>JAPVLO010000500.1:600000-921473 GCA_027257055.1 Cephalopachus bancanus | reverse complement strand
GACTGTCTGCGATGAGCGGGTGCGAAGGCTCTGATGGGGATTCCGCTCCACACGCGAACTGGCTCTTGCTGCTTCGGCCGGAAGAGGGGTCTGCGGCCGGGTTAGGGCTTCATTCTCCTCGCCGCATCTTCTGGCTTCAGAGGGGGCGGCAGGAGGTTCAAGCCCAGCCAGAAAGGCCGCCCTTGGGATTCTTCAGTCCCCTGGGAGCAGAAGGATGCCAGGAATCTGCAGGTGTGGTGTAGGGCCCGAGTCTTGACGGCTGAGATTCCTCGTCAAATCAGAGAGTCACATCAGCGTGCTGGGCCAGAGGGGTTCGGGGCGTCTTTCCCGCCCACCCAGCCCCTGGGGGCCAGTCGGGCTTGGGGTTTATTTGCCTCCAGGCGAATAGTCTTTTGATGTCTGTGTCTCCTGACAAGAAAGACTCGAGCTGGGACAGCTGAATTTCAATCCTGGAGGCTCCCAGGAGGAGGAGTTCATTTGCTCCCCAAACTTGCACTGTGGCGGCCAGAGTTCTGGGATGCCTCCTAAGGACCCTGGTTTTCTGGGAGCTCTGGCTGTTTCTCATTCCTCCACCCCAGCCCCTCCCTCCAGAATACCAGTTCACCTCTAGCCAGTGTCTAAGACGCACAGGTGACATTTCAACTCTGGAGTGAGCAGCAAAGTTGGGGCAGGGGGTGGGGGCGGGAGCGTTGTGAGTCTGTGAGCCCTGGCTCTTCGAGCTGCAGGAGCCCACGCCCCTCCCCGGTCCCAGCGCTGCCGCCAGCCCCCTTCAAAGGCCCGCTGGGTGCCACGCGGCAATTTCCGCCGCCTAATCTGACGGTGACGGCTCGCCAGGGCCTCCTCTCCTTCCCCCCATTTCCCTCCGCGCTGGGGCCTTCTCCGCTTTAGGGCCGATAGGGTCTTGTCACAGAGTCTGGCTGGAACAGGCTGAAGGGAGACAGAAGCTGATAAGTTTTCTTTTGATCTCGGATCTGCAGAGCCACTCAGAAAAAACACACGGCAGCCACGGGCCTGCTGGGCTCCGTCACAGTGAGGGAAGGCAGACGGGCTCCTCGCGGGGCTCTGGGCGCCCAGATCCCCGGCACGTGGCGTCTCGGAGGGAGGGGCGTGGCCGGGAGGGACCCCCAGCTCAGAACAAGGCCAGGAACCTCATCAGGCGAAAACCACTTAGATCGTTTTCGAGGCATCGCTTGATTTAAAGCATTTATCACCACCGAACGCATAATTAACAGCAGGACAAACGAGGGAACAAAGGCTCTCTTCTACTCAGAGGGATGATGCTAATTGTCATTAATCTGATATATTACCACCTCTTTCCAAATGAATGTTATCTTAAAGGCCCAAATGCCTCCTTTGATCTTGGGGGGGAGAGAGAGAGAGAGAGAGAGAGAGAGAGAAAAGAAAAGATTGTAACCTGTCTTTGTTTGGAAATGACATTTTAACAACAGGTTCAGAGCAGAGGGTCAGAAGTTTTCGGTATTGAGGAGTTAATCCTGCCACACAGAGAAGGACGTTTTGTGGGGTGAGTTGAGTGGCTTCCCATGGTTCGAAGAGTGTACACTTGGCCTCTGCAACCACATTCCCGATCCCCTAATGCTTTGCTGTGCTTTGGCGAGTCTGCTCCTTGCCATCCCAGCCCAGGGAGTCCCCTGTCATGGTTTTAATTTAAAAAACAATCAGCCAGGTGTGGAGGCTCCAGCCTGCAATCCCAGCACTTTGGGAGGCGGATGTGGACGGAGTGCTTGAGCCCAGACTTCAAGGACAGCCTGAGCAGCACAGTGAGACTTCATCGCTACAAAATGAAAAATAAAAAATAAAATTAGCTGGGTGTGGTAGTGCACACCTGTAGTCTCAGATACTCGGGAGACCGAGATGGGAGGATCGCCTCAGCCCAGGAGATCAAGGCTGTGGTGACAGAGTAAGACGCCCAAAGAACACAAGATGGAGCCAGTATACCCAACTGGCATCGCCTAGATCTGCCATGTTCTTCTAGCAGTGTACTTTAATTCAGCCTCGGATCACCGGCCAAGGACAGAACCGGGTTCTCGGAGGTAGCTGCCCATCATCGTTTTACTCCTCCCTCCCCAGCTTGTTTTTAAACAAATTAACCTCATCAGCCCTTCAAGACCTTCATGACAGACCCCATCAACACGGCGGCAGTCATGTGACTAACCCCCCCCCCCCGCCTGCCGTCCACCACGGGACAGGATGTCAGTACTTGTGCATACCTGTCCCCTTCGTGATGGCGTGGAGCAGACCCCCACCCGATCACCTTAGTGACCTGCCCCCACCAAAAGGAAGGTTTAAAAGATTTGACTTCTAGCAGACATTGGCCATTGCCTTGCTAAGCTGTGGTCTGGCCAGGTGTTCTTCGAGCTAAACTTTGGCCCCGCCCCTACCTTAGGCAGGTGACTCTCCCCCGACCCCCCGATCTACTTTCAGAATAAACTCTATTTTAAAATCGAACTTCTGTACAATTCTTTGCATCTTTCTTTCTTTTGGGGGGGTTGGAGTCTCACTCTCTCGCCCAGGCACACTCACGACCACCCCAGCGTCGACCTGCTGGCCTCCGGCGATCCTTCTGCCTCAGCCTTCCAGGTAGTTGGAACTTCAGATGTGCGCTACCACGCCCGGCTAGTTTTTTATTTATTGTAGAGATGAGGGCTCGCCAAGTTGTCCGGGTGGGTCTCGAACCCGCGGGCTCAGGCCATCCTCTGGCCTCGGCCTCCCAAAGTGCTGGGATGACAAGCTGCGCCACCGAGCCCGGCCTCTTTGCACCCTTCACATGGCCTCGGGTGGCACAACCCCCCCCCCACCAGCAACTCTGACCCGACAGACACCCACTTAAAAAAAAATTCCCGAGCCAGGCTCGGTGGCTCAGCCGGTAATCCTGTGCTTTGGGAGGCTGAGGTGAGTGGACTGCCTGAGCCCGCGGGTTCGAGACCTTCCTGGGCAACTTGGTGAGACCTCATCTCTACAATAAATCAAAAAATTAGCCGGTGTGGTAGCGCGCCTGTAGCTCCAGCTACTGGAAGGCTGAGGCGGAAGGATCACCGGAGCCCAGCAGGTCGAGGAAGTGGTGGCCATGAGTGTACCACTGCACTCCAGCCTGGACAACAGAGTGAGACTACAACTTAAAAAAAAAAAATAAGCTGGGCTCGGTGGCTCAGCCTGTCATCCTGTGCTTTGGGAGGCTGAGGTGAGAGGATTGCCTGAGCCCTCAGGTTCGAGACCTGCCTGGGCAACTTGGCGAGACCTCCTCTCTACAATAAATCAAAAATTAGCCGGGCGTGGTAGCGCACGCCTATAGTTCCAGCTACTTGGAAGGCTGAGGCGGAAGGATCGCCGGAGCCCAGCAGGTTGAGGCTGTGGTGGCCGGGAGCGGCCACTGCACTCCAGTCTGGGCGACAGTGAGACTCCAACTCAAAAAAAAAAAAAAAAAAAAAAAAATTCCCTTCAGACCAAGCCACTAACTGTGGCCGCAATCGGCATAATGTTACCAACGGCCACACATGTGTCTTTGGTTTGTGAATTACTTCACCTGTATCACATCATGAAATCCGTACAGCCTGACTGTCATGTCTACTTTGTGGATAAGGCGAAGTGTCTACTGAGGCACGGGGAAACCGAGGCAGCTTGTCTCGGTCAATCCTGGGGAGACTGAGGCAAACAGGCAGCCTCCAGAGCCTATGCTCTTGACTGCGGGGCTGCACGGCCTGCCTTTGTGGCCAGGAATCTTGCTGCCGTCTGTCTGTCCAGGCTGTCATCTCAGCTGGGCTCCCAAGTTGGTGTGAGATCTTTAGCAAGTCTCTCTGTTTCCAGGACCTTGGCTTCTTTGTCACTGACTTACAGAATATTGGTCTCAGTGCTCTCTCAACAGCTTGCATTTGTGGCACACTTTGTTGAGTACTAAGTGCTAGGGTTTTTGTGTTTGTTTTTAGATGGGGTCTCGCTCTGTTGTCCAGGCTGGAGTGCAGTGGCACAATTGCAGCTCAGTGCAGCCTGGAACTCCTGGGCTCAAGGGATCAGCCTCCCAAGCAGCTGAGACTCTGCTCAACTGTTTATTTATTTATTTAGAGACAGGTGGCCTTACACTGTTGCCCAGGTGGGTCTTGGATTCCTGGCCTCAAGCGATCTTCTCACCTCAGCCTCCCAAAGTGCTGGGTTTACAGGTGTGAGCCACTGTCCCTTGCCAGTGAGTGCTGTTGGGTCTTTCTTTTGTGAGTCGAGGTCTTACTCTGTCACCCAGGCTGGAGTGCAGTTGCAAGATCATGGATTGCCATGGTCTTGACCTCCTGGACTCAGGTGATCCTTCTGGCTGAGCTTCCCAAGTAGCTGGGACTACAGGCGCACACCACCACACTTTGCTAATCTTTTGAATTTTTTTGTGGAGATGAAGTCTTGCCATGCTGCCCAGGCAAGTCTCGAACTCTTGGGCTCAAGCACTCCTCTGCTCTGACTTCATCCCCTCAGAGTTCTGCGATTACAGGCATGAGCCACCGTACCTGGCCAGTGCTGTTCGTGGTAAAATTGTTAGTCGTAAAATCTCCCTGTTTTACAAGTGAAGACTCTGAGGTGAGGGAGGCCCCGTCCAGGGCCACGGAACTGTGAGTTGCAGAGCTGGGATTTGGATGCAGGTCAACAGATTGCTGGGTCCCTTTTAGCCTAACGCCTATGTTGACTCATAAAATCAGGCCAGGCGGCTTTCGACCTTCAGGTAAGTAGGGTTCCTTCAGGAGAAGTCTTGTGTTAGAACTGCTCACTGCCTGGACTGGAGCGGTGAACGCACGACCCTCCCCTGACGAGATCGGGTAGAATTTAATACGCAAGTCAACGAGTCCAAGTGACACTGGGAAGGTCTGAAGGAGCTTGGTCGCTTGATCCCGGTCGTGACATCGTGCCACCGTTCTGCGAAATGTTACCATGGGGCATAAGTGCACACGTGAATGAGGGGTCTCTCTGCATCATTTCTTACAACTTCATATGAATCCACAACGGTGTCAATAAAAATGTATATTATGTAAACAGGCCTGAACTAAAATGCTATAGAATTCTGTCTGCAGGCCAGGCTCGGTGGCTCAGCCTGTCATCCCAGCACCGTGGGAGGCCGAGGTGAGTGGATTGCCTGAGCCTGCGGGTTTGAGACCTGCCCGGGCAACTTGGTGAGAACTTGTCTCTACGGTAAATCAAAAACTAGCCAGGTGTGGTCGCGCACGCCTGTAGTTCTGGTTCCTTGGAAGGCTGAGACGGAAGGATCGCTGGAGCCCAGCAGGTCGAGGCTGTGGTGACCGAGAGCGGCCACTGCACTGCAGCCTGGGCAACGGAGTGAGACTCCAACTGAGAAAAAAAAAAGAATTCTATCTACTAACAGGCTGAGTAGCTTCATTGTGTACGTGTGAAATGTTGGGAATAAATGGATTATGAGACCGGGTTCTTGCCCTAGAGGAATGCACTGAATTAATAAGAATAATAGTAATAATGAAAAATGACCATTAGTTAAGTGCCTATGTGTCCAGCACAGTGCTCAAGCACTGTGTTCATCTCTGCAGCTCTCTTATTGTCGCTTCTTTGCAAGCCGGCGATGAGTCCCAGAGAGGTTAATGAGCTTGCCCAGGGTCACCCAGCATGTAAGTCACGGCCATGGATTTTGAGCCAAGCCTGACTCGGATCTCACGCTGCCATCCTCTCGTCAGCCAAACCAGGGGTCCCTGACACCCGCTATGCCAGCTCTTCTGCTGCAACAATCCTGCTCGGCCCGGAACAGCTTGGCGAGACGGGCAGTGTCGCCCCCACTTTGTCGACAAGCAGACTGAGTCTCAGCGTGGAAAGACTCGAATCCAGCCGCCTCCACCTCCCGCTCCTCCAAGGGGGCAACGGAGCCCAGTGCAGCTGCCCCAGCACTGCGGTAGAATTGTTCCCTGCCTCGACGGGGATTACAGGCATGAGCCACCGTAGAGCTCGGGGTGTGCCTCGGAGGCGGGGGCGTCTGGGCCGGCCCGAGGGACTGGGGGTGCGGCGGGATGGAGATAAGCCAGAGTGGGCTTCTCAAGCCGAGAGCGGGGGTGAGTGGAGCTGGGAGTTGTTTACTCAGCTTTAGGGGAAAGATTTCATCCACCACCCTGGTTGGCGATAAAGCCGTTCTGTTTTCAAACCAAACACGGCCTTTCCGTGGAGGACTGGGAAGCTGGGGGAGAAAGATACTGCGGGTCTCTCCTGTGGAACTTTCTGGCCGTATCACCAGCCGAATATCTCCCTGGCTCTTAGGGGAGAGTCGGAGTGGACTCCCAAAGAGGTTCGGATCACCGAGGGCAACTTCAAAGGACGAGCGTCTGGGAAGCCAAGATGTGCGAAGCCCATGACAGCCCCGCAAAGAAGATGTCCCGGACACATGTCACAGTCTGGCACCCGTGGTCCCTGGCCGGGACCCAGTGCCTCCCAGGACTGTGCAAGTGCCCGAGCGCGGGGCTGACTCCAGTCCAGTGCGGGGCTGACTTCCAGGCCCCTCCTCCACCCTGGGAGGCAGGACTGAAGAAAAACCCACGTGAGTCTGCGCCCATCCCTAGGAACTTTCTCTACGTTCTCTCTCTTTAAGACTTACAACGAGGCGGGATGTGGTGGCTCACCTCTGCGATCCCAACACTTTGGGAGGTCAAGGCAGGAGGATCATCTGAGCCCAGGAGTTTGCAACCAGCCTGGGCAACACAGCAAGACCTCATCTGTACAAAAATAAAAGTCACCAAAAACGTAGCCGGGTGTGGCGGCACGTGCCTGGAGTCCCAGCTACGCAGGAGGCTGAGTCAGAAGGATCCGCTGAGCCCAGGGGGTCGAGGCTGCGTGAGCCGTGATGGTGTCACTGCACTCCAGTGTGGGTGACAGAGGCAGACTCGAACTCCAAAACCAACAGACAAAAAGACTCGTGGCAGTCCCGAGCAGGAAGAAGTCTCTTACGTTATAAGTTGACACCATGCGCGGGAGAGCCCAGAAGGGTCTCATTCGAGGCCACGTGGCTGAGAAGTGGCAGGCCTGAGGTTTGCCTGACTGTGACGCGTCGGCCGCGTTGGCCTGGGCGGTCAGAGAGCAGAACGATGACGGCAATAACTGCGGCCGCGTAACGCGATTACGGAGCGATGCTATCGCCCAAAGATGGCGGCAATAACGTCTCCCATTCCACACGTTCTTCTCAGGGTGTGACTTTGACACTCTTCCCACTGAGTGGGGGAGTGGACGTTCCCTTCCTTTGAAGCGGGACAGGCTTGTGACAACAGCGGACGGGGCACTGCGTGGCTTCTGAGAGAAGATCACTCGCTCGCAGAAGGCCCTGCACACGTCCTTGCTCTCCTGGGCCACCGTCTCTCGGAACCCAGCCACCATGCCCTCAGGAAGCCCAGGACCGTCCCTGTGGAGAGCCACGGGCGCGCCAACCCACAGCCCTGCTGAGAACCCGTGGACAGAAGGCATCCAGGGCCGAGCACCAGAGCGGAGATCCCTAGGGACAGACGCCAGTCCCCGAGTCACCCCTGACCCTTGTCTCCGGCTGAGATGCCGGTGCCGGGGAACAGAGACAAACCCGCCCACGTTCCCAGCTGGCAGGGCTGCCAGTATAACGACACAGTCGTGCAATGCCGCTGCGCTTTAGGGCTTGTTTTCCAGCAGCAGCAGGGAGAGCAGATACAACAGCAATTAGAGAGCCAACACTCACTGAGCACTTGCTACGGGCTCTGCGCTGTGCGAAGAGTTGATCCCGGGGTAACCCCCTGGGGTCCCCTCCCACTGTGGGAGCTTCTCTGTCCTCTCAATAAATCCTGCTTTCTCAAAACAAAAGAGTTGATCCAGTCAGAGGTGAAGGGACTTCAGGGGTGTGACCCAGGGATTCGCAATCCTGCAGAGATCAAAATTGCAGGTTTCCACGTCGCCATAAAGAAGAACAAAATCTCGTCCTTGGGCGCAACTTGGATGCAGCTGGAGGCCGTCACGCTAAGTGGAGTAGCACAGCAACAGAAGCCCGAGCACTGCACGCCCTAACTTGTAAGTGGGAGCTGAACAGGGGGCACACACGGGCATGCAGGTGGGAGCAGCAGACCCTGGGGACTCCTACCACGGGGACGAGGGGCTCAGGGCTGGGGACCACTTCCACTGTCTGTGTGATGGGGTCAGCAGAAGACCAGGCCTCACCCTCATGCAACCATGGGGCAAACCCCAGAATTAAAAACAAACGTGGACTTCCAGGCCCCATCCTACACCTGCAGCCTCAGCACCATGCTCTCTGCGTCCCAAGGGCCGGGGCAGCATTGGCCAAGCCCGGGGAAGGGCCAGGCCGAGTGGATTCAACTTAACGCAGCAAAGATCACCGGCAGCCTTTGCTCAGTGCCGAGTGCCTGGACGCCAGGACACTCAGAGTGAGGTGGCAGGTACAAGCCAGGGACGTTGGTGACAGCACGCCAAAGAGAAGAGGATGACGATGAACGGTTATCAGGCGTGTGCTGGGTACTCTCCTGCTGCTCAGTGCGTGGACTGTATCCTGTTACCTTTTCTCAACTGCTCCCTGGTTTGAAGACACAAAGACTCTTGTTTTTTGAAGTGGAGTCTCGCTCTGTCACACCAGCTGGAAGGCAACGGCACACTCATGGCCACCACAGCCTCCACCTGCTGGGCTCAGGAGATTCTTCCATCTCAACTTTCCAAGTAGCTGGAACTACAGGCACACACCACCATGCCTGGCTAATTTTCTGGTTGATTGGAGAGACGAGGTCTCGCCAAGGTGCCCGGGCTGTGCTTGAACCCGTGGGCTCACGCAGTCCTCTCGCCTTCGCTCCCAGCGTGCTGGGATGACAGGCGTGAGCCACCGCGTGTGGCTGATTCAGGGAGTTTAAGCAGCTTCCCCAGTCACGTAGCTCAGGAGTTCCCAACCCCCAGGTTGGTCCATGGCCTGCGAGCAACCAGGCCACCCCGCAGGAGGTGAGCGGTGGACAAGTGAGCACAGTTTCATCTGTATTTGCAGCCGCTCTCCATGGCCTGGATTGCCGCGTGAGCTCTGCCTCTCGTCGGATCGGTGGTGGCACTCGATTCTCGTAGGACCGTGGACACTATTGTGAACCGTGCATGTCCGGGATCTAGGGTGCAGGCTCCTTGGGAGAATCTAACGCCTGGTGGCCTGAGGCGGCGAGGCTCACGCTGGACAGCGGCTGCAAACAGTGATGAACACAAGCGGTGAGGCTGGGCTGCACAGAGACCGCCATCCGTCAGCTGCCTGCGGGCGCCTCTCAAAACCCCATCAGCGAGTGGCAAGTGAGTTGGTGGACTTCGGTTGCACAGCTGCATCTGGCGGCAGGCTTTCGGTCAGACTCGATGACACTTACGTTAGTCCGCATGTGGCCCACCCGTGATTTTATTCACCACTTCTGTCCACACCTGTTTTCACACCGTGCACTTGCCTCAATCACAGTTTTGGTAAGCCCACAAGCCGACCCTAGCCCAAATGGGTAAAAAACAAACATCACTGGAGAGCTTCTTTGAAGAGGGGGAGACCCAGTGATGAGGCAGCAGGAGACCCGAAGACTGCCGCCCAAAAGAAAGTTGCGTTTAAAAGAAGACGCCAAGAGTCCTACTTAAAAGACGGGTGCACTGTCACAGGCGACTCGCACTCTCCAAGCCCGCTTCGTAAATGTGAGGCACTGGTTATCCACCGAAGCCATGAAACCTTCAAAGCCGCTTGGCCACATGGAGACCAAGCGCCCTGCATTAAAAGACACGCCTTTGGAGTTAGAAAAAAAAAGTGAACATGAAGAACAGAAGCAATTCTTGAAGGCCACCACTGCATCAAATACATCTGCACAGAGAGCATTGTTCTCTGTGACTGACCGCATTGCTAAAGCGAAGAAGCCCTTCACTGTTGGTGAAGAGTCGATCCTGCCTGCTGCTAAGGACGTCTGCCTTGAACTTTTAGGAGAGGCTGCAGTTCAGAAGGTGGCACGTGTTTCTCTTCCGGCCAGCACCCCAACTCGACAAATGGACGAAACAGCAGAGGCCACAGAGGCACAACTGTTGGAGAGGATTAACGCGTCAACCTGGTACGCAATCCAGGTTGACGAGTCTACTGATGTTGACAACAACGCAACGATGCTTGTCTTTGTGCGGCATGTTTTTCAGGACATGCGCACGGGGATGTGCTACGTGAACTGTTGTTGCCCACCAAGACCACAGCTGCAGAGCTAGTCCAGTCTTTGAATGACTCCACATTGTTAGGGCACGGACAGGGTGAGGGTAGATGGGAGAGGCGCAGGGAGGCACAGCACCGCCGGGGCTGGCGGCCCAGAGACCCGAGCAGATGCAAAGAATCGCAACACACAGAGGGGAGAGAAGAAAAGATGTATTTAAGAAAAGTTCAAGCCGGGCTCGGTGGCTCAGCCTGCAATCGCGCACCTTGGGAGGCCGAGGTGAGTGGACTGCCTGAGCCCGTGGGTTCAAGACCCGCCTGGGCAACTTGGCAAGACCTCATCTCTACAATAAACAAAAAAAAACAAACAAACAAAAAAATTAGCCAGGCGTGGTAGCGCACACCTGTAGTTCCAGCTACTTGGAAGGCTGAGGAGGAAGGATCGTCGGAGCCCAGCAGGTCGAGGCTGCGGTGGCCGGGAGCGGCCACTGCGCTCCAGTGTGGGTGACAGAGTGAGACTCCAACTCAAAAAATAAAAATAAAACAAATAAAACAAAATAAAAGTATGCTTGAGACAACTTCAGATCCCCATACGTCCTGGATTAAAGTCAAGGCAGAGTATCCTGAGATGGGCACCCAAGCACGGAAAAGCCTGCTTCTATTTCCAACAGCCTATCTTTGTGAAGCAGTTCAGTTATGGTGGCCCTTTTCTGCAGTGACGGCCACCAGAACGAGATGATGGAGTAGACTGGACATAGGCAGCACACTTTGGGTGTCAGCGTCTCCCATCACCCCCAGTCGAGTTGCAGGAAAGCAAGCTCAGGGCCTCCAGGGATTCTGCGTGACGGTGAGTTGTGCCAATATTTCGTGATCTATCACAAAGCGATAATAGCAGAAATAAAGTGCCCAATAAACGCGCCCCACTGGAATCAGCCCCCTCCGCCCCCGTCTGTAGAAAAACCGTCTTCCACAAAACCGGTTCCTCACGCTCAAAAGGTTGGGGGCCATTGATCTAGCCGGAAAGCGACTGGGCCAGGATCGACCCCACAGTCTGTCTGCCTCCAGGCTGCCTCCCCGAGCGGGAACGCGGCGTCTGGGGGGTTCTCACGGGCCGCAGTGGGAGTGTGAAGGGCTGGACGTCTTCCGGGGTCCACGCTCCCTTCCTCCCCAGGAACGGGCACACCACCACAGTCCCCAGACGGTACGGCATGAATGCTGCTCCCTCCGAATCTCGTGCCGACATGGGATTCCCGGTGTTGGAGGCGGGGCCTGGTGGGAGGTGCCGGGTCATGGGGCGGATCGCTTGGTGCCGTTGCCATGGTAATGCGTGAGTCCCAGGGGAGCTGGCTGTTTGAGAGAGCCTGCCACCTCCCTTCTCTTCTTCCCTCCAACGCCTGCGACGTCTCTGCCCCCCTTCCCTTCCGCCATGAGCATGAGCTTCCCGAGGCCTCGCCAGAAGCAGATGCCCGCACCATGCTTCTTGTAGTCTGCACAGCCATCAGCCAGGAAAGCTTTTCTTGATCAACGACTCCGTTTCAGGAACTCCTTCACAGCGGCGCAAGATGGACGGACACACCTACCTCTCTTGCAGCTAGGTCACCAAGTGAACACATCCCGGCGAATGAGATGTGAACAGAAGTCTTGTGTGGCACCCAGGGCAGCCTCCTGGATGAGAGCAGTCTCTCCTTCCCATCCCCCTCAAAAACCTTCTGGCAGGAACATGGATGTGATGTCTGGAGCGCTGGCGACCGAATTAGATCACGAGGTGAGTGTACACCCCTGGAGTGGCAGAGGGGAATGCCAGAAGAAGCCCGGGTCCTTGGTGGCTGAAGAGCGACCTGGCCAGCTCCTGGCTTATCTGTGTCGGGTGGTCTTTTAGGCAAGGGAGAAGGAGCTTCTCGCTGTTTAGGGCACCGTGCTGCTGGGTCTTGTTTCTTCCCCGTCGACCCTGGTTCTGAGGGAGACGATGAGGCACCGGGGGGACTTTGAGGGTGAGGAGGAGCGTGGAGGGGGCAGGGCCGGGACACGCAGGACGGGCAGGGCGGTCCCTGTGGGTACTGGGAGCAGCGAGGGTGAGGAGAGCGCCTCGAGAGCCATGGCTCGGAGCAGGAGGCGCAGTTCCACGAGCCGCGCGGGAAGGCTGGGGTGGGCATCCCGGGAGCTGGAACAGCAGGTGCAAAGGTCCCAGGCAAGAGTGGCTTTGCTGTGCTGCGGAAGGGAAAAGAAGCCCCGGCCGCCAGAGTGCACACCCCAGCCCCTGGCGGCCGTGGGGGGGACCTGGGCTCTGAGCACAGGCGTGGCGAGTGGTGGAATCTGGCCGGCAGGACGGCCTGAGTTTCCTGGAGCTGCCATCGCCAGCGGCCCCGGTCCCAGTGGCTTCAGACGACCGAAATCTCTTCTCCCTCAGCTCTGAAGGCCGCAGTCCCCGACGACGGAAAGGCTGGCAAGGCCCGTTCCTGCCGTCCCTCCCTCGCTCCTGGCGATTCCCGCTCACTCCGGCCTCTGCCTCTGTCGCCACGCGGGCTCCCGCCTGCCACTTCTCTTGTCGCCACACTGTGGCCCGCCCGGGCAGCCCGAGAGGGTCTCAGCTCGTGGTCCCGAACTTCGTGACGTCCGCGAAGGCCCCTTTTCCAAACGAGGTCCCACTCACGGGTTCTGGGTGGACGTGTCTGTGGGGGCCACCATCCAACCCCCCTCAGAAGGCAGGGTGGACAGAGGGAGACCGGCTAGGAGGGGCGTGAGGATGGCGGCCTGGACTGGACGGGGAGAGCAGACGTGTGGGCAGCTTCCGAGGTGCCAGGAGTTGGAGTTCGAGCGCTTCACACGTGAGGAGGGCCAGAGAGTCAAGAAAGGAGAAGCCGGGCTCAGTGGCTCAGCCTGTCATCCCGCGCCTTTGGGAGGCTGAGGTGAGTGGATTGCCTGAGCCCGCGGGTTCGAGACCTGCCTGGCTAACTTGGCCAGACCTCATCTCTACAATAAACTAAAAAATTAGCCGGTCGTGGTAGTGCACGCCTGTAGTTCCAGCTACTTGGAAGGCTGAGTGGAAGGATTAAAGGAGCCCAGCCTGGGCGACAGAGTGAGACTCCAACTCAAAAAAAAAAAGAAAAAGAAAGAAAGAAGGAGAAACGCTGGGAGGGCCTGCCAGGTTTTGGCTTCAGCAACTGGGTGGGTCCCGATTTTTAAAAACAGCTTTGTTTATCTGATTCTATAGCCCCAAACATGCCTTTCTCCCCAAATCCAATGACCCCGGTTCCAACAGCACCGGGGCAAACCCAGCCTCTTCAAAGCTGGGCCCAGCTCTCTCCCGAACTCCCGGAAACACGAGAAGCCCCTCGTGTGATGGCTGAGTGATAGCTTTTCAACTCTAAAAGTGATTAAGAAATGGCACCGGCTTCCCTAAGTGTGACGTCATTGAGTTCACTGTCTTGGAAAGTCATTTGCGATACACGGAAACGGCGGACGATCAGGCCACGGGGAGCTGGGGAGATTCCGACACGAGGACCGAGTGTTCTCTGGGGCCGTTCACCCGAGTGGCGGCCTCGGAGCGGGCCGGCCGTGGCTGGAGGACGGGCGGTCGGAGCCCGGGGCGCGTGGCGAGAAGCTTTGCCACGGGGGGCCAAAGGCGGCTCCGACTCCGCTCAGGACGACGGCCGAGGAGGCGGGCAGGCGGCGGGACCTCGGGGGCGCTGCGCTCTAGATGCGTCCCCTCACACGTTTGTTTGGAAATGTAAGGGCCGCCGGGAGGGTCTCAAGAAGGGGCCTTTGAGGGAGGGAATCGGCCGAGGGCGCCAGCCTCGAGCCTGGGATTCCTGTCCTACAAGGGAGGCCGCCCGGTGTGCGTGCGTCCCCCTTCCGCTCCTTCGCAGGCCCGGGGACGCCGTGCTCCTTCCCTCTGGAGGACGCAGGGCCTCGCCTCGGAAGCAGAGGGCAGCCCTCGCCGGACACCGAACCCACGGGCACATCGCGTTCGGACTTCCAGGGCCCAGACTTGTGAGGAACATGCTTCTGTTCTTCAAGAGTGACCCCGTCTCGGCCGGGCGTGGTGGCCCGTGTCTGTAACTGCAGCACATCGGGAGGCCCAGGCAGGAGGACGGCTCGAGTCCAGGCGTGTGAGACCGGCCTGGGCAGCACGGTGAGGCTTCATCTCTACAAAGACGGCAGCCAGGCACCGTGGTGTGCACCTGCAGTCCCAGCTACTTGGGAGGCTGAGGTGGGAAGATCGCCCGAGCCCGGGAGGTCGAGGTCACAGCGATCATGCCACGGCACTGGGCAACAGAGGGAGACCCTCGCTCAAAAAAAAAAATCTCCCAGTCTAATTTTTTTGTTAAAGCAACAGGAACAGACTAAGTCAGAAGACTCAGAGGGACGCGTCCACCCACCTGCCGTGAAAACCACGCGCCATCAAGACAACAACGGCAACTGCAGTTTCCCCTACACTTGTCCCCTCGATGGGGGCCAGGCCTGTCATCCCCCGTATCTGGGTTTTGACATCTCTGCTATGCTGACTGCTCGAGGACGGCAAGCCTGGGTTTGGGCGCCGGCCAGCGTAGGGCCGCCCTCTCCCCGGGCCGGCCGGCCTGTGTGACGCTGGGCCTCGGTCGCGTCACCCGTCGAGGGGAGTCAGGGTCGCCTGCCGCACGGACGCCGCGAGGACTGCCCGGAGCTGCGCGTGTGCGGCGGGCTCACTTGGCGCTCGCGCGCGGCCCGGCGCGCGTCCGAGGGACCCACGCACTTCGAGGGAGCAGGCACAGGGGCCCGGGCGGCCTGGCCGAGGTTCTCCTGGCCCCCTCCCCGCGGCCCAGGGGCGGCCACCGGCTCGGAGGCTCGGCCTGTCGTCCCCGCCTCGGGGGCCGAGCTGAGCGACGGGACGGGCCGAGCCGCCGGGGCGGTGCGAGGCGTCTCCACCACAGCCCCAGCCCCGGCTCCGCGGAAGGCGAGGCGGGAGGGCGCCGGGCGGCCGCTGCGCTCCGGCCTGGGCGGCCGAGCACGACTCCGGCTCCAGCCGGAGAAAGGCGGCAGCCCCGCCCCGGCCGCCCCGCCCGCCCGCAAGGGGCCAAGGGAGGCGACCAGGACGCTCCCGCCTCCCCAGGGAGCAGAGGCCGCGCAGGCTCGCCCGGCCCGGAGGGCGCTCCCCGGCGTCCGGCGTCCCCGGGGCAGGCGCCAGTCCTGGCCTGGGGCCGGCCTCGGGCGGGCGCTCGGGCTTTCCCCGCGGCCGGCGTCCGGCTCGGGAGGCAGGCGGGCCGCCCTGGGCGCAACCCGGCGCCAGCGGCGCGGAGGCTGGGCGTGGGCCGGCGGACGGGCTGGGGGTGTCGCGGCGGCGGAGGCGGCCCCGAGGCTGGGCGGCAGGGCGGCCGCCGGCGGAGGGGCGCGGGCGTCGACGGACAGGGCCCCTCCGGCCCTTCGCGGGGGGCCCAGGGCGGGACGGCGGGCGGCCGGGCACGGGCAAGCCCGCCTGGAGCGGGGCCGCGGGGCGGGAGGCAGGGCGTGGCGAGGGCGGCCAGGGCGGCCCGCGGCGGACGCCCGGCACCGGGGCGGAGGCTGCCGCCCGCCCCCCGCGTCCCTCCCACCTCTCCTGGGCGCCGGGATCTGCGGATCCCGGGCCGCTGCGCCTCAGCTGTTTCCTGGTTCTCTTGCGGGTGGGCGGGGTCACGGTTCTGGCCTGTGAAACGGAAGCAGATGCGTCCTTGGGGCTCATGAAAGGATCCTGCGAAAGGACTCGTTCCAGGGGGCCTCGCTCCTCTCTCCCATTCTTTCCTTCCTCCTTCCAGCTGCCTGGAATGCAGATGTGATGTCGGGAGCTCCTGCAGCCCTCAGGCGCCCCAAGGTGACGCGGAGTCTGGAAGCCACGATATGCAGGTGGCGGGATGGCAAGATGGAAGGAGTCCGGGACCTGCACTTTCACGAGTCTCCCGCGTGGTCCTCATGAGCGTCCCTGTCGTTGTCATTGGCCCCGCTTCCGACGAAGAGACGGCAGTGGAGAGAACAAAGACCCCCACCCCCGGAAGGCTGAGATCAGAGCCCTGCCCGCGTCAGTCAGAACTGTTGGGAACGGGCGAGGTTACTTTTCTCACGGGGCGAGACACCTGGAGGCAGGCGGTTGCTGGTGCGGATCTCGCAGCTGAAGCAAGCAGGACGCGCAGGCCTGCTTTTCCCTGGAGCCTCTCCTCGCGGCTGCAGGATGGCGGCTGCCAGCCGGGCTCGGGGGCGCAGCGGCTCGGCCTGTCGTCCCGCGTCTTTGGGAGCCGAGGCGAGTGGACTGCCCGAGTCCGCGGGTTCGAGGCCCGCCTGGGCAGCTCGGCGAGCCCTCCCCTCTGCCACAAATCAAAAACGAGCCGGGCGTGGCAGCGCGCGCCTGTGGTTCCGGCTGCTCGGAAGGCGGAGGCGGAAGGATGGCGGAGCCCAGCGGGTCGAGGCCGCGGGGGCCGGGGCGGCCCCGGCCCTCCAGGCTGGGCCACGGAGTGAGGCGCCCACGCAAAGAAAAGATGGCGGCTGCCGCTCCGACGTCACAGCCGCGTTCGGGGCCGGGGCCGGGGCGGGGGAGAGCGGCCGCGCCGCCCCCTCGGAAGCCTCTCCTCGGAAAACCCGACTTCCCAGAAGCCTCGAAGCCTCCGCCTCGCCGGCGCGGCCGACCGGGCCCTCCCAAGACGGGCCGCGCCGCCCCCTGTCGCCCGGCTCGCGGCCCGGCGCCCTCCGCTGCCCACCGGGGCAGAGGCTGCCGCCCGGCTCCGGGCTCGGGGAGGCCCCGGGGCGGCCCGGAGCGCGACAGGCCGGCCCGGGCGGCTCCCCGCCCCTCGCCCGCCGGAAGCCGCCTTCCCCCGAGCCCGCCCTGCCCTGGGACGCCCCGGAAGAGGCCGCCCTGCCTCGACGCCGAAGAGGCCGCCCTGCCCTCGGACGCCCCGGAAGAGGCCCCCTGCTCGGACCCCGAAGAGGCCGCCTGCCCTCGGACCCCGGAAGAGGCCGCCCTGCCTCACGCCGAAGAGGCCGCCTGCCCTCGGACGCCGGAAGAGGCCGCCCTGCCCTCGGACGCCCGGAAGAGGATCCGCCGCCCGCACGAGGACGGGGCGGCCTCGGGCCTGCGGCTCCAGACGCGGAGGCCCTCCTGGGGGTCCCCAGCCCCGCGGCCCGCCGGGGCCACGTGGGCAGGGCCAGCCGCCCGGCGGCCCCGCCCGGCTTCCAGACCCGGCCGGCCGGCTCAGCGAGGAGGGCGTGGCAGGCAGGCGCGAGGCGGAGGGCGCGGCCGCGGGCGTCCCGCCTCCCCTCGGCCGCGCCGGGCTGCAAGGAGGGCGGGACGACGCGCGCTTCGCGTCTCCCGCCCCGGGCCGGGGGCCCGAGGAGACTCGCGCGCCGGGCTCCCCGCGCGTCTGTGGCGACCCAGACGGCCGCAGCCCCGCCCCCGGCGCGACGTGGCGGGCCCACCCCCTCTGCACGCGCGAGGTGGGCAGCGTCTGTCGCCGTCGGGCCCCCGGAGCGGCCGGGCGCGGCGCGGCCCCAGACCCCGGGTCCTCCGGCCGCGGAGCAGGGCCCCGGCTCCGGACCCGCGAAGGCGAGAGCCGAGCGCGGCTGCTCGAGGCCGTGGCTTTGCTGGGGAGGAAGCGGGGGAAGCGCGGCCGGCGTTCGGGGCCGGAGGGCCAGCCGGGCGAAGGCACGCGGCGACGGCACGGCGGGGCCGTGGGGAGGGCGAAGGCCGGGGCGCGCGGCGAGGCTCCGCACCGTCGAGGCCGAGAGGTCTGATGCGCCGCGCGGGGGCCGCAGGGCCTGCGGGTCAGGCTGCAGCCCCGAGGCGAGGGCCTGGGCGGCCCGGCCGCCGCGTGTGGGTCGCCGGCAGAGCTCGTCTGGGTTGGCGGACTTCTCGCGGCGCGGGAAAGGGCGCGGAGGAGGAGCCCGGACGGCACCGTTTCAGTCGCCATCTGAGGTCGCCGTGTCGGCGGGGGCCGGGTTTAGGCCCTTTCCAGGAACGGGGGGCACGTGGCTTTACTTGCGGCCGGCGGCGGCCCCCCGTTCCCGCCTCTCTGGTGACACGGGAGGGGCGGCGTCTGTCCGTCCGGCCCCTTCCCGCTGACGGCGGCGCCGGCGGGGCGGGGGCGAGAGGCCAAGCCACGGGAGACCCCGCGAGCGGGCGCCGAAGGAGCAGGTTTCGCTGGGGCGGAAGGCCCGCAGGGCGCCTTGTGAGCGGAAGACGGCAGGCGGTGCGGCCGGTGGTGGGGCGGACACGGGACAGGGCGGAGCCACCTGTCGCGAGGTGGTCAGCAGACGCTGGGAATCTGAGGGGTGGGTGGTGGCGGGCGCAGCTCGAGGCGGGCACGTCTGGCCGGAGGAGACGAGGTTCGAGCTTGCAGGGCGGGGACAGGCGCGACCCGGATCTTCGGCGGGCAGGAGGTCGTAATTCGGGAGGAGAAGCCGACGGATGCTTCGGCGGGAGACTTTTGGAAGCTGCGACCGGGGAAACTTGCGCCGGAGGGAGGAGGGAGCACCGGCCGGAACGGGGCCGGCAGGCGCGGCGCGGGGCAGCGGCCCGGGCGAGCGCGCCTGGGGTCCGGCGGCCGGCCGGCGGAGGCTGGCCCGCTGGAGCTGAGGGAGGGGGCGGCGTCCATTCACGCTTCGTTCGACGACGCCTGAGTCGCCGGCGGAACGGCAGCCCTCGGGGGGGAGAGGCCAGCGCCTCCCGGCCGGCTGTGCGGAGGCCCCGACCCCGGGCGGCTCCGCGGGCGCCCTGGGCTCCGCCGCCGTCTGGAGAGCCTCGGCGGGGGCGTCCCCCGCCCCGCGGACTTGCTTTGCGGTCTCCCGTGGCCCGCAGCGGGCGCCGGGGGCCCCGCCCGACAGACCTGCGAGGCGCCTGCGGCGGCCCAGCCAGCCTCGCGCGTCGCGTGCGGAGTGCGGGGGCCCCGGGGGGCCGGCGGGGGAGCCGAGAGCGCGCTGGGGGCCCGGGTCGCGACTCCGCGGGGGGAGGCTGGAGGCTGCGGGGAGGCGGCCTTGGCGCCCCGCGGGAGGCGGTGTCCGCTCGCCGAGCTCGCGGTGGCCGCACGGCGAGGGCTGCTGCAAGGAGAGCGGGGACGCCGGGCGGACCCACCGGAGGGGAGAGGAGTCGGAGGCCGCCTCCCAAAGTGGAGCGCGGGGTTCGGCGACGGCCTCTCCGGTGGAAGGCCGGCTGGGGGGCCTGGGGCCCGGGGGCGGGGGGAGGCGGACGGCAGCCCGCAGCCGTCCTGAGGGCCCCGGGGCAGGCGCTGCGGGGGGGGGGGGGGGGCGGAGTCAAGCGGAGGGTGTGGCCTCGCGGGGGAGGGCGGGGCCGGGAGGGCGGTCGCCGCGGGGGGCTTCTGGAAGGGGGGTCTCCAGCGCCCCCCACGCACGCGGGACGGAAGGGGTGCGGGCGGAGCGCGAGACGGACGCGCGCCGGCGGGGTGGGCCGCCGGTCCCGTGGGGGGGCGCCCGTCCGTGCGGTCTTCCCGGGGGCCCGCAGTCGGG
This sequence comes from Cephalopachus bancanus, assembly GCA_027257055.1. NCBI lineage: Eukaryota > Metazoa > Chordata > Mammalia > Primates > Tarsiidae > Cephalopachus > Cephalopachus bancanus. Next base: position 901,861 of record JAPVLO010000500.1, on the reverse strand, counting down.
CCAGGGCGGTCGAGAGGGCGGTGCGAAGCGGCCCGCCGCCCAGAGCGTCCACCTGCGTGGTGGCGAGCGCGGAGGCCCGGCCCCAGGCCCCCCCGCGGGCGGGCGAGTCCCGCGTGACCCGGGGGGACGGCCGTGGGCTGGCCCGGCCGCCGCCGAGGCGGTCGTGAGCTCGCTCTCCCAGCAAGCACAGAGGGCCGGCGGGCGTCTGCCACGCCGCCTGAGGACTTCACGCTGAGGGAAGCGGGCTTCGGGCCGCTGTCCGCAGGGGGGGACCGCGGTCCGGGTCTTGGCCGCGTCGGCCGCCGCCTCGCGAAGGTCCGCACGGAGCGCCGGCCCGGAGGGCGGCGGGGCGGGGGCCGGGCTGGAGAGCCGGCGGCGAGGAGGGAGGCCGGGCCGTGCCGGGTCCTGCGGGAGGTGAGCAGAGGAGGGGACTGAGCAGCCCGCACGGAGGAGCAGCAGCGACGCGCAGCCAGGTGGAAGGAGGAGGGAAAGGAGCAGAGGGAAAGGCAGCGCCGTTGGTCAGGGACGAGAGCAGTCGACGGCCGCGGCCGAGGGTCGAGGCTGAGTGCAGGCGGCAGCCTTCGCGGCCCGGGCTGTTGGGGTTTCCCCGGAGGACGGGCAGGGAGGGGCGCGAGCGACCCGGGACCTCGGGGCTTGAGAGGCTGGCCGGGAGCTGTGGAGCGAGAACGCGCCGGCGGCTCTGCGGAGGCGGGCGCCGAGGGAGGCGGTTTCGCTGGTGTGCGGCGAGAGGCGTGAGTCCGGGCCGGAGCCGTCCTGGTTCCGAGCAGCCTGGCTGCCGTGGGGGCGGAGAGGCCCGGCGGAAGGGTGCCTGCCGTCTCGGCTGGAAGCGAGTGCTGGCTTCTGGGTCCGAGAGGAAAGCCCACCGTCCGGGGCGAGAGGCTTTGGGTCACGTGCTTCTGCGGGGGCGGGCCCAGCGAGGTCTGGGTACCGCCAGGCGTCGGAGCGGATGGAGGGCAGGAGGGGCTCGGTGGTGTGAAGGGGGACGCGAGGTGGAGAGGCTGGGAGCCAGGAGGAAGTGCGGGTCTGCCACGTAGGGCCTCGAGGGGGACAGCTGGGTGGGCCTTTCAGGGCGGACGCGGACGCGGGAGAGAGCCGGGGGAAGGAGGGGGACCGTCCTGATGGAGCGCGAGGGAGAGTCTGGTGAGGCGCTCCCTTAGTGTGCGTTCCGCTCGTTCAACCTTTCCTGATGGTTGTGGGTGGCAGGGAAGGTGAAAGTGCCATTTGATGCTGAGGGCCGCCGTTAGAGACTGAGCGACTTGTGAGGCGAATTCAGGCCCGTTGTCTGACTGAAGGGAGAAGGGGACCCCGAACCAGGGGATGATGTGGTTGGCCAAGACAGATCCCACCGTAGCAGCCCGCTTACTTGCGGTGGGATAGGCCTCGACCCACCCGGAGAAGGTGTCAACCAGGACCGGAAGGTATTTCAGGCTACGGACGGGGGGCATGACGGTGAAGTCCACTTGCCAGTCTGACCCAGGGAGCTCTCCCCTAGCCTGGTGAGTGGGGAACGTTCCGGGCTTTAAGGGGCACCAGGATTCGTTCGGTGGCGAGTAGAGCATTGAGAGGAAAGGGTGTGTGAGTTTTGGATGTCCAGGAGTAAGGGGGAAGAAGGTTTTGAGAAATGAAGTGAGAGCCGCTGGGTTTGGGGGGAAAACTGAGGGTAGACAGGGCATGAGATCGGACAGTTGTGGGACTTCACACGGTGTTCGGCTGGTGGGGAGGAGGCGTTGACGAGTATGGTAGGAAGGGGTTTAGAGCCGCTTGGCGAGCCGCCTTGTCGGCTCGCGAGTTTCCTTGGGTGATAAAAGATGAATCGACTTGGTGGGCTTTACAGTGTGAGATGCCTGTGGCCTTGGGGAGCAAGGAGACTTGATGGAGGTCGGAAATGAGCTTAGCATTTATGATGGCCGAACCTTTGGTGGTTAATAACCCCCGTTCTTGCCAGATGGCTGAGTGGGAAACTAGGATGTGAAAGACATATCTGGAGTCGGTGTAAAGTGACAGAGAGTGTCCGGCCGCCAGTTGGAATGCTCGAGTGACTGCTGTGAGTTCTGCCTGTTGGTTGGTGGTGTGGGGCGGGAGAGGATTAGCCTCGATGACATCAGTGACAGAGGTGATGGCGTATCCTGCTACCCGAGACCCCTCATGTATATACGAGCGTCCATCTGTGAACCATACATAGGAGGGCTCGGATAAAGGTCCTTCCTGAATGTGTACTGGACAAGGAAGTAGGGACTCGAGGACTTCGGCGCGTTTGTGGATCGGGGTGTCCACAGGAGAGGAGGGGAGTCATGTGGCTGGGTGAAGGGGTGCGCAAGTTTGGAAGGAGATAGAGGGATCCTGGACAAAGAAAACCAGAAGGGATAGGACCCGACCAGGAGGGGGAGTGTTTTGAGGCCCGGTGATGTAGTTGGTGGGGGGAAGTAACGGTGATAGGTGCTCCAAACGTGAGTTTCTTTGATTCGCATACGAGTAAGTGGGCGGCCGACAGGGCCCGCAGGCGTGGGGCCCATCCCTGAACCGTGTGGTCAAGCTGTTTTGAGAGCGAGGCTACAGGAGCAAACGTTTGTCCACTGAATTGGCCTAGAACTCCTAAGGCCGCGCCCTTATTTTCGTGGACGTATAGGGTAAGAGGTCGGTGGACGTTGGGTAGCCGTGGGGCGGGAGCCCAGAGGAGAGCCTGTTGGAGGGCGGTAAAAGGCTGTCTGACGGCTGAGAGGGAGAGTGATGGTTCCTTAGGGTTGCCTTTAGGCAGGTCAGAGAGGGGCTTGGCGAGAAGGGTGAAGTTGGGGATCCAGGCTCGCAAGCAGCCCGCCGATCCCAGGAACGACTGGGTTCCTTCCTTTGTTTTGGGCGCCAGGAGGGAGCCTTGCGGCTGGTTGCTGTGGGCTCTTGTTGGTGTGAAGTGGCTACACCAAGGTAGGTGACTTGTGCTTTGGATAGCTGAGCTTTGTGGGGGGAAACTCGGTATCCCCTTTGTGCTAGAAAGTTAAGGAGTAAGACAGTGTCTGTGTGGCAGTCAGCTATGGAGGGGCTGCAAAAGAGAAGGTCGTCTGCATACTGGATGAGAGCGGGTTTGCGGAGTGACAGAAGCTTGAGGTCGGCCGCTAGAGCCTGGCCGAACAGATGGGGACTGTCCCGAAATCCCTGTGGGAGGACCATCCATCTGAGCAGTTGAGGGCGACTCGAAGTAGGGTCGACCCAGGTAAACGCGAAAATGTTCTGGGAGTCAGCTGCCAAGGGAATGTGAAGAATGCATCTTTAGGGTTTATAACTGAAAAGTGAGTTGCCGTCGGAGGAAAGGTAGACAGGATGGTATAAGGGTTGGGAACCAGCGGGTGAATGGGGAGAACGGCTGCATTTATTAGTTGAAGGTCTTGGACTAGCCGGTAGGTTCCGTCGGGCTTTTTTACAGCCAAGATGGGAGCATTGTATGGCGAGTTGGTGGGCCTTAAGTATCCCTTGCACAGTAGGGTATTTATGACAGGCTGCAGACCTAGCAGACTGGCCCTGGGGAGAGGGTATTGTGGCTGACTGGGGTGGGTGGACGGGTCCTTTAACTGGACGTGAACGGGCGGGCACTGGGCCAGTGAAGGGGTGTGGACGTCCCAGACTAGTGGGTCGCCGAGCGAGGCGGGTTGTGGGGAGGTGAGCCTGGGGCTAGAGGCCAAAGTAGGAGTAAGGAAGTTGTCGGTAGTGGGTTGGTGAGGGCAGCGCTGGGGTTGAAGGTGAAGTATGCCTGAAACTTGGCCAGGATGTCCCTCCCCATAAGGGGTATAGGGCACTGAGGCATGACCAGGAAGGAGTGGGTAAATGGGACGCTAGCAAATAAGCACGTTAGCGTAGGAGTTGTGCGTGGGATGAAGGTTTGGCCCTCTACCCCGACTCCTGGAGACCGGGACGGTGAGGTTGGTCCCCAGAACTCCCGCAGGACAGAAAGGGTGGCTCCAGTGTCTAGCAGGAAGAGGATGGGACGTCCGTCAACTGTAATTCTGACCCTAGGCTCCCGAGCATTTGAGATATGCGTCAGGTGGGGAAACCCAGGGCCCCGTCAATCCAAAGTGGCCACGCCCAGTAGGTCCAGGGTGGAGTTGGGGGCTGACCCTGCTCCTCTCTGGGGGCTGGGGCAGTCCACCGCCCCATGTCCTGGAAGATTGCATTTGGGGCAAGGTTTCGATGGAGGTTTAGGGTTAGGGCAGGCTCGCGCCCAGTGTCCCTCTTTGCCGCATTTGAAACAGGGCCCTGGAGGGTTGCGTTTGTTCTGGATGCCTCCTCTACTGCTGTGAGGGCCGGTTTCTGTCCCGCGAAGAGCCTGAGCCAGCATTTGGTATTTTTGCCGCTTAGCCTTTTCGTCCCGGTTGTGGTATACCTTGAAGGTGGCAGCCAAAACCTCATTTTGGGGTGTAAGGGGCCCTTGGTCTAGCTTTTTAAATTTAGCTTTAATGTCAGGGTAGCTTTGGGAGAAGAAGTAAATCATAAGGAGTTGACGGCCGTTTGGGGTTTCTGGGTCTAAATTAGTAAATTGTTGGAGGGCCTTGGTAAGGCGATCAAGGAAGGAGGAAGGGTTTTCGCTTTTGTCTTGGACCACTTCCTGGAGTTTTTCAAAATTAACAGCCTTTTGCGCTGCCCGCCTCAGCCCGGAAACGAGACAGGTAGAGAACTGATCCCTGGCACCGAGGCCGTTGGGGGAGCTATAGTCCCAGCCAGGGTCCTGGTCCGGGACTGCCACTGCCCCGAGGGGGTGTGCTGGGGAGGTCCGATGGGCCTCATCCGCACGTGCTCTAGCCTGTTCCCACACTCTTCTGCGCTCTTCGGGGAGTAGGGTGTTGGAGAGAACCATGCAGATGTCGTGAAAGGTGAGGCTATAGGCCTGGAGGAGGTGTTGGAATTCCTTGATGTGAGTGGCTGGGTTAGTTGTGAAGGACCCGAGGCGTTTTTTCTACCTGGGACAGGTCTGAGATAGAGAATGGGACGTGAACTCGAACGGTGCCTTCAGCGCCTGCCACCTCGCGGAGAGGAGCGAGGGTGGCCGGGGCTGTCTTGGATCCGGTAACAGGAGGGCTGCACGGGGTGGCGGGAACTGGAGGGAGGGGTGGGTAAAGATTAGGGACCGCAGGGGCGGACGGGGGAGGAGGCTGCGGGGCGGATGGGGTTGTCGATAGGGAGGAGGTTCATCTGCTGGGTCGAAGTCAGAGACGGGGGAGGGAGGTGGCGGCGTAAGCAGGAGAGAGGGGCCCTTTGCAGCCACCAGGAGGTGAACCGGTTTACATCGGAGGCAGACAAGGGTGTTCCCGGAGTAGAGAGAAAGACTGGACATAGGGAATCTCTGCCCACTTTTTTGAACGCTCGAAGTTATAGAGGTCCCGTATAATGTCGGGGTTTAGGGACCCGTAAGGGGGCCACTTATCTTGGTTGTCTGAGCGATAGGTGGGCCAGTCTTGGGTACTGAAGCGGATTAGACGCATGGGTTTAATGTCGAGAGTGAGGGAGAGAGTGGAGAGGTTGCCTAAGAGACATTTGAGGGGCGAGTCGGCTGGCAGGGATGACGAGTTTCCCATTTTAACAGCCGGGGCTGAGCAGGGCGTCCCCTGGACAGCCGGCCGTCAGGATATGAAGAGGTTGCAATAAAGCCTGTCGTCACAGGATGTTATTACAACCCGCGACTCTCCTGGAGAATCGAGGAGGTTGAGGGTAACCTGGTACCAGGATTTTTAACGAGGAGGACACCCAAAACCGGATGGCGGGAGGGAGTAGACTCGAAACCCTGACGGCTGAGGGAGGGGAAAACGGTGGGGGCCGCTGTGGCCTTAAAGACCTAGGTGGGGTGTGGCGCCCCCCTGCCTGGGGCCGAAGGGGCTGCCGGACGATCAGCGGTCAGTTTCCTCCGGTTATCCCAGGCAAGGTTTTAGGTTTTCCGTTTAGGGGACACTTACCAATCCGAGGGCCGGTGAGGGATGCAGCGCTGGCGTTCGAGAAAGTGGGTGAAGGCCTTAAGGGGTGAGTCCCGCTGGCGCCGGAACGGGGTCTCGCCTGAGGGCAAGAGGAACCTGATCCGAGTCACGGCACCAATGAAAGATGGTGGCGCACAGCGAGACTCAACACCCGTTAAGGCCAAGAGACTTAATGAGTCGAGTGCGGTGGACTGCAGGACCTGAGGGTCAGGCTGTAGCCCTGAGGCAAGGGCGCGGCGGCCTTTATAGGGGCTTGGGGCGACCTGTCAGTCGTTTATAGGTCGGCTGGCAGAGCTTCATTTAGGTTGGTGGATTTTTCGCGGGCGCGGGAAAGGGCGCGAAGGAAGAACCCGGAAGGCACCGTTTCAGTCGCCATTTTAGTTTGCTGGGTTGCCATTTTGGTGGGGGCCGGGTTTAGGCCCCTTTCCAGGAAAGGGAGGGGATGTGGCTTTACTTGTGGCTGGCGGTGGCCCTTCAGAGGGGATGGGGATTGTGCAGAGACCAGGCTGTGCTGGGGCGTCAGGAGTTCAGACTCGATCCTGGAGCTGGGGAGCCACGGCTGAGTCTGTTTCTTTTTTCTTTTTTGCATTGAAGCTTCACTGTGTCACCCAGGCTGGAGGGTAGCGGCACGCTCACGGCCACCCCAGCGTCAACTTGCTGGGCTCTGGCCATCCTTCCTCCTCAGCCTTCCAAGGAGCTGGAACTACAGGTGCATGCTGCCCTGCCCGGCTAATTTTGGATTTATTGTAGAGCTGAGGGCTCACCAAGTTGCCTGGGCGGGTCTCGAACCCGCGAACTCAGGCAATCCACTCGTCTCGGCCTCCCAAAGTGCTGGGATGACAGGCTGAGCCACTGCACCTGGCCTGTCTGCTTCTTTCACGCAAACATTTAAGTCAACAAGACGATTGCGTGGCTCACAAACCAACAGCTCTAGAAAGGAAATGGCAAAACATCTCTTCGACGCCCCACGCCCAGCTCCATGGTCTCCCGGGTTGCAGGCTACCTGCACCCTTCAGAGCTGAAGTGGAGCAGTCGTGGAAGAGGATTCGGAATCTTCTTGCTTACACAAAACATGGCCTTGTTTTACCCAGCTTTTTAAAAATTTGCCTAACAGTAAAACATTCAGCCTTTTAAAGTGCACGGTTCAGTGCTGCTTTAGCATATCCACAGGTTGTGCAGCCGTGACTACTGTCTAATTTGAGGGTGCTTTCGTTGCCACGGACAGAACCCTCAAGCCGTCAGAGTAATCCCTACGTCCTGACTCCCCTGGAAACCGGGGATCTTCCTTCTACCAGTACCTCTCGAAGATCCTTTCACATGAGAACACATTTTGTTTTATTCATTCATTCATTCATTCATTCATTCATTCATTTGAGACAGGGTCTCACTCTGTTGCCCAGGCTGGAGTACAGTCGCCTCAAACTCCTGGGCTCAAGGGACCCTCCCACTTCAACCTCCTGAGTAGTTGGAATGTAGGCCTGTGCCACCATGCCCAGGCAGTTGTTTTTATTTTCTGTAGGGATGGGGGTCTCCTGATACCGCCCTAGCTTGTCTCGAACTCCTAGGCTCAAGCGATCCTCCTGCCTCGGCCTCCCAACTGGCTGAGATTACAGGTATGAGCCACCGCTCCCAACTTTTGCTGTTTTTCCTCTTTTTTTTTTTTTGAGTTGGAGTCTCACTGTGTCACCCAGACTGGAGTGCAGTGGCTGTTCCCGGCCACCACAGCCTCGACCTGCTGGGCTCCAGCGATCTTTCCGCCTCAGCCTTCCAAGTAGCCAGAACTATAGGCGCATGCTACCACACCCAGCTAATTTTTTGATTTATTGTAGAGATGAGGTCTCGCCAAGTTGCCCAGGCGGCTCTCGAACCCGCGGGTTCAGGCAATCCACTCACCTCGGCTTCCCGAAGCGCAGGATGACAGGCTGAGCCACCGAGCCTGGCTGTTTTTCTTTTTTGAGTTGGAGTCTCACTCAGTCGCCCAGACTGGAGTGCGGTGGCCGCTCCCGGCCACCGCAACCTCGCCTGCTGGGCTCCGGCAATCCTTCTGGCTCAGCCTTCCAAGTAGCCGGAATTAAGGCGTGCGCTACCACGCCCAGCTGATTTTTTGATTTATTGTAGAGATGAGGTCTCGCTGCCCAGGCGGGTCTCGAACCTGCGGACTCAGGCAATCCACTCACCTCAGCCTCCCAGTGGCACGGGATTACAGGCTGACCCACCGAGCCTGGCTGTTTTTCTTTTTTAAAGTAGTAGGTAGGGTATCAAGGTCCAGGTGCATCTTGACTTATTCCGCATCCCACATGTGTGGATACTGGGTTGTTTCCAGTTGTGCCCTGTCATAAAAAAAAAACTGCCACGAAGAACACGGTGTCCTATAACGGATGGCAGTGTTGTGCCTGCACACAGCCACATGGTAGCACGCATTCCCAGATTACAGGCTCATGCCTGTACTCCCAGGGTTCGGGAGGCTGAGGTGGGAGGGTTGCTCGAGCCCAAGGGTTTGAGACCAGCCTGGGCAGCATAGTGAAATTTTTCTCTCTTTAAATCATAATTATCATAACGATAATAATAATAATAAAGCTGTGTGTCAAAGGCTGTTATGAATTTGCAATTTCGATGTGTGTTTCCAAAGTGCCAAGGGCAGGGTTGTACCACGTGAACTCTCAGGCGGCAGACTGGTCTGGAGAGGGTGGCGGCGACGGGTTAGAGACATGCTGATAGGAAGGGACAGGAGGGTTACTCAGGATGGTCCCTGGAGGGGGCAGCCGACCCACTGTCCCCTCACGTCCACTGTTTCCTTCTGCCACAGCAGTGGGGCTCTTCATCGGCACGGGACCGCCCAGCCAGTGACTTCTTTCCCAGAGTCCCTTGCAGCCAGCTGTGGCCACGGGGTCCAGTTCTGGCCAGGGGGCTGGGAGCAGAAGCGACATGGGCCACTCGCAGGGCCTGGGCTTTCCCTGTCCCCTTTCTTTCACTGGCTGGAGCCTCGACGTTTGGGCAGGAGCTGAAGGAGCCATCCTGGGCCATGGGGTGGGGGATTCCTGCCAGGCAGAGCAAGGAGACAGAGGGAGTGGGGATCCCTGATGAGACCGAGTGGGCTTCCATCCTGCTGAGCTGCTGCCGGGCTCGGAAGACCACGCCCAGCACGAAGGCCTCAGAAGCAGCCTCAGGACCACGCGGCGTCCTCCGGACTCCCCCTGCCCTCCCGTCCCCCAGTCCCATCCTCCCTGGAGGCTGGCCGTGGAACGAGCCTCCCCCTCCCCACGGTGGGTCACGGGTGCCACGGTCCCTCGGCCCCCAAGCCCACTGTAGAGCCGAAAATACCACCCTCCCTTTCCCTCCGCCTTTCTGTGGAAAAACCGGCCACAGAGAAATTCTCTGACTTGCCTCATTCGACTCGTCAGACCCCCATGCCAGAGGATGTCCTGCCCCACAGCCCGGAGGAAGGAAAGCCACTCAGAGGGGTCAGGAAGAATCTGGGCAGACAGGCCTTGCTGGGTCTACTGGTGCTAGACCCTATCCTTTCATCCAATCAACTCCACACGGCCGGCCATACCTTGTAAGATCTGAGCATAGACATGGACAAATTTCCTCAGTATCTTTGGGTCTTTGCTCTGAGGACTCCATGTGTATACGCGTTAAGTGAATCTTCCTTTTCTCCAATTCACCTGCCTTTTGCAGGCTGATTTTTCAGCAAAGCTCCAGAGGGCCAGGGGAACTACTATTATCCCGGGTCTGTCTGCCTGAGAGCCATCAAACCTGCGTGGTTGGCGACACTTGGTTTCTATCCTCAGGCCAGTATGGGCCTTTTACTGAACCCGGGCTGGCCAGGAGAGGCTTCGCTGTCTGGGTGCCACGCCGTTTAACTTCGTGGATATTGAGAGCCCGCTCTGTGCGGGTTAGGTGCTGCGTGCCTGGGTGCTGTGTGGCCAGGGCAGATGCAGCCCCTCTCCTAGGAACTGCCATGCACACGGGGCCTGCAGGAGGGGCTGAGCATAAAGGCCCCCCTGAGGAGGCGGCTTTGAGCTGAGACCTGCCAGAGGAAGGGAGACGAGAGCAGCACGTCAGAGACTGGGCAAAAAATTCCACATGAAAGAAACTGTGACTCTTGCTGGGTGTGGCGGCTCACGCCTATAATCCCAGCACTTTGGGAGGCCGAGGTGAGAGGATTGCCTGAGCCCATGGGTTCGAGACCAGCCTGGGCCACTTGGTGAGACCTCATTTCTACAGCAGACCAAAAAAGGAGCCGGGCATGGTGGGGTGTGCCTGTAATTCCAGCTACTTGGAAAGCTGAGGTGGAAGGATCGCCTAAGCCTAGTAGGTCGAGGCTGCGGTCGCAGGGAGCAGGCCACTGCACTCCAGCCTGGGCGACAGAGTGAGACTCCGACTCAAAAAAAGAGAAAGTGTGACTCTTGCGCCGCGAGAACACTGCCTGTTCCGACTTCCCCTCTGGGGTGGTTTGCGGTCACGGGGGATTTAAGTGATGGGCAGTTGAGCTCTAAGAAAGATTCTTCCCAGATTCCGGACCCAGTGATATCCTACTGTAAACTAAACGCCAGTCTGGATCTGGAATTTTCCACCCAGCATCCATGTTGTGACGTTCTCCGGTGTGTTGCTCTTGGTCCTCCCAAGTCAGCTGCCCTCGGAGAATTAATTGTGTCTCTGTTCCTGCCAGTGACACTGTCTGCTCAGGAGAAAGCAAACAGTCAAGAGCGCAGGCTGGTAAGGGGGCTTGGAAACCCACAAGAGAGGACATGTCCTCCGGTGTACATGCACACACCATACACACGCTTCAGGTCTGGCTTAAAGGGAGTCTGGCGTTGGGAAGTCACAGGTATTTTCCTCCTTTTTTTTTTGAGTTGGAGCCTCACTCTGTCGCCCAGATTGGAGTGCAGTGGCTACTCCTGGCCACTGCAGCCTCGGCCTGCTGGGCTCTGGCGATCCTTCCGCCTCGGCCTTCCAAGTAGCTGGGCTACAGGCGTGCGCTACCATGCCTGGCTTGTTTTTGGCTTATTGTAGAGAGGAGGTCTCTCCAAGTTGCCCAGGCGGGTCTCGAACCCTCAGGCTCAGACAATCCACTCGTCTCGGCCTCCCATAGTGCTGGGATGGCAGGCTGAGCCACCGAGCCTGGCTGATATTTTCCTCTTGATTTATCTTTGCTCTCTTAGGGGACAGCAGGCTATGCTTTTTTTTTCTCCTTATTTCTGTTCCTCTGTGGAGGCTGTGAGCTTTGAGGTGAAGCTGAGTTTCGTGTGGAGAGTACATTTGGGGAGGGCACCGAGATGCACACAGGTGTTTGTCAGGCCGTTTATTCATTCTACACACATCCCACGCCTTGTGGGCTGGCAGGGTGCTGGGTGCCCAGAGGCGGGGGCTCCTGACACCTGCTCCCGGTGGGTGTTGACTGAGTCCTGGGCATGGACAGTGATGGTACTGTGTGACAGGGCTATGTGGGGGGCTGTGGGAACACAGGGAAGCTTGGGCCAGGCTGGACGAGGTTCCGGGAGGCGCTGTTGGAGTCTGGAAGCAGGGACCCTTGAGTTGGTTCCTTAAAGCTGAGTGACAGCAGGCCAGGTAGGGAGGAGGGTGGGCGAGACGGAGACAGAACAGCCTCGCCTAGGGCTGGTGACCTGCAAAGACCCAAAGTAGCCAAGGCTTAGAGGAAGTGGCATGGAGGCCGCTGATGACATCCAAGAGGCAGCAGGGGACTCGTGGGCGGGGCCAGCCAGGTGCTCGTGGTTGAGGCTGCAACCCGTGTGTCCGGCTGAGCTTGTGCGGGCGGCGCTGCTCAGACTGAAGCCCTACTGTGTGCCAGTGAAGAGAGCAGGCCAAACTATGGAAGTCCTTGTCCCCACGCTCCATGATGCTGATGGTGTACAGGACATGCCACCCCAAAACATTGCACCCTGAAACTGAGACAACAGAAGGAGCGGGAAGGCTGCTCTCGGACCCTCTCCTGCCTTCCTGTGTGAGAGCTGGCCATAAAAGAATCATCTGACCCACCACCTCTGAGAGGAGGTCAAGAGACCCTCACGTGAGGCTGGGCATGCTGCTCATGCCTGTAATCCCCGCACTGCGGCAGGAGGATCGCTTGAGGCTGGGAGCTCGAGACCAACCTGGGCAACACGGCAAGACCCCCATCTCTACAAAAAAGGCTTTAAAAATGAGCCAGGTGTGGTGGCAGGTGCCTGAGAGGCTGAGGCAAGAGGGTCACTGGAGCCCAGGAATCTGAGGCTGCCGCAGCTGCAATCCCACCACCGCCTTCCGGCCTGGGTAATGGAGTGAGACGCTGCCGCAAAACAAATCAAAACCAAAAGATCTTCACGCGACCGGTGTCCTGCCCTGTACCTGGAGGGAAGCAATGAAGACACGGCGAGGCCCAGAAGAACCTGCACAGACAGGCCTAGCCGAGTCCCCTGTAGTTTATTTCCATGAGATGATACCTCCTTTTGTTCGTTCCCGTGACTGTTCGCTCCTCACCAAACCTAAGCATAAACCGTTTTCCCATTTCTAGGTCTTGGTCTTTATTTCCGAGGGCTCCTGTGTCACATAAAACTTGCATGAGATAAATCTGTCGCACTTTTCTTTTGTTAAAATGCCTTGTTACAGGGCTGCCAGCCATGATCTTCGCAATGAGTGAGGGAGATACAGCACTCTCTCTCTCTGCCGATGCTCGGAGTCTAGTTAGGAAGACACGGGCAGGTGATTATTGCTAAGGTTGTAGGAGGTGTGGCAGTTTCCCGTGGCTGCTGTACAAAGTACCACTCACCGGGTGGCTTAAAACAACAGAAATGTGTCCCCCGCAGCCCTGGAGGGCGGCAGTCCGACATCCATGTTATCGGGGCCGTCCTCCCTCCCACCTTTCTCACCTCTTGCACCTTCGGTGACTTCAGAGAGTCCTCGGTGGTCCCTGGCTGGCAGCCGCAGCACTCCATCCCGCCTCCATCCCACACGCCTTCTTTCCTGTGTGTCTCTCTCCGTGTCCAAACTTCTCTCTTTTTATCAGGATGCCGGTCACGGGCTGAGGGCCCATCCTCATCCTGTGGGACTTCGTCCTAAGTCGCTTGTATCTGCAAAGGGCCTATTTCCCCATCAGGTGATATTCACAGGGGCCACAGGTCGGGCTTGAACCTATCTTCTGGGGGGTCTCAGAATTCAGCCGATGCCATGCTGACCAAGCACACCCTCGCCACTGAAGCCAGCTGAGCCCTAATGCACTTAGGTCGGCCAGACAGAGCCAGAATGCCAGCTCTGCGGCTTACACCGGTGAAGGGGTCTCACTTGTGCCGAGCCGGTGGGCTTCCTCTGCCATCCCCAGAGTCCGGCCACCCAGTCCAAGCCACCCCAGAGGGCAGGAGCGGAGGGAGAGGCCACGCGGTCCCTCTAGTGGAAGCTGGAGCAGGGAGCTGGGGAAGGAGGCTGCCCTACCGCGAAGAGCCCAGAACATAAGCGGGGGACGTGCCATGCTCAGTGGGGACAGAGGGCAGACATCCCCAAACAGGGGATGAGGACATCCGGAGGGGCCTGGAAGAGGGGCGGTTGGAGCCGGGGCAGATCACAAGGCGTCAGAGAGGGGAGGGTGCAGAGGTCTCAGCAGAAAGCCTGCTGGGGGACGTCAGTCCCTCTCCCCCACATTCTCCCCACATTCCTGCTCCTGGGATCAGCATTCCCTTTCAGTCATCGAAACTGGGATGCACTCCCCTTAAACCATCCGATTAAAAGAGGCAACCACTCATTTCTTTTTGAGTTAGGGTCCACCTCAGCCTCCCGGCCAGTTTTTTTATTTTTATTTTTTTGTAGAGAAGCCGTCTTCCTGTGTTGCCCAGGCTGGTCTTGAGCTCCCGGGCTCAAACAGCTCTCCCGCCTTAGCCTCTCAAAGTGCTGGGGTTACAGGTGTGAGCCACCACACCTGGCCCATCCATGCATTTTGATCGGCAACCAGTCCAACACAAAATTGAGCAACCCACGGCCCTCTTGGGAACCGGTAAGGCCCTGGCTGCAGGCGCATTTTCACGGCTCCTGGCCTGGGCTTCGGCCTCGCCCCAAAGAGGCTGACTTACGGAAGTAGCCCAAGCTTCAGCATTTGGCTGTTTGCGTTTCTTGACAAAGGAAATTTGTTGGGCTTAAGTTGCCAGGGGCCTGCATCTGGATCCTATGATGTCTGGCTTCAGGAGGGCTGTGCGCAGAACCGGCTCGGGGCCTCCGCCGGCCTCCATGTAATTAACTTAAGTGCTCCGAAGATGAAAGCCTATTTGCCTGATCCTGGATTACGGCCTGAGCCGCGAAGGTAGGCAGGGCAGACCGTGCCGGTTATCTCCCGTGATTGAAGTTTCCAGAGACACCAGCGGTGGACAGTGGACGTCAGGAAGCTTGGGCATGTTGGAATTTATTAAATTTGCAGTTAAAAAAAAAACCGAGTTCTGGATGCCGGCACAAAGAGGTTAAGTGGAAACAACTTTTCGTAATGAAGTGGCTAATCATATTTTGCTTGAGAAACACCAAGATCCCTAGTCGGCCTCGTCCTTCTGTGCGTCCAGTTTCAACAACAGAGCAGAGACCTTAACTTCCCGGTTCGGTTTGCCTTCTGGGGCGATCCTTCGGCTCGCCCCCTTTTGTCCTCCTCTCCTCCCTCCTCCCGGCTCCTCTGCCCTCAGCCGGAGTGAGGAAGACAGCTTTGATCCTGGTGCGCTGGCGGCGGCCCGGGGGAGCGGGGGAGGGGCGGCAGGGATCCCACAGGTGACTTTTAGGCCCGAATTCCATTGTGACAGCCGTGATTTATTTTAACTCCCGGCCCAGGAAGGCAGGCGCCACTGGGATGAATACCTCCACCAGCCCGCGCAGACTAATTTTGCTGTTTATGAATCGCTAATATGTTTAAGAGGAGAAAAGGGGCAGTGCTCTTTCAGATAACCAGGAGTGAGACTTCGAGAAGAGCCCTCATGGTGCTCAAACAGTTCCACATGGGAAAGGCGGCTTTGGATTACAAGATAGGGAACACATGGGGTGCAGAGCGCCCCCCCCCCCCCCCCCGCCTCCGCGCGGGCAGAGGCTACTGGCAGATGAAACACTTTCATCTCTCCCGGGGAGATAAACAGGCCGGTCTGGATGGGCCTCTTTGTTTACAAAAGAAAATTAAATCCGTTTTAACACTTGCACCGTTCATGGGAAACACATGTTGGCTGGTAATTGTTTTGCGCTAATTTCGAGCCTGGCCGCCCCACCTTGGGCCGTGCCTGCGTTTCCGTGCCGGCTTGGGGTGGCCGTGGAATTTGCGAGGAATTTCTCCCCGGTGCCAGGGGCTCCGCGAGGGGGACATTCCTGGGCCGGGCTGGCAGAAGCGCGGGCTGGCTTCCTGCCCCTGGAGGGCAGCGCCTTCGCCTCGTCGGGAGAGGGCTGCCCCAGCGCCCCCTGCCCCGCGCCCTTATCAGGAGATGGGGAAGGGTCAAAGGGTCTCCCGGCCCTAGGAGCCCGACGGGCTCTCCTCCCGCCGAGGTTTCCAAGAAAAAGAAATGAAAGACTGGGGGATTTCCCCAAGAGTTCCGGCGGTGCGGAGTAGCTGCAAGGACGTGTCACTCAGGGCTCAGGTGTCACCCAGCCCCGGGGCTGTGCTTCTCAGACGTTACGCACGCAGGGCTCCCTGGGGACCTTGTGAAATGCAGATTGTGACTCGGAGGGGCTGGGCTGGGGCCAGAGTCTGCACGCCTAACCCTTCCACTGGTGATGTGAATGTTGCTGGTCAGAGCCCCTCGCCTCAAGCAGCAAGCAGCAAACAGAATCCCTGGGAGGGCTTGTTGGAACACGGATCGCAGGGGCCCCTCCGGTGGGAGGGGTGGGTGGGGGCTGAGGACGTGTCCCCGGTAAGCTCCCGGGCCGCGCCGATGCTGCGGGTTTGGGGGGACACCCTTCCCTCCTTCCTCTCCTTTCCTTTGTCTTTCTTTCTTTTTTGAGTCAGTTTCGCTCTGTCACCCAGGCTGGAGTGCAGTGGCACGCTCACAGCTACTGCAGCCTCCACCTGCTGGGCCCAGGCCATCCTTCTGTCTCAACCTTCCAGGTAGCTGGAACCACAGGTGCGCACCACCATGCCCGGCTCATTTTGGATTTATTATGGAGACGAGGGCTTGCCAAGTTGTCCAGGCCGGTCTCGAACCCCCTGGCTCAGGCAGTCCTCTCGCCTCCACCTTCCAAAGTGCAGGTGGAGCCATCGTGCCTGGCTTCTGCCTTCTGTTTTGTGAAGAAGAGAGCTCACTGTGTTGCCCAGTTGCAGGTTTTGGGGAGGACAACTTTCTTCCTTCCTGCCTGCCTCCCTCCTTCCTCCCTTCTTCCCTTCCTTTTTGTAAAGAAGAGGTCAGCTCAGCCTTCTGCGCAGGTGGGACAACAGGTGTGTGCCAACAGGTGTCAAAGGCAAGACCACGAGAAGAAGGGAGTGCATTTTCCCCCAGGCTTTCCTCACTGTCCAGGCACAGAAACGGGTGTGCCAGGGGCGGATGGCGGGATTTGTTTCAGAGCCTCCGGGCTGCTGTTCTTCCTTAGGTGTATTGCTCCGGCAGGCCTCTCACCCTGAAGCCCCTCCTTCCCATTTCTCTGAATTGCCTCCGGCCTATTTTCAAAGTGCAGCAATGGAGTCACCCCTCAAGGCAGCCTTCCTTTCCTCCAGTTCTGAGTACGTTCCTCCAGCCCATTTTGCATGTCCCATCGCTTCCTTTCATGACAGCGACCAGTTTGCAGATGATAGATGGCCGAGGAGGTCCCCTCTGGAACCTCAGAGAACGGGATACAGAAAGTAGGAAGCACCCACCTCCCACCTGAGGCAGCAGGATCATCTGATTTTTAAAATGAATTCGAATCTTCCCAGTGGCTTCTTTGCCTGCTGTGTATCCTCGGACAGGTTACTTAACCCCTCTGAGGTGTGGTTTCCCATCTATAAAATGAAAATGCTAATGTCCAGCCCACAGGGTCACTGCGAATGGATCTAATATATACGTAAACGGGCCAGGCACAGAAGAGGGGTGCATGGAGGTAGTACTTGTTGTTTGGGGGTTTTTTTAATTGTTAAAAATTATTATTGCCCTCAAGATCAATATTCTTATTCTTTTTTTTGAGACAGGGTCTCACTTTGCCGCGCAGGCTGGAGTGCAGTGGTGTGATCATAGCTCACCACAGCCTTGAACTTCTGAGCTCAGCCTTCCATGTAGGCTAATTTAAAAAAAGAAAGGTTTTGTAGAAATGGGGTCTTGCTGTTTGGCCCAGTCTGGCCTCAAATTCCTGAACTCAGATGATCCTGCTGCCTCAGGTGGGAGAAGTTTTTTATCCTTCAAGTTACTAATTTGTCTGAGGTTTTACCTCAGCTGACATGAAAATATATTTTGACAAAGTTAATATCCTAAGCCATTGGGAGGAGATAGGGACACCTCAGGTTTGCTCAGCACTTTACAGTTTACCTGACGATTTCTCCACAAGGTGAGGCATTTAATCTTTTTTTTTTGAGTTGGAGTCTCGCTCTGTCACCCAGACTGGAGTGCAGTGGCCGCTCCCGGCCACCGCAGCCTCGCCTACTGGGCTCCGGGGATCCTTCCCCCTCAGCCTTCCGAGTAGCCGGAATTACAGGCATGTGCTACCACGCCCGGCTGATTTTTTTTTTTTTTTGATTGATTGTAGAGATGAGGTCTCGCTGCCCAGGCGGGTCTCGAACCCGCGGGCTCAGGCAATCCACTCACCTCAGCCTCCCAAAGGCGCGGGATTACAGGCTGAGCCACCGAGCCCGGCTTGAGGCATTTAATCTTCACAAAAATCCAGTCCCCCCATTCCCGTTCCCCCATTCTCACTTCTTGAAGTCTGGTCACAAAGGCCTTTCCTGAGGCTGGGTGCGAGGGCTCTTGCTTGAAAATCCCTCGGTGGCTCAGCCTGTCATCCCGCGCCTTTGGGAGGCGAGGTGAGTGGATTGCCTGAGCCCCGGGTTCGAGACCCGCCTGGGCAGGCGAGACCTCATCTCTGCAGTAAAATAAAATAAAAAATCGGCCGGGCGTGGTAGCGCATGCCTGTCATTCCGACTACTCGGAAGGCTGAGGCGGAAGGATCGCCGGAGCCCAGCAGGCCGAGGCTGCGGTGGCCGGGAGCGGCCACGGCCCTCCAGTCTGGGCGACCGAGTGAGACTCCAACTCAAAACAACAACAACAACAACAACAAAAGAAAATCCCAGCCCTTTGGGGGGCTGAGGTAGGAGGATCACTTGAGCCCAGGAGTTCCAGGCCAGCCTGGGCCACCTCGTGAAGCCTTGCTTCTCAAATAGAAGTGAGCCGGGCATGGCTGCACACACCTGTAGGCCCAGCTATTCAGGAGGCTGAGGCAGAAGGACGGCCCGAGCACAGGAGGTCGAGGCTGCAGCGAGCCACCAGCCTCTCCCTGCACTTCAGCCCAGGTGACAGACCACGAGGCTGTCCCTCAAACAGAACGAAAGCCGTAAAACCGAAAAGGCCTTTCCTGACCACCTGGTGGGAAACGGTGACCCTGCTCCTCACCTCTCGCCCTCCCTGTTCCGTTTTCCGTCACAGGCCTCATGACCATCCGGCTGGCATTTCCGGCTCAGAAGGAGGCAAACTTCATGAGGGCCGGAACACTTGCATTTTGCTCTCCACTGCTTTCCTGGAACCCAGAACAGCACCTGGCCTGCTCCTGGCCCGCCACGAACATTTGCTGATGGAACGAGCACGTAAACGAAGCTGGGCCGACCACACAGCTGCCACGCAGCGTCTTCCCGTGGGCCTGTTGCACCCAGATCCAGGCCTGAGCCTTGCTGCAGAGGCAGCCCCCAAAAGGCAGAATCGTCCCTCATCGTGACAGCTGATAGCTGCTGGCTCCAGAGGCAGGCAACACGGACCTGTGGAAAATCAGGGGCTTTGGGGTCGGGTGGATCTGAGTTTAGACCCTGGCTCTCGGTCGAGGGAGGAGCCCTCCGTGCGTGGAGCCTTAGGTTGACATCGTTGAACGGCAGCCAGGAAAGGCCTCTGAGAGGAGGCAGAGCTTGAACTTGAGTTTAAAGGATCTCCAGGCGGGAGAGGCAGAGGATGGTGTGACAGCCAGAGCCCAAGGGAGCAGGCATTAGAGCCAGGGCTCTGAGCTCAAATCCTGTCTTTGTCACTGACCTGCTGCACGACCTTGGGCAAGTTGCTTAAGCTTGCTTAGACTTCAGTGTCCTGATTCGTAAAACGTAGATTCTGTCTAGTGAGCCCATGGTACGCAACGACGAGTGGTCCCCACTGTGGAGGCTTGGAGGTGTGAAACAGCAGTGGCAGGTTCCGGGAACTTCAGGAAGTCGGCTGGAGTAGAGCCGATCTCGGCTTTAGGATGAGCCTGGGACAGGCGTGCTGCCTACCCCCAAAGGGACCCTCCTCCTTCGAAAGGGTGAGAGGCCCTCCAGATTCAAGGCACACTGCTGCTCCCCTCGGGCTGGGGGCTGTGTCCTGCGCCTGGTTGCCCATGGGGACACGGAGCTTCTCGCGTGTCCCGCGATCTGCCCTTCCGGCCTTTTGACCCTTCCGGGAGGCCACAGCATCTTGGCTCAGACGGCCTCGGAGACCACAGGCTGGGAGGGAGTCTTCTCCCAACGGTGTGGCCCCGCGCTGCACACGAGGAGACTGAGGCTTAGAGAGGAGTCGCCCGGCTCACACCCGGGCTCTGGCTTTCGGCCCGTCTCGCCCTGCAGCCAGAGCTTGCCTGTCTTTGCCTGGCGGCCGGCGGGCGAGCTCTCGCGGGAGGTCCGAGCCTCGATTCCCAAGAGGACAGAGAAGCGCCTGATTTTTTTCCGTACGCAAGTCTTTTCTGTCGTTTGTTTGCATGTCTGGGGGCAGCCGAACACGATTTGCTTTTTTCCTGGGAAAGGCATTTCCCTTTGGAACGACCAGGTGGTGTGCGACGCTCCCGATCCGCAAGTCAGAGGGGCGCCAAGGCCGTTGCTGTGTCCCTCTCAGGGTGGGAGGCGGAGGAGCAGGAGGGCGGGCGCCTTGGGGCCTGCGTTGGTGTGGCGTCGGCGCCGTCCTCCAAGAGGGGTTGCTGGCTCTGCCCTGGGGACTTTCCCCCTCACTCCTGGACACTTCCTCAGCTCTACGACACCCCTTCTTTGTCAGTGAGAACACGGTGGGAAAGTCAAGCAGAAGGGGCCTTCTGTTTCATAGGTGCAGAATTTGGGGCCTCTGATTTCCGCATCTGTGAAACGAGGACAATGATAACCCTTTATCAGGTTGTTTTGAGGATTCAGTAAGACAGTCTGCACAAAGTGCTGAACACACATTGGCATATAGCAAGTGTTCAACGAATGGTAACAGTAAAGGAAAGTGTTATTATTGATGACAACAACCTTCTTGCATAGGTAAGAAAGAGTGACATTAAATAAGTCTCACTGCTTAAGAGCTGAAAGGCACCGGGCCTCTGTGTTGAACAAAATCTCTGTCCTAAGGGTTGTGGCTGGGATCTGCAGTCTTGTATTCAAGAGTTGAAGACACATGTGCCAATGACGGCCAGAAAATTAAGGTCAGTGAGAAACGCAGGCTAGAGACGATGTCCTGTGTGAGGGCTGACGCGAATACCAGCTTCAGCTAGCAGGGAATGTGAGCTGGGTGTAGCCACGCCTTCTAGTTTTTTGTTTTTTGTTTTTTGAGCTGGAGTCTCACTCTGTCGCCCAGACTGGAGTGCAGTGGCACGCTCCTGGCCACCGCAGCCTTGACCTGCTGGGCTCCGGCGATCCTTCCGCCTCAGCCTACCACGCCCAGCTAATTTTTTTGATATATTGTAGAAATGAGGTCTCACCAAGTTGCCCAGGTGGGTCTCGAACCCACGGGCTCAGGCAATCCGCTCACCTCAGCCTCCCAAAGCGCTGGATTACAGGCTGAGCCACCAAGCAGCCTGACTGCCTTCTAATTTTTAAAGAGAAAATGGAGATCTGGACTTCTACTTGCAGCCTTCGAGTTGCAACAAATTAGCCACCATAGAGTTGGCTAGGGGTGTGGTAACACAGTACCATGAACTGGGGACTTAAACAACGGAAGTTTATTTTCTCAATGTCCTGGATGCTTGAAGTCCGGAATCGAGGTGTCAGAGGGTTGGTTCCCACTGAGGTCTCTCTCTTCGACCATAGATGGCTGTTTTCTCGCTGTGTCCTCACATGGTCTTCCCGCTGTCTGGGAGAAACTGTCCGGCATAGACTCCTCCCCCGCATACCTAGCTTCTTTCTGCCCCCTCCCTCAGGGAGTGGCCTCTGGCCAAGGTTGGTTTCTCCAGGATATGCTTATTCTCAGTAATGAGTCGTGGGGTGCAGGTAGCCGGCAGAGCTGAGAACATTGTGGGTAGCACTCTTACTATAATTGTAAACACTGTATAGCAATTTGAATAATTCACTTGCTCGATTATCAAACTCACCCCAGCCTCCCGCGATGCAGGCTCATTCTTCACCATCAATGCCTCCTGTAAGTTCTCATAAGCCAGCGTCTTTCCCTGCTGGACCTCAGGTGCTGGACTTGCTTGGAATAGGTGAAGAACCTTATGCGTAAGCCCTTTCGACTGGGGAGGCCGCATTTCCGCACCTGTGTCTCAATCTTCTCTTCCTTTCTTTTTGAGTTGGAGTCTCACTCTGTCGCCCAGACTGGAGGGCAGTGGCCGCTCCCGGCCCCCGCAGCCTCGACCTGCCGGGCTCCGGCGATCCTTCCGCCTCAGCCTTCCGAGTAGCTGGAACTACAGGCGCGCGCTACCATGCCCGGCTGATTTTTTGATATATTGTAGAGATGAGGTCTCGCCAAGTTGCCCCGGCGGGTCTCCAACCCGCGGGCTCAGGCAATCCACTCACCTCAGCCTCCCAAAGGCGCGGGATTACAGACTGAGCCACCGAGCCCGGCTCAATCTTCTCTTCTTAAAAGGACACCGGGCATGTTGGATCAGAGTCCACATTCTTGACCTCAATCTAACCTCATCATGTCTTGAATGGCCTTATCTCTATATACAGTCTCATTCTGAGGTGCTGGGAGTTAGGACTTCAACCCGTGGCTTTTTTTTTGAGTTGGAATCTCACTCTGTCGCCCAGGCTAGAGAGCAGTGGCATGTTCATGGCCACCGCAGCTTCGACCTGCTGGGCTCCAGTGATCCTTCCACCTCAGCCTTCCAAGTAGCTGGAACTACAGGCATGTGCCATCATGCCCGGCTAATTTTTCTTGATTTATTGTAGAGACGAGGTCATGCCAAGTTGCCCAGGGTGGTCTCGAACCCGTGAGCTCGGAATCCTCTCACCTCGGCCTCCCAAAGTGCTGAGATTAGAGGCTTGAGCCACCGTGCCCAGCCCACATGCGGCTTTTGAGGGGGACACAGTTCAGTCTATCACAGCTGCTAACTCGAAGACCTTTATAAACCCTGTCTGGGCCACACCGTGGGATTTGTGGCTCCTGACTGGAACACAGTGCCTGGAACGTGCTTGTCGGGGTACCGAGTTCCAGACACAGACCTGGCTTGACAAAGGGAATGCAGGGAAAGTGAGGTCACGGGCGCGGGCCCTGATTCAACGTGACTGGTGTCCTTCTAAGAAGCGGCGACTGGGACACAAACATGCATGGAAGAACATGCATGGAAGAAGACGCAGGGCGCAGACGGCCGTCAACAAGCCAAGGAGAGCAGCCTCGGAAGGAGCCATCCCTGGGACACTCGGGCCTCAGACTTCTGGCCTGTGTCTTGTGAGGCTGTCCTCTCATCAGCTCCCTGTGTGCTCTTCACAGTCAGGTTCTGGCAGGCTGAGCATCTCCCCTGCCGGCTCCTGCCGGGAGGGGCACACAGCAGCCTGTCGGGCACGGGCGTGGAGGGGGAGCTGGTCCCGGTCCTTATCGGAGGTGTGGGGGAAACGTGGCTGGGAACACCTCCTGCTGGGCTGCTTCCTCGCATCAGCGTCTGGGTGTCTGATCGCCTGGATTGTCCCGCAGCCTTCGGGCCAGTGGCCTTCACTGAGTCACCTGCGGAAGTCCCGTGAGGGATCTTGTCGCTGGAGGGGGTCCTGCAAATTGGCAGTCGACGGCCCACTGCTCCCAGAGAGCGAGAGAGGAGAGTGGAGTCCCTTCCCTGCTGGCCAAGGACCAGCTGAGGAGGGCGGAAGAGGAGACGGTTCCTCCAAGGCACTGAGACCCACTCAGCCGAGAGGAAGCCTGGGACGGCATGTCCCATTATCCTCACCCCAAGGATGTGTCCATAAAGCGACAGGAGGCATGCCCCACAGTCTGGCATGCGGTAGCGCACAGTAGGTCCTCAAGGAACACGGGTCTTTTTCTTTCTGGGAGAAATGTGTCATCAGAGCAGCAGTCCCCAGCCTTTTCAGCATCAGAGACCAGTTTCAGGGAGACAATTTTCCCACAGACGTGTGGCTTCGGGATGATTCAAGCAGGCAGCATTTATGGTGCACTTTACTTCTGTTTTGTTTATAACGTAAAATGCAGTGAAATAACTGTACAAATCATCATTTCCAAAAGAGGCCCAGACGGAAGTGGTCAATAAAGCAATGGACTGGCCATGCGCAGGCCAAAATAAGTGCCAGAGTCCGACCCAAAGCCTGCCACCAGGTGCAGCTGTGCACCTGCAGCCCGTCAACTCACTTGCCACTCACTGACCGGGTTGGGATAGGCACCTGCAGGCGGCTGATGGATGGCGATCTCTGTGCAGCCCAACCTCACGGCTTGTGCTCATCCGTGCTGCAGCTGCTGCCCATCGCTGGCATGACCACCCGAGCTGCCGCCTCAGCTCCACCTCAGGCCACCAGGTCCTCCCCAGGGGCGCGAGGTCCTCCCAAGGAGCGCTCAACCTAGATCCCTCGTGTAGGCAGCTCATCCGAGGGTCTGCACTCCTGTGAGCATCCGGTGCTGCCAGTGATCTGGCAGGAGGCGGAGCTCAGGCGGGCATGCCAGCGATGAGGAGTGGCTGTGTGCCGGCCCACCGCTCACCTCCCGCTGCGTGGCCCGGTTCCTCACAGGCCACGGACCGGGGGGCGGGGACCCGATTTTAGAGCGTCTGGGAGGCGCAGCTGCCCAGGAAGAATGGCCAGCGCGCTGCTGTGGCTGGACGGTGCCTCCTCTCCCCTGCTTCATATTTCAAGTTCTAATCGAATATCGAAGTGGATGTTTAATTTAATATCCAGTGTGGATAATTTGGAGATAGGGCCTCTCTAAAGGTAACTGAGGTAAAGCGAGGGCCTTAGGGTGGACCCTGACCCAATATGGCCAGTGTCCTTATCAGAGGAGGCCTTTAGGGTATGGACACGAGCAGAAGAAAGACCACGTGAGGTCACAGGGACGTGGCCATCTGCCAGCCAAGAAGACCGGCCACGAGGGAACCGACCCTGCAACACCTTGGCTTCTGGCCTCTGGGACTGTGAGTAAATGAGTTTCTGTCGTTCAAGGCCACCAGTGGTACTCTGCGGCGGCAGCCCGAGCCGACCCACGCAGACACCGGACCTGGGAGCGCTGCTCTCCCCTGTGTGAGGCAGTCGTGGTGCCAGGGGAGACGCCGAGGTCCAGAGAGGTGAGGAAGTGCGCTCGGCGTGCTGCTGCAGGCTCCGAAGCCCGCTTCCGGCGTACACAGCCCAAGTTCCTTGCACCGCACCAGCCTTCGCGGGCCTGGGTCCTGAGGTGGAAACTGGCAGAAGAAAAACCCTTGCTAAGGAGTTTGATCAGGAGAAAAGCGCCAAGCCTGCAGGCCCCCTACGGGCTGCATCCTCAGAGCCATCTGCCTTCCGGAGCAAACACCTCCACTCACCATGGGAGGGACCTTTCTCTCAGGCGAGCTTTGAGGAGGGAGCGTGGGTTTCTTCCAGCACGCTGCCTCCAGAGAAGATGGGTCTGGGAGGACTCGGCAGCCAGCGCCCGTGGAAGCGGCTGCAGGAATAAGTCCTGAAGAGGTTTATTCTGGAGATTCCAGGCCTAAATTATGTCCTCCCCCAAACAGCATCTTGCCTCACCGGCCCTGAGGGTCGTCGCAGACCCAACAGCGTCCCCAGGTCTACAAATACCTGCTGTCAGCTGAGCTGGGAGAGGGCGGGTCCTCATGGGTCGGGTGAGAGGCCGGCTGGGCTTCCGGTTCCCTTCCAGCCCCCTTCACAGGACTTGACAGGCTCTTATCAACTCCCCTGAGATGGGATCTAAACCTTGTCGGCCTCCAGGAACCTACTGACA
Organism: Cephalopachus bancanus; assembly: GCA_027257055.1. Lineage (NCBI taxonomy): Eukaryota > Metazoa > Chordata > Mammalia > Primates > Tarsiidae > Cephalopachus > Cephalopachus bancanus. The sequence goes on along the minus strand of JAPVLO010000500.1, from coordinate 876,708 downwards.
GCCATTTGTAGGACTAGGGGGCGGCGGGGAGGAACACCCGTAAAAAACCCAGCTGGAAGGGACTCCGACCTGTTCGGTAAGACATACAAAGGGCTGGCCTCAGGCACTGAAGTTCGTCCCTGTTGCTGCTAACATGCCTGGCTTCCTGGGACGTTCTCCAGGGCTTGGTTGTTTGGAGCAGCGGGAGAACTTAGCAGCTGTGGGCTTTATGGGGGCAGGGGAGCCCACCCAAAAAACTGGAATTACCTTTCTTCTTTTTTTTGAGTCGGAGTCTCATTCTGTCGCCCAGACTGGAGTGCAGTGGCCGCTCCCGGCCACCGCAGCCTCGACCTGCTGGGCTCCGGCGATCCTGCTGCCTCAGCCTTCCGAGTAGCTGGAACTACAGGCGCGCGCTACCATGCCCGGCTAATTTTTCATTTATTGTAGAGATGAGGTCTCGCCAAGTTGCCCAGGCGGGTCTCGAACCCGCGGGCTCAGGTAATCTACTCGCCTCAGCCTCCCAAAGCGCGGGATGACAGGCTGAGCCACCAAGCCTGGTGGAATTACCATTTTGAAGGGCAGGTTCCTTGTAGTACACTCAAAATTTGTTCCTCCAGATCAAACAGCCTATCTGGAAGGTTTTTTTTCTCCCCCCCAGAAGAAATGTCCTGAGTTGCTGCAAACAGGTGGCTGGTTCTTCCACCATGACAACGTGCCTGCCCACACCACACTGAGTGTCCAGCAGTTTTTGACCAAAAACCGGTGTGACCCCTGTGCCCCAGCCTTCCTATTCACCCGATCTCGTCCCGGTAACTTTTTTTTTCCCCGAATGAAAAAATTCCTCAAAAGGAAACATTTTGCCAATGTGGAAGAGATGAAACGGAAAACGGCAGACGCACTAAAAGGCATAAAAATTGACACGGTTTGAGCAGTGGAAAAAGCATCTTGATGGGGTATTGCAGCATATGAAGAGTACTTCGAAGGTGACTGACGTTTAAACACGTAAGCATAAATACGCAATTTTTTTGTCTCCTTTCTTTACTTTTATTTTTATTTTATTTTGTATTGTAAAGATGTGGGGTACAATTCAGGATCATCGTACAGGTAAATTTGGGCCTTCCTTTGGTCCCCCTGGTGTGAGATCAGGTCCCCTTATCGATGTTATGTGTCCCCCCCCCGGCAGTTTCCTGCTACTGCCAATTCCTTTCTGATTGTATTACGGTAGAAGTTCAGGGGCCACTTAGGAGCAAACACGTGTGGTACTCAGCTCTTTGCTTCTAGGAGAGATCACTGAGTTGATCGACTCCAAATCCATCCAAGTTGCTGCAAAGTCCATATATTTGTTCTTCTTTATGGCCGCATAATATCTATCGTGTGTATGTACCACTTTTTTTTTTTATCCAGTCCAGTTTTGAAGGGTAGCACAGTTGGTTCCACGTTTTTGCTGTTGTGAAGAGTGCTGCAGTAAACATGCATGTGCAGGTATCTTTTTTGTAGAGTGATTTGAGGTCCTCCGGGTATATTCCCAGAAGGGGGATTGCTGGGTCACGTGGAAGGTCCATTTCTAGTTCTTTTAGGAATCACCACCCTGTTTTCCACAGAGGATGAACTAGTCTGCATTCCCATCAGCGGTGTAGAAGCAGTTCCTTTTCTCCGCATCCTCGCCAGCATCTGTTGTTGTTTGTTTTACTCATGATGGCCATTCTTACTGGGGTGAGGTGGTATGTCAATGTGGTTTTGATTTGCATTTCTCTGATGATGCGTGAGGCTGAGCACTTTTTCACGTGTCTGTTGGCTGCCTGTATCTCTTCTTCTGAAAATTGTCTATGCGTGACTTTTGCCCACCTTTTAATGAAGCTGTTTGTTTCCTTTTGGCATGTTTGAGTTCCTTGTAGATCCTGGATGTTAGGCCTTTGTCAGATATACAGTTGGCAAATATTTTTTCCCAGTCTGTGGGCTGTCTCCCCACTCTCTGAAGCTTGTCACTCTGATGAGGTCCCACTTGTCAATCTTTTATGGCATGGGCACTTGGGGTTTTGATCAGGAATTGGTTGCCTACTCCAATTTTCATAAGGGTGTCTCCTGCGTTTTCTAAGATTCTTAACATTTGAGGTTTTACGTTTAGGTCTTTGATCCATTTGGATCCATTTTGTGTATGGTGATAGGTAGGGGTCCTGATTCATTCTTCTGGACAGTTTTCTCAGCACCATTTACTGAACAGGTTCTCCTGTCCCCAGTGGTTGTTGTTGGAGGCTTTGCCAACGATGAGGTGGTTGAGAAATTGAGGCTTTGCTTCCGGAATCTCTGTCCTGTTTTGTCTGTCTTGTTCACTGATCGTCCCCAGAGCCTCGTACCCTGCAGACATAGTAGGCACTCAGTCAATATTTGTCTGATGACACCGGGTGTGGCGGCTCACACCTGTAATCGCAGCACCTTGGGTGATGGGGGCAGAAGGACTCCTTGAGTCCGGGAGTTTGAGACCAGCCTGACCAACGCAGTGAGACCTCATCTCTGCAAATAATCAAAATATTAGCCGGCCCTGGTAGGACGTACCTTAATCCCAGCTACCTGGGAGGCTGAGGCAGAAGGATATCCTGAACCCAGGAGGTGGAGACTGTGGTGAACTGGAGTTGTGATCACGCCACTGCACTCCAGTCAGGCCAACACAGAGACCCGACTCAAAAGAAAAAAAAAAAGATAAAAATTTGTCGGATGAATGGGTAATATTTTAACTCATGGGCAGCTTTCAGGACGAGAACGTTTATATCTAGTCCTCCCACCTGGAAAGGTCCATCAAACAACTCTCCATGTCTTGCATTCAAAAAACGCACCGTAGGTTATTTCGGTAATGTATTCAGTTCGGAAAAAGCCCTCAGGCGACTCCGACTCCGCCTGCCTTCCGGGTCCCCGGCGGCAGACCCCGGCCCGCCCGGGCGCCGCAGGGCCTGGGGTCAGCGCGAAGGCTGTGCCCGGGGGCTGCGGGGCGCGCACAGGCCGCCCGCGCCCACGCGCCCTCGCCTGCGGGCCCCGCCGCGCCCGGCGGGTCGCGCCCCACGCTCCCGCCGGCCGCGCGGTCCCGCCTCGCGCCCACGCGCGCGCGTCTTCCGCCCGCTGCCTCCGCCCCGCGTGGGCTTCGGGCCGCCTCGCCAAAGGCTGTGCCCGCGGAGACGGCCGTCCCCAAACCCCCTCCTCCCGCCCGGCGTCTCGCTCCACCCTCCGTCCTCACGGGGCCCCGTGCGCACTGCGGGAAAGCTGGAACAGAACCACCAAGAGGCGTTCAGGGGATGGAAAGACACATTTGGCCTGCGTCCAGTTGTCTTTTTCGCGGGTTTTTCGTCTGCACATACGACCTCGTGTTCTGTTTTTATCATGTAAAATAATCCCGCAGATTCGTTTCTTTAAAATGATGTTGTAAGTCTCATTTTTAACGGCTGCCTGATAATTCACGGTGCAAGTGAGCCATCAGGTATTAGCCAGTCTCTAATTTTTCGGGGTATTTAAGTTAACTCCGGTAGACAATTGGGTGATGTATAGAATTGTACACGATTCTTTGTCTGCATTTGGACATAAAGATGTCAAAGGATTGATTGCTCTAAGTAGCTTTAGGAGAGGCCAGAAAACACTCATCTTTTTTTTCTTCTCTCTCTTTTTTTCTTCCTTCCTTCCTTTCTTTCTCTTTTCGTTTTTACTGTTACAAGACAACCCCAAAGTTTGCCATTTTAAGTGTTGCTAAGTGGACATTTCAGTGGCACTAAGTACCTTCATCTCACGCAACAGTCACCACCCCCATCTCCAGAATTTCACACTAACTCCCATGCCCTTTTCCTCCAGCCCCGGCGTCTGTCCTTCCAACTTCTTTCTTTCTTTGTTTTTCTCTTTCTTTTTTTCCTTTTTTTTGGAGATAGGATCTCATTCTGTGGCCCAGGCTGGAGTGCCGTGGCATGAGCATGGCTCGCTGTAGCCTCGAACTCCCAGGCTGAAGCCGTCCTCCCACTTCAGCCTCTTGAGTCTCTGGGATTTCAGGCATCCGCTGCCACGCCTGGCTCATCGTTCCACTTTCCGTCTCTATGATTTTGACTACTCTAGGGAACTTGTATGAGTAGACTTCAACAATGTTTGTCTTTTTGTGTTTGGCTTGTTTCACTTGGCATAATGTCCTCGAAGTTCGTCGATGTGGTGGCATGTGTCAGAATTTCCTTCCTTTTTGGGGCTGAATAATACTCCGTTGTGTGTGTGTTTGTACCACATTATATTTATCCATTCATCTGACCATGGACATTTGAGCAATCCTCCTTCTGGCTATTAAGAATAATGCTGCTGTGAACTTGTGGGTGTGTCAGGCTTTTAAAGATCCTTGATAAGATTTACCACCTTGGGTGGCCTCAGTGGCTCAGTCTGTCATCCTTGCACTTCGGGTGGCCAGGTGAGAGGACTGCCTGAGCCCATGGGTTCGAAACCAGCCCAGGCAACTTGGCAAGACCTCATCTCTACAGTAAATCAGAAAATTAGCCGGGCGTGGTGGCGCACGCCTGTAGTTCTGGCTCCTTGGAAGGCTGAGGCGGAAGGTTTGCCAGAGCCCAGCAGGTTGATGCTGGGGTGGCCGTGAGTGTGCCATGGCACTCCAGCCTGGGCGACAAAGTGAGACTCCAACTCAAAAAAAAAAAAAAAATTACCACCCAGAAAAGTTGTATTGCTTTACATGCCCTCTGGCAGTGAGCGTATGCGGTGCCTGTTTTAGTGGTCAGCATTTGACACCAGTTTTAAAAATGAAATGCCTGTGAATGTTGTCGGCGGCATTCTGTAATGAACTTACGTATGCAAATAGAAAAAGACTCGAACTGTCGCGCTCCCGTTCACTCGTCCTGCCCGTCTTCTTCCGTCCATCCATTCGTCCGTCCGTCCACCTGCTCCCCCTCCACCTCCCTTTCATCCACCTACCCGTCTGCCTGTCTTTCCCCCACCCACTTCCTCACCCATCTGCCCACTCACTCACCCGTGCAACTCTCTGCCCACCTGTCTACCGGTCCATCCATCCCATCTACCCACGTACTCATCCACTCATTATCCATCCATCCAGCCACCCATCCTTTCTCTCACTTCCAGCTCCATCTTCAATGGCGCTACTCATGTATTTGTTTACAGCATAGCAGAATAAACAGTAAGGCTGTCTAAGAATCTTTCTCTCTTGCCTTTTATTCCAGCAGGGATATCGAAAGGTCACACTTTATTACCTTTCTAACTCATCCCCCTGCTCCCAACCCTGGTTTCCCAGTCTTTGTGAAATTTCTTGGGCAACCCCCTGGGGTGCCCTCCCACTGTGGGAACTCTTCTGTCCGCTCAATAAATCCTGCTTAAAAAAAAAAAAAAAAGAAGCCGGGCTCGGTGGCTCAGCCTGCAATCCCGCGCCTTTGGGAGGCTGAGGTGAGTGGATTGCCTGAGCCCGCGGGTTCGAGACCTGCCTGGGCAGCAAGACCTCATCTCTACAATAAATCAAAAAATCAGCCGGGCGTGGTAGCGCATGCCTGTAATTCCGGTTACTTGGAAGGCTGAGGCGGAAGGATCGCCTGCTGCCCAGCAGGTCGAGGCTGCGGTGGCCGGGAGCGGCCACTGCACTCCAGTATGGGTGACAGAGTGAGACTCCAACTCAAAAAAAAAAAAAAAAAAGAAGAGAGAGAAAGAAATTTCTCCAGTGACTCTTGAATCGTTTTTTTTGTTTTTGAGCTGGAATCTCACTGTCGCCCAGGCTGGCATGCAGTGGCATGCTCACGGCAACTCCAGAGTCGACCTGCTGGGCTCAGGTGATCCTTCCACTTCAGCCAAGTAGCTGGAACTACAGGTGTGTGCCACCACAGTTGGCTAATTTTTAAAAATTTATTGTAGAGACGAGGTTTCGCCAAGTTGTCCAGGCTGGTCTTGAACCCTGGACTCAGGCAATTCTCTCGTCTCGGCCTCCCAAAGTGCTGGAAAGACAGGCTTGAGCCACTGCATCCGGAGTATCTTGAATCATTTAAATGGAGATCAAGCTTCTCTCTCTCCACCAACCCCCAGTTTGCATTGTGTCGTGAAAATACTTCCAGTAGGTATTGTGGAGTTGAGTTCCAGTTTCACCAAGGAACCTCCGCTGTTTTTGTTCTTTCCTGAGCAGGTGGGTTGTCATGGTGGCTGCCTGTGATCCTGGTGGCTTTTATGGGGTCTTTCGCAGGGAGGAGTTTCTGAGCTCTAAAATATCTCCCCTTGCGGATAGCACCTGGAGCCAACAGAATTAAGGGGTATTTACAATGATTTACAATCTTGAACCTTGATTTTTTTGACACTACGTTACATTCTCCCTTTGTCCTGCGGTTTGTAAGGGAAGATTTGGGGTTGTGTATGTGTTTGAACGTAAGTGTAAATAATAGTGATGTTGTATGAGGTTATTTCTATGAAAAAATGGAAAGCGCCGGGCTCGGTGGCTCAGCCTGTCATCCCGCTCCTTTGGGAGGCTGAGGTGAGTGGATTGCCTGAGCCCGCGGGTTCGAGACCCGCCTGGGCAGTGAGACCTCATCTCTACAATAAATCAAAAAATCAGCTGGGCATGGTAGCGTATGCCTGTAATTCCGGCTACTTGGAAGGCTGAGGCGGAAGGATCGCCTGCTGCCCAGCAGGTCGAGGCTGCGGTGGCCGGGAGCGGCCACTGCACTGCAGTCTGGGCGACCGAGTGAGACTCCAACTCAAAAAAAAAAAAATGGAAAGCAACTACAATATTTATATCTTTACCAATTCTCAGAAATCACTCTAAAATTGAGATATAAAAAGAGAGACTATCTCAAATAAATGCAATAAAAATTGAGAAAAGAGGCTGGGCTTGGTGGCTCAGCCTGTAATCCCAGCACTTTGGGAGGCTGAGGCGAGTGGATTGCCTGAGCCCGCAGGTTCAAGACCCACCTGGGCAATTTGGCAAGACCTTGTCTCTACAATAAATCAAAAACTAGCTGGGTGTGGTAGTGTGCGCCTGTAGTTCCAGCTACTTGGAAGACTGAGGCGGAAGGATCGCCGGAGCCCAGCAGGTTGAGGCTGTGGTAGCCAGGAGCAGCCATTGCACTCCAGTCTGGGTGACAGAGTGAGACTCCAACTCAGAAAAAAAAATTGAGAAAAAATACATTTTAGAATTAGGTCTAATTGATAATGAAAAATACAGTCAGAGATAACAAGAAGATCCTAATGCTGGCTTAACAAATACTGTGATCTTTTAAAACTGATTAATTTGTGTAAAACGTGATGAAGAGAAAGATTGACTGTCATTGGAGTCGATGTTCACATTCCTTTCTTCGTTGATTGATTGATTGGTTGGTTGACTGAGTCAGGGCGAAACTCTCGCTTGCCCAGGCGGGAGAGCAGTGGCGCAGCCGTGGCTCACCGCAGCCTCGACGTCCTGGGCTCAGGTGCTCCTTCTGCCTCAGCTTCCCGAGCAGCTTGGACTCCGGGTGTGTGCCACCACACCTGGCTCATTTTTTGATTTTTTGTTGAGATTATGGACATATCGTTGCCTAGGTTGCCCAGGTTGGCCTTGAGCTCCTGGGTTCAACGAATCCTCCCACCTTGGCCTCCCAATGTGCTGGGATGACAGGTGTGAGTCACAGCCCCAGCTGATGTCCACATTTCAAAAAGGAAACTATTTCCAACTGTGTGTGTGTGTGTGGGGGGTGTTCCATCAGCTGGATTCCGAATTCACTTCAGACACGAATTCTAGCGGAGGCGACCGGATCCAGGCACATTTTGGTGTGTTTCTCTCCATCTTTCATGGCAGCGCCCCACTTCCCCGGTTGTTTACTTTGAGGGCAATTTCTGAGTTAGCCCAATGGGCACTTGAGAGAGAAGCTCTTAAGACTGAGCTTAGAACCAAGCCGAAAATGCCGCCATGTGGGGAAAGACCCAGCACTGGAAACGCTAAGACGTGTGTGTGTCGTCCAAGCTTTCGCTTCTAACTGCCACGGGGAGCTCACCGCGGACGCCTCCGATTTCCAGGAAGCAGGCATTGATGACATTGTGCGTGGGGGAGGCTGGACAGAGAGCCTGTGTGTTTTAGAAACGCGACTTTCCTGCCTTGTCCCGCTCCCTTTCCCGAGTGCCCTCTCAGGGTCAAGCTCTCCTGGGGCCGTTTCGGTTCTCGGGGGCCCTCTGACCGTTTTAAAAAAGGCCCACTAGCCGGGCTCAGTGGCTCAGCCTGTAATCCCGCGCCTTTGGGAGGCTGAGGTGAGTGGATTGCCTGAGCCCACAGGTTCAAGACCCGCCTGGGCAGCGAGACCTCATCTCCACAATAAATCAAAAAATCAGCCGGGCATGGTAGTGCTTGCCTGTAATTCCGGCTACTCGGAAGGCTGAGGCGGAAGGATCGCCGGAGCCCAGCAGGTCGAGGCTGTGGTGGCCGGGAGCAGCCACTGCACTCCAGTCTGGGCGACAGAGTGAGACTCCAACTCAAAAAATAAAATAAAATAAAATAAAGGCCCACTGATGTGAATTGTCTCTTCTCCAAGAGCATCTGGAGAAGAGAGGGGAGGACTTGAGATGAGATGGGACGGCACTGGCCCTCCGAGAGTCCCCGTCTTCCCTGACCATGGGGAAGGGTCCACTTCGGGAGGACATTTCCAGAACTTTCCAGAAAGGTCCTCGCCTAACTGTTCGGAGGATTTCTGCAGCCGTTTTTGTCTCCAGGGGAGCCAAGCTCTTTCCCAGAGCCTCGCCTGGCTGCCGGGGTCACAGCTGTCCTCATGGACGGGGCACCCTGAGGGCCCCTCGTACTGGAGAAAGGCAGCTTTTGTGTCGTCATAATTTAATTTTTGCGTCCTTCCCTCCTCTTCTCACATTCTCAGTTTTGCTCTTTGTCCTCGTCTTTAAAAAGATTAGGCCCGCGCAGTGGCTCACAACTGCAATCCCAGCACTCTGGGTGACCGATGCAGGCGGATCGCTTGAAGCTGGGAGTTTGAGACCAGCCTGGGCAACACCGTGAGCACCGTTCCTACAAAAATTTAAGAAATTTTAAAAAGGCTTTACATTGAAAAAACTCCCAGGTGGGGTGTAGTGGCTCATTTCTGTAATTTGAGCGCTTAGGGAGGCTGACGTGGGAGAATTGCTTGAGTCCAGGAGTTCAGGACCAGCCTGGGCAACATAGCAAGATCTAATCTCTACAAAAAAAAAGTAAATAAATAAACAAATTAGCCAGGTGTGATGGCATGTGCCTGTGGTCCCAGCTATTTGGGAAGCTGAGGCCGGGGGATTGTCTGAGCCCAGGAGGCAGAGACTGTGGTGAGCCATGATCATGCCACCGCGCTCCAGCCTGGATGACAGAATGAGACTCCAGCTAAAAAAAAAACCTTTCTTCTTCTTTCTCTTTTCCTGTTCTTTTTTTTTGAGCTGGAGTCTTACTCTGTCGCCCAGACTGGAGTGCTTGGGGTGCAAGCAGGCCTCGGGTGTGGGCGCTCTCCTGGGGTCTCGTGATTTGCACCGACCTCAAGTATGAGGCTGGTAAAAGTGCCAGGGATGCCCTGTCCTGGAGGCCAGAAACTTCTGTGTTAATATTAGTGCAGCTGAGCTACAAGGAGTGGAGTCTGCCGAAACAGATTTTCAGATGCAGGAAATCTCCAGGCTAAATTTAAATGCCCAACCTCCGTGCACCTCTCAGCTAGGCTTTTGAAAACCAAGATGTGAAATGAATCACAGATCACTTTAAAATACGTGTATTCGTCTTGAAACAGTCTCTCCGCTGAATTCTTTAGATTCTTGGAGCCAAAATGTCTGCACTGCATTAACACTCCCCAGCCCCCGCCCCTTAACTCCAGCCATGTTCCAAGGGCGTCCTGTCTTTTCCTTAAAAGCAGGAGAGTCTTCCTCCTTTCTCATGGTGCAACTCGAGCCGGCAGTGAGGGAAGGCTGCGCTGAGTGAAAACATTGGAATCGCTTCATCACCATGGCCCTATTTTCAGCCTCATACACCAGTTCACAGCATCTCTTCTCACCTCTGCCATCCCTCAAAATCCAGCGGTCAGTACCCATCTCTTGGCCATTCAACGTTGTGTTTGATATGCTTGTGGCTGACAACAAAGAAAGGTCTTGGGAAACCTCCTTTGCAAAACTGCTGGTCTTCGCAAGATGGAAAGGAGGTGTCTGACCAGTGACTATGGCCGTGGGCTTGTAGTTCTCAGGTTCTGCACAAGAGGGCGCTTTGGTATCCCCTTGCACAAGGGTGTGCGTGCAGCGGGGTAACTTTTCCTAAAAGCATTTCGTATCCACAGCCTGCCTGTTCTCGGCAAAATTGCTTCCAGCCACAGTTGAGAAAAGGGAAAGTTATATTCGTGCAGAGTCCTTGTTTTCACTGTGTACTCAATTTCCATAGTTGGCTTAGTTGCTTGATGCTAGCGCCGTCTAAAGAAGGAATACAAGCTGTATGCGACAGGTTCAAAGATTTTCCTTCCAAAGCCATCTCATCCCAAAGTGTCACCCAGGTGGTAAGGGTTCCAAGATTAACACTGCCCTCCCTTCCCGTTCTTCATCCTTACCTCGTTAGCCATGATCTGGTCCATCTCCTGGACCCCAGATGAAGTTTTGGAGGTAGAGGTAAGCCAGGCTTTGAGGGGCAGAAAAAGCCCGTATGATTGAATTAACGTCCACTGAGATGTGGACATTAATTCTCCCATTCCCTCCTTAATTCTTTCAGAATTAGAAACAAACAAACACAATTTAACAGTTCAGGGCTGGGCAAAGTGCTCACACCTGCAATCCTAGTGCTTTGGGAGACTGAGGCAGGACGACTGCTTGAGGTCAGGAGTTCAAGATCAGTCTGGGCAAAATAGCAGTCCCCGTCTCTACAAAAAAATTTTAAAAATCATATGGACATGGTGGTGTGCCTGTCGTCCCAGCTACTGGGGAGGCTGAGGTGAGAGGATGGCTCATGCCCGGGAGTTGGGGGCTGCAGTGAGCTACAGTTGTGCCACTGCACTCCAGCCAGAGCAAGATCCTGACTCAAAAACAAACACACACACACACACACACACACACACACACACACACAATGAGAGTTAACAGACTTCACACTGATGAAGTAGACACTGGGATCGTGAGCTGGGTAAACGTTTTTGTGTTAGACCGAAGTGGGTTCAAGTTCAGAGATTATCTTAGTGTGACTTTGGAAGTCACTTTTGAGTAATGCACTCAACAAATATTTACTGAATGCCTATTCAAGGCACCAGGGATGCATTTACAAAGAAAACCAGACGGGAGCCCCGTTCCGAGGGTCGGCAGCCTGGCGGAAGAGGCCAGTGTCAGCCAGAGTCACAGAAATATGTGTAAATTCACACCTGGGATCAGGGCTACTGTGGTGGTTACGAGCACTGTTTTCCAGAGTTCTGTCCTCCCACACTCTGCTGGACACATGGTATGACTGCATCTTCCCTGGCTCAGGTTTGGCACGGCCACGACTTGTTTGGCCAAGGAAACACCAGCGCAAAAGCCCCGTGTCTCGGTGACGGGGGGAGGCTTTATAAACCCAGGCGCTGCTTGCACGTTCCTTCCGGCAGCTGCGGTGGATGAGGATGCAGGCATCGAGACGAAGCCTCTGCCAGGCGTGGGCCCCCGAGTGACTCTGATGTCTCACCCCTCCCCTCTAGCATCTCACAACGAGCATGCAGCACGAGGGAGACATCACCCTTTGTTAAACCCCTGAAATTCGGGGCCTGTTTGTTACTGCGGCAGAGCCTGGCCTACCCTGACTGACGAGGCTGCACAGCCCTTGCGGTGGGAAGGCGCATCTTGGGGGGAATGGGCTGGGTAGGGAGGGAGTTATAAAAATGTCTCTGGAGCCCTGCAGCAGAGATGAGTCTTGATGATGATAGGGAGGGGCCCTGGAGGAAGAGCACTCCAGATTTTGGACGGGGGGTAGAAATGGAGAGAATTGGGTGGATCAGCCTCTCTGAGCTAAGTGGTATGACAGCAGCAGAAGGGGCTTGCCTAAGGACACACAGCTACTAAAGGGCCCAGGCTGGGGTCTTGGCCTGACACCGCCTGCTGTGATTGGTTACACTGCACCCGCCCCTCCAAATTCCTGTGTCGAAATCCTCACCCCCAGTGCTTCATAATGGGACTGCATCTGGGCTTTTTTTTTTTTTTTTTGAGTTGGAGTCTCACTCTGTTGCCCAGACTGGAGTGCAGCGGCCGCTCCCGGCCACCACAGCCTCGACCTGCTGGGCTCCGGCCATCCTTCCGCCTCAGCCTTCCGAGGAGCCGGAATTACAGGCACGCGCTCCCAAGCCCGGCTAATTTTTGATTTTATTGTAGAGATGAGGTCTCGCCAAGGCGGGTCTCAAACCCTCGGGTTCAGGCAATCCACTCACCTCAGCCTCCCAAAGGCGTGGGATGACAGGCTGAGCCACCGAGCCCGGCTGCATCTGGGCTTTTGCAGAAGAGGTAATGAAGGTTAAATTGGGTCATGAGGGTGGGTCCCAGTCCAATCTGCGTGGTGTCCTTATAAGGGGAGGGAGAGTAGGACAAATGTGTCCTAATGTGATAGATGAATCCTGATAGGTTTGCCGAGAGGACAGGCAACAGCAGGGAGAGGATGCCCAGCTTGGATCCTGGCATGCAGTAGGTGCTCAATGCATAGTAGTGGCTAACGGTACGTGCCAGACACCGTGCTGCATACAGTGCATATATGAACTCACTCAATTCCCACACAGGCCTGTCGTGTGGGTACGACTGTTATCTGGATTGGCAACTGAGGAACAGAGAGGTTAAGTAACCTGGCCAAGGTCACTCTGGCACTAAGTGATAAAACTTGGTTTTGAACTCAGAGCCTCTGCTTTGGGTCATATGCCACTGATATCTCATGTTGTCATTCTTGTTCTTGCTACGGTTTTGGTCCAGAAGGCATGGGGCCTCTTTTCCTTTTTCAAGCTCTACCAGGAGCAACTGGCTGCCATTTCATAGCCTTATGTGATGACGTGCAACCATGCCCAAGTCCCACTGGTGTCCTGTCTCGGCCAACTTTTGTCTGATCATGCAAGGCAACAAACAACTGCAACATTCTGAGGCCTTCAACAAGTAGCATTTATTCCTCAAGTCATTGGGGGCAGCACAGTCAGGCTGAGCTCAGCTGGGTGGTTCTTCTTGAAGCTGTGAGTCTGACTGACCGTGGCTAGGTGCTTATTTCTGGTTATCTCTGAAGGAACAGTGGCTACTCATGCACTCTCTCCCAGGGTGAATTGTACCGAGAGCAATCAGAAGCCTGTGGTACATCTATTTTATTTTATTTTTCTGAGTCAGAGTCTCACTCTGTTGTCGAAGCTGGAGTGCAGTGGCATGCTCACAGCTCACTGCAGCCTTGACCTCCTGGGCTCAGGCAATTCTCCCACCTCAGCCCCCTGAGTAGCTGGGACTACAGGTGTGCACCACCATGCCTGGCCAATTTCTAAAATTTTTTTGTAGAAACGAGGTCTCACTATGTTGTCCAGGCTTGTCTCGAACTCCTGGGTTCAAACAGTCCTCCCATCCTGGCCTCCCAGAGTTCTGGGATAACAGGCATGAGCCATTGTGACTCGCCCGCCCACAGTGCCTCTTTGGGTCTCGTCTGGAAGCCTGCAGGTGACTCACTCAAGGTGGCAGAGCCAGACACTGCCAGACCCTTGTCTGTTGGGCCCCAAGGCTGCCAGAAACTCCACTGTATTGTGGTGCTTTGCTTAGGTGAGCACAGCCCTTGGAGAAGCGTGTGTGATGTAGCTGCTAACATGATATGCATTCGTATATTTGTCACATTAATATTTAAGGTTCATACATGTTTTGAACTTACCACACGTACCCATTTCTGTGTGGCTATGTTTCTGTGACCTTGATGGATGTGAAAGCACCCAGGATTGTCTGAGCAGGGGGTGGCCATGGGGTGGCACTGTGGACGGAGCATGGTCTTCAGCGCCTGGCTTTCCAAGGTTCTTTGCACTTTCATTGCATTTGGAGACTTCACCACTGTCACAGGCTAAGAAATTTGACTCTAGCCGGGCTTGGTGGCTCAGCCTGTAATCCCACGCCTTTGGGAGGCTGAGGTGAGTGGATTGCCTGAGCCTGCGGGTTCGAGACCTGCCTGGGCAACCTGTTGAGACTCATCTCTACAATAAATAAAAAATCAGCCGGGTGTGGTAGTGCGTGCCTGTAGTTCCAGCTACTTGGAAGGCTGAGGTGGAAGGATGGCCGGAGCCCAGCAGATCGAGGCTGCGGTGGCCGGGAACGGCCACTGCACTCCAGTCTGGGCGACAGAGTGAGACTCCAACTCAGAAAAAAAGGGAAATTTGACTCTGACTCCCAAGCTGCAGGAAGTCCTGCAGGCTTGAACACATTATGCTCATTTTCGTCTAAGTGTTGCTTTCATTGACAGGATTATGGTGGAATGAAGCCCAGCATTTGTTTCTTTAGATGTTTACACTTCTTCTTTCCTTTTATTTCTGTCCATTGCCTCTCTCAATGTCCATAGTTTCATCAGCCAAAATAGCTAGGCAAGTAACTTCGCCCCAGTTGGTTCATCCGTAGAATGAGAGTAGCACACCCACCTCAGCAGGGTGTGGGGGCTCACACCTGTACTCTCAGCGCTTTGGACGGCTGAGGTGAGAGGATCGCTGGGGGTTGGCCTGGACAACAAAGCGAGACTCTGTCTTGACAAAAAATAGAAAAATCGGCTGGCGTGATGGCGCACGCCCGTAGTCCCAGCTACTCGGGAGGCGGAGGCTGGAGGATCACTTGAGCCCAGGGGTTTGAGGCTGAGGTGAGCTGCGATGGGGCCACCACATTCCAGCCTGGGGACAGAATGAGGTCCTGACTCAAAACAAAACAAAGCGGACAAAACATTCTACCTCACGGGCTTGTTGTGAAGATAAGATGAGATGACCAGTGCCAGGTCAGAGCAGGGGTATGGTCTGCCAGGACTGCCAAGACAAAGTACCACAGACGAAGGGGCTCAAACAAGGTAAAGCGCTCTTCTCACCGTTCTAGAGGCTGAGAGTCCGAGGCAGAGGTGTCAGCCGGGCTGGTTCCTCCTGAGCCCTCCTCGTTTTAGCCTGGGCCTTCTGGTGGTCTCCCCGCAGGCCTGTGTCCTCATCTCCTCTTCCTATAAGGATACCAGTCACGTTGGATTAGAGTCCACTCTAATGACCCCCTTAACCTTGAAGAACCTCTGTAAAAGGCCCCATCTCTAAACACTGTCACATTCTGAGGTGTGGGGTCAGGACATCAACACACGCCTTTCTGGGGAGACACAATACAGCCCCTCCCAGCAGGCAGTGTCAGGTCATGGCCCCAGCCCTGGCTCCGTCATCGCTGTGTGCCCCTGAAGTCCCCTCTGCTGCCAGACCCGTTTCCTCAGCAGGGAGGTGAGGTGGTCCCCTGAGCCCTCAGAGGAGGCGGCTCGAGGCCTGTAGCTTTGAGGAGAGCAAGGGTGTTTGGGCCGTGCGTTGGGGCGGGCTGAGGGGTAGCCACCCTTTCCCCTTCAGGATTCTGCTGGCCTGTCTCTTTGGCACACTCTGGCTGGGAGGGACCTCTGGGGCCAGGTCAGAGGGCCGGGTGGCACCGAGGGCGGTGACCTGTCTATCTGTGTGCCCGTCGAGGCAGCGACCTCTCTCCCTCCCAGCCGGACTCCTTCAGCTGCACCTGCTTTGGGAAGGGTTGGAAGGTGGAGGAGCCGAGGCCAAGGGCCCAGGCTGCAGAATATGGCTGCCCAGACTCAGCTCCCAGCTCTGCCGGTCATCTCGAGGGACATGGCAAAGGTCTTTGTATTTTTCATGCCCTTCTCCTCCATTAGACCTTTTTTTGGCTGGGTGTGGTGGCTCATGCCTGTAATCCCAGCACTTTGGGAGGCCAAAGTGAGAGGACTGCTTGAGGCCAGGACTTTCAGAGCAGCCTGGGCAATATGGGGAGACTCTGTTTTCACACACACAAAATTTAAGAGTTAGCCAGATGTGCTGGAACGCGCCTGTAGTCCCAGCTACGTGGGAGGCCGAAGCAGGAGGATGGCTTGAGCCCAGGAGTTGGAGGCTGCAGTGAGTGAAGACTGAGCCACTGCACTGCAGCCTGGGCAACGGAGCAAGACCCTGTCTCTAAGAAAGCAAAAATAAAAAACAAACAAACACAGGTTTTTGAAACTAGCTTGTACAGCCACAGGAATCAAACTCCAAAAAGTTTAAACAAACACACAGTGAAAACTTTCTCTGTGGCCCTCTCCCCAGCCACCCTGTTCTTCTTTCAGAAGGATTCCAGCGGTCCCAGTTTCCCATGTCTTTCTAGAGATGTGTTCTGGGCCCACACGCCAGCACACATGTGTGTATTCTCCCCCCTTCCTCCTTCCTCTCCCTTACTTTGCTTTCCTACTGAGCTCTCCATCCCAGAAAGCAAAAGATTCCAGCTCATGAGCTTCCTGTTTCTTTTTTCTTTTCTGTTTCATTTCATATTTTTTTTCTAGAGACAAGGTCCTGCTCTGCTGCCCAGGCTGGAGCGCCGTGGCAATCTTCGCTCACTGTTGCCTCAAACTCCTGGGCGCAAGGGATCCTCCCACCCCAGCCGCCTGAGTCACTAGGACTACAGGCGCGTGCCACTATGCCTGGGTAACTTGACTTATTTATTTGCAGAGACAGGGTCTCGCTACGTTGCCCAGGCTGGTCTCGAACTCCTGACCTCCAGCGACCCTCCCATCTTGGTCTCTCAAAGACACGAGACACTGTGACCCACCAACTTCTTCATTCTGGTTATTGCTGCGCTGCCGTCAGATGCCATTGTGGGCTGTGCTGTAATTCACGACCGCATCCCCGGCTGGTGGACATGTGGGTTGTTTCCGATATTTTGGGTCAGTTACTTTAACTCTCTCCTTATCAGTTTCCCCATTGGTGAAGAACGTGGCGCAGAGCTGGGCGCAAGATGGTTGCTCGGGCTGTCGGGGCAGCAGAGCGGCCACCTGGAGCGTGATTGGCTTCCTCTTTCTCAGCCTCATCGTTCATCCACTCGTGCTCTGCGCCCCACGGCCTGCGGCTCCCTCTTTCCTTCCATGCCGCCCCCGCTCTCCCTTCTCGCAGCCCCCTCCGTGGGCCTCCTGCCCTCCTTATCCCAATCACAAGAGGCGAAGGCCTTCTGGGTCGACGCCCATGAATGGATTCGCAGAAAGAGACACACAGGCTGGCCAGACCTTTGCGTTCTCACGTTCTCCATTCATTCGCTCAGACAAGCTTGTGGGGCCGCTTCTCCATGCCAGGCACTGCGGCAGACGCTGGGCGGAATGGTCACCCAGCGGCCACGCCGCCCACCTCAGGTGCCAAGACAGCGTTTATTGGGCAGTGGTGGAATTGGCAGGATGGCCGCCGCCGTGCACATCCGGGCAGGCCGTCGCCAAGAACGGGCCGTGGGGCGATGGGGCCCTTGATCCAAGCCAGGATGTTCACATGATCAAGAGAGGGAGACAGGAAGAAATTTTCGGAGAAGTTGCGGGTGTGTAGGGATGGGGACGGAAGCTGGGACCCACAAACCCCAGACGGGGGGGAAGGCACCCCGAGACCGTCGGAGGCTTGCGGTGTGCCTCTCTGGCCGGACCCCAGGCGCCGGGGCCTGCCTGCTGCTGAGAGGACCCCGCGGCCGCCGAGGGGGTCCCCGTGGATGCGGTCAGGCAGGGCCCGAAGACGTCCGACCGTCCGACGGCCGCACCCGGGCTCCCTCCAGCCCCGGCCGCTTCCCTGCCTTTCTTGCCCCTGCCCGATCCAGCCCTGGGGCCCAGGAGAGCAGCCTGCAGGTGTGGGGGTGGGGAGGAGGGTGCCTGAGGAAGGAAAAGAAAGAGGGGTCCCTTCTCTGGGCCGGTGCCCCCTGGGGCCCCCCAGGTCGGGGGAGAGGGAAATGCCGAGCTTCAGTTGACTTCTGAGGCTCGGCTGCTCCCTGGGGCTGGCTGTTTCGTGCTGCACCGACGGTGACTTTCAGAGTCCGCAGACTTCCTCTTGCCCAGGAAGGAGCGCGACGGTCGTGGAAGTGCAGGTGTCCCTGCTGGGGGCAGACGGGCAGGGACTGTGAGCAAGGAATCGCCGCCGCCTTGCTGCGCACCCCGCCGGAGTCCTCTCTGCCCCACGCTCTGGGCGCCTCGAGCGCACGGACGCGCACGGGTTTTCGACTCGTGCGTATGTGTGTCCTTCGCCAGAGGCTCTCGGCCCGGGAAGGCGGGGGTGGCGTCTGCATCCCTGGGGCTCTCACCCCCCGCCCCGTCCAGCACAGAGCAGATGCGCGGCAAGGTTGGCCAAGTGAGCGCGTGGAGCCGGGGCAGCCTCCGAGTTCAGCGGCCCGAGAAGGTCTCTCTCGACGCAGAGTGCCCCTCGGCCTCGCGACCGTGTTCTCAGTCCCTTGGGGCTGTCGTGAGTGCGCGAGCTGCCCAAGGCCGGTCGGTGCTTGGGATCCCGGCCAGCTTGCGGGGTGGCCCCCTCCAAGGGAGACCTGGGCCGTGGCAGGGGGCTCTGGGACCTGCTTCTCTCAGGCAGGGCAAAACCAGGAGGGGAGGGGAGCTGCGTGGGAAACGGCCCGGCGGGTCTGACTCCAGCGCCGAGCCTCCGAGCCGCCATCGGACGCTGCTTCTGTGCTTGGCACACACACGGCTTCTGGGGCACCTCCCTGAGGGGAGGCAGCAGAGAGCAGCCGTCGTCGGCTCCGCGTCCTGGCAGCTGCGCGACCTCGGCAGGTCACTCAGTCGCGAACAGCCCGTGTTCCTCGCTGCCTGCGAGGTGCCGGGGTCTCACGCTTCACAGACATTAGCTCACACACACACGTGCTCTCGCCACAGCCCTGTGAGTGGGGCTGCTCTGCCCACCTCCGTTTCACAGCTGAAACAGAGGCAGAGCGGCTCAGCGCCTCGTCCCAGGCCAAACAGCTGGCAGTGGTGCAGCTGGTCTAGGAGCCTGCGTTCGTCTGTCCTGGCTGCCGCCGCGAAAGGGACCCCAGACTGGATGGCTCAGCCGCCGAGGCCGGAAAGGCCAAGACCAGGTGTCGGAGGGCGGCCCCTCCTGAGGCGCCCCTCGGGTCTGGCGGTCGGCCTCTTTCTCTGCGTGCCCGTCCCCGGCCTCTCTTCCGCTGCTTGCCAGGACACCAGTCGCCCCATGACCTCATCTAGCCCGAGCTGCCTCCGGAAAGCTCTGTCTTCACACGCAGGCACACCGGAGACCAGGCCTCCAACAGGGGCAGTCTTTCGGGGAGGGGCACAGTTCGGTCCCCAAGGGAACACACACGGTCTGCTCCAGACTCCGGGGCCTCTGGCCAACTCCCTGTCCTTTTCCTTCTCTACATTTTAGTTTTGGGTTTGCAAAGGGGTCATTGGGACGATCTATATTGGTGGGTCTGTGTTCGATGGACAGAGGTCGAGACCACGTCCAAGGACTTTTTGGAATAATGAGATACTCAACAAGGGCACCTGCACCACCGGCGTCTGTATGCCTCACCCTGAATTGTAGTCCACATCTTTATAATAAACACACGAAATCAGACGCTACAGAAATACGAAGATATTCAATAAACTTCAGAGCCCAGAGAGATGAGTACGTGCAGGCTGCCATTCGGGCCCACGCGTTGGCAGCTGGAAAGACACTCTTTTTACTTGTCTCCTGACAACGTTCACAAGTTAACTGTCTTTGGGATGTCTGTCTCCCCTTGCCCACTGGTCCCATCATCCTTGTTGTATTTGGCCATCTCCTGCTGCTTATTCAAGATTCAGCTCAAGTGTCACCTCTTACAGGATGCCTTCCTGGCTTTGCCTGGGCTGAGTAACCCTTTTGTTTTCCCACAGCTTCTGTGTTCCTGTTAGCTCTGGCACACATCAGAAAACATGGCAAATCAGAAAAACCACATTAAAATAAAAACCTGTGATTCCACTGCCTGGATGTTTTCCTTGAAGCAGAGTTCCTTCCACTCTTTTCCCACTGCAAGTGTGTGTGTGTGTGTGTGTGTGTACACATACATTCGATAACAATCACAACCCTGTGCTTGCAATTTTGCGTCTTGTTTCCCTTTCCTCACGTCCTACCAAGCCTATGCTCACGCCATTAACACCGCTTTCCAAACACCGGTTTCCATGACGGCTGTGCATGCCGCTGTTCGTGGAGGTGTTCGTGTTCCTGTGTCTGTTTCCGGGGTTTGCCTTCATGAACCACCCGTGGGCGCTCACCCCTCACCTGGGCTCCACACCTCTTTGCCATGTCTCCCTCCAAGCCAGTGAGTCACCTCTCAGTGGCTCCCAAATTGGTCAGGGCGCTTTGCTCTTCAATTATCACAGAGTTTCACGTACATGTTTTCTTTCTTCCTGAGGACTTCAGCGGGCTTTAAAGAAAGAGAGGGCTCCCGGGAGAGTTGCCTCGCCTGGGAACCTAGTCTTTGTTAACCCCCGTGGATCTGTCAAGCGAGTAGGTTGTAGAGTATAACCAGCTCCATTCACAGATAGCAGCACTGAGACACAGAGAGGCTGTTTGTGTCTCCTGAGGTGAAGTGTGCAGCCTGACATTGAAAGCAGGAGGAATGGGCCGGGCTCGGTGGCTCAGCCTGTAATTCCGGCGCTTTGGGAGACTGAGGCAAATGGGTTGCCTGAGCCCGTGGGCTCGAGACCCTCCCGGGCATCTCGGCAAGACCCTGTCTCTACAATAAATCAAAAGCTAGCTGGGCGTGGTGGTGCGTGCCTGTAGTTCTGGCTGCTTGGAAGGCTGAGGCGGAAGGATTTTTGGAGCCCGGCCGGTCGAGGCTGCGGTGAGCCACTGCCTTCCAGTCTGGGCGACAGAGTGAGACTCCGACTCAAAAAAAGAGAAAGAACGTAGGAGGAACGGACTTCCGCTTTCCCGTTGGCTGATGCCACGGTCCACTAAGCTTTCATAACGATCACCACTGCCTTAGCCGCTCTTCTTTTCAACCTAAAGAAGCACTCAAGTAAGATGACCCCAAACACCGCATTCTCTGTGGAAGTTTCAGGAGAGCAGCCGGGAGGACGCCTGGAGATGCGACTCCCTCGCGCATTTCAGCGTGCACGTCCCACTTTCTCCGAAGCCAATGCTTCTCTGCCTCTCAGTTCCTCACCCCTGCCTCTGACCCCCACCTCTCTCCTGCCTGGAATGTCCGCTCTCCCCTCTCCCTGACCCGGTTCTCACTCAAGGGTCGCTTCTGTGGACGCCTTCTCGTCTCTTCGAGCTAGAGCTCAGGGTTCCTTGGGCAAGGGTCTGCTCGTACTCCGTCCACCCTGTCTGTGCACATCTGCTCCCGGGTCTGCAAGATCTCGGAGACGTTCTCCATTCCGCATCCCTGTTGCCTGGCACAGAGCCTGGGACGTGGTCAGCACTCGAGGGTGTCCAGACGAAGGGATCTCCGCCGTCCAACGGTCTGCCACGCGAATTTTCAGGCCAGAAAACGGAAAAAATGAGACAAGGGGAGACAGAAGTTGTAGGGGAGGAAAAGGCAGGATTAAGTCAGATGGAGACAAGACACCCAGCTGGTCAACCTTCTGCCCCTTGGCAGTTGCCTTTCTCAGTGTGAAAGGGAACTGGGCGTGTGTGCATCCGTCCGTGTGGTGTGCGCTGGTCCTAGGAGGAGCTCTGCCTCTGTCCTCAGCCACATCCTGCCTGGCCACCTTGGGGACCTCACTGCCGGGTGCTGCCATTAGGACACCACGACCCCATGAAGCGGTGTGTGGACAGCCAGAGGGCCTGAGCAGCCCCAGACTCCCTCTCCGCCCACTCCTTGTCATTCCCCACACAGGTGCTCACCAAATGTTTGTGCAGTGCGTGCCACAGATAGCTTCCAAAAGTGGTCCCAATGACTGCCACCTCCTGGGATTCCCACCCTTGTGTAGGTCCTGCCCCGTAGGAGTGGGAGGAGCCTGGGGAGCACTTCTCACCAAAGAATGTGGCAACATGGTGGGATGCCACTTCTGTGTTCAGGCTCTAAAACACTGGGATGTCCATCTTGCTGGCAGGTTCTTTTGGCTTGTACTCTTTGGGGAAGCCAGCTAGTGTGTGAGATAAGCCCCATGGCAAGAAACAGAAGGTGATCTCCAGCCATCAACCAGTGGGAAACTGGGGCCCTTAGTCAGTAGCCATTAAGAACGTAATTCAAGCTGGGCTCGGTGGCTCAGCCTGTAATCCTGCGCCTTGGGAGGCTGAGGTGAGTGAATTCCCTGAGCCCGTGGGTTCGAGGCCTGACTAGGCAACTTGGAAAGACCTCATCTCTACAATAAATAAAAAATTAGCCGGGTGTGGTAGCGTGCACCTTTAGTTCTAGCTACTTGAAGGCTGAGGCAGAAGGATCACTGGAGCCCAGCAGGTTGAGGCTGTGGTGGCCAGGAGCGTGCCACTGCATTCCAGTCTGGGCGACAAAGTGAGACTCCAACTCAAAAAAACAAGAAGAATGGAATTCAAATAGAATAATTACTGAATACCTTGCTGCCAAAAATACCTAGACATGCCAACAAGCCCTGGGTAAGTGGATCCTTCCCCCTCGGAGCCCTCAGATGATGCCACAGCCCCTGGACTGGCCCCTTGATGGCATCGGTCAGGGCCATGATGCAGAGCACCTGGCTGAGCTGTGACTGGATTCCTGACCCACAGAAACCATGAGATAATAAATGGTGCTGTTTCAAGCTACTGAGTTTTGGGAGTAACCCATTATGCAGCAATAAATAATACAGCACCCTCTCTTCACCAATGCTCTGAAAATGTTCTCCGGCACTACATCCATTTGTGGCCCTAGCATGATTTCCCTGACTCTACTATGAAAGGATAAAAAAACTGCATTTCCTGCACTTACTTGCTGCTAGGGTTCTGGATGCAATTTATATTCTGTCAATGAGGTGCACATGTGCAATATTTGGAAAGCAGAATTTCACAGAATTCTGCCAGTGGCAGGATCTGCCAAGTGTGAGCTTTTGCAGTGGCCACACTCTCTATTTATCAGTTCATGGGGGAGGGTCTGCTGGAGTACCAGCCAGGGTGACCTGCAGTTTCCTGAGTTCGGAATCACGGCAGTGATGAGGTGACTTTGATGCCAAAAGCCAAGTGGTAGCTCCATAACTTCCCCTCCTCCACCTGTCCAACAATTTCTAGCACCTATTTCTGCTTATTGAATACCTTGCTGCCGAAAATACCTAGACATGCGTCTCTTTCCTACTTTGAGCGCCATTGATACAGCCATTCATTGTTCAAGACCCTGGGGCCCCAGGCGAACATGACATAATTCCTGACCTCAAGACACTCACATTCTGGTGATGGAAACAAAAAGTTTTAGCCCCCTACTCACTGGTGGGTTTATTATGAAATTCATGAAGCTTAAACTTCAGTGTCCTTCACTGGCATGGGTCCCTTTCAAGGCCCCAAGAATTGTCTGGAAATTTTTCTCATAATTTTGTAGGTTTCATTTTTCTTAATAAGCACTTGCTCACCCCAAATTATGTAAGTGCTCGGTCCCCCAAAACCTGGATCAGTTTCTGCCTCTGGGGAGTTTTACCCATTCTGATGGCTTAGCCCACCGACTTTGTGGTGGGCTCACAAAATCTCTCAGATCCATGTCACTAGCCAAGATTGGGTTCTCTTCCAGGCTGTTCCATTGGCACTTCACCCTTATTCCTTCCATAAACCTGTGCTTCACCCTGGATGTCCCCTTTGTTAAATGACACCACTATCCACCCATTGGCCCAATCCAGACACACGGGTTCATTGTTGACTCCTCCCATTTGGTCCTGCCATATTCATAGGACTGATGCCCCAGAGAGTGGAATGCTCACGAAAGTTAGTGGGAAGAAGGCACATCTGGCAATTCTGTCACCAGAAAGGCTGTCCCAGAGGAAGGCACGGCCTGGACCCAGGGGCCAAGAAATAGTGCCTATCTGGGTGATTCCAGGCTGAAAACACCATGTAGGGAGCTTGGAAATAACCCTGAAGTCCAACTTATGTGGCAAGGGGTAATGGTCCAGGTTCTCTAGAGAAATGGCACCCATAGGGCACACACGTGCACACACTCACACTCACACACATACACACACACACATGTATCATGAGGAACTGGCTCGCATGATCATAGAGGCTGAGAAATCCTGCAACTTGACATCCAGATGCTGGAGGGAGACCCAAGAAAGCTGGTGGTGCCGTCCAGCCGAGGGCAACGAGCTGAGAACCAGGAAGGCCAATGGTGTGTGTCTCACTCTGAGGGTAGGAGAAGACCGATGGCCCAGCTCAATCGGTTGGGCAAGAAAAGGGGCCAATTCTCCCTTCTTCCACATTTTGTTCCGTATAAGCCCTCAACAAATCGGATTATGCCCACCCACATTGGGGAGGGCTGTCTACTTTATTTGGTTTACCAATTCAAATGCTAATCTCATCCAGAAGCACCCTCCCAGACACACCAGAAATGATATTTTTAGCCAAATATCTGGGCACCTCATGATCCAGTAAAGTCGACACATAAAACTATCACACAAGGTAAGGATGGGTGTGGAAATAGATGTCATCAGGTGAGTCCCAGACACTTAAAAATGTGGCAGAATCCAGAGGCAGGAAGAAGTTGAGGAGAATGGTTTAGAATCAAGGCTGTAAGTGCATGGGTGACAAGGAGTTGCCCCCTTGCTCGAAGTTGCCCTTTTGCATGGCACCTGTCACTCCCAAGTTGGTATCTAAGTGTAGGTTCCCCCAAAGGGATTCTGAGACCAGGATTGCACCCAAATAATTTATCTGATGAGGACCCAGGAAGCTTTGGAAGAAAAGGAAAGTGAGACAGCAAGAGAAGAAAAGTCATTCAAGAGGGAATAGGAACCGGTCTTCGCTGAGAACAACCTTGTTTTGACCCCCCAGGAGCCTTTGAGGGAATATGCAGACCACTCCCGAGAGTTGCCCCATGGGAGGGGGTGAGAAACCTGGGGTGTCTATCCCCCAACTCTTGTCCTCATTGACTGAGAATCACTCCTCGAGTGTTCCCTTCCGGTGTGCTCTGCGGGCCGAGTCAAACGAGCCCCTGCCACTAGGGAAGCTCCAGGCTTCTTGGAGAACTATCTCCAGTGACCTCGCGCTGTGGGGTGTTGTGGATAGGGTATTGATGATGCTTGCTCTAGGGCTGTTTCTAGCATCTGACAGGCAAGCAATCTGTGGGGGCGTCCACCTGCTCGACTTGTATGGTAGGAAGTGAGGGGGGCTCAGTCCTCCTCCTCGTGATCGCGGAATGGCCATGGGGTCCTGCCTTGGCCAGCAGCCAGGGTGGTGCCGGCTGAGGAGAGGACTCGCTGGCCTTTGAGAGGATAGCCCCGAATTTGAATTCTGGCATCACTTCTTGGGAGCTGTGTGACCGAGCGATTAATATCCTTGCGCTCTGAGCCGCAACCTTCTCATGCCTCAGGTGGGGATGTCGACAAGCCCTAGCCTGCAGACCCAAAGTGAGGGTGACAACACATCCCCAACAGAGCCCCTCTCTCTCCCAGTCCTGGTTGACGAACAGCGACGGGGATGGGTGGATTCTGCTGGCTCAGTGGCGTCCCTCTGCCCGCTCTGACCTTGGCCTGAGCGCTTCCCCAACTTCCAGCTCCCGCTCCCACCCTCCAACTTGGCCCTCTTGGACTTCGGTCCTACGCAACTTTCCAGGGTAAGAAGTCTGTTCCGTGCTGCAGGAGGCACCACGGCTGTCGGACAAGGACGCCGGTGTCCCCGAAGGGCCCTGGCTGGCAGAGCTCCCAGCCGTCGTGGGCGACGTGCCTCTCTCTCCTCAGTTTGTGGAATGACAAGGCTGTAGGAGGCCTCGGTGGCCTTGGCAACTGGGCAGCGTTTCGACAGCTTCTTGTACTGTTGTAGTAAGAGCCATGGTGGCGTTGCGTTATTGCCCCGTCCCCCTCCTGTGACGGGGCAGACCTACATCCCCTCTTCTGAGCTGCTTGTAAAACTCCCCTCAGCTCCCACAGAAGCTTGTAGGTGAGGAACCTTCCAGTGGGAGTCAAGGCTTTCCCGCCCCTCCTTTTTTGTGAGCAGTTCCCCTTGAATTGCCTTGCCTTCACACTTTGGTGTCAAGGCATCTGTGCCCCCAGGATGGCCTTGGGAAACCTTCGCCCTGGGGTGTGTGATCTCCCACCAACCCCCCTCAACCTAAAGTCAGAATGGCCCTTGCCTGTTGCTTAGGGAGCTCAGAGAGGTTGAGCCACCTTCCCCAAGTAGCACAGCCAGTTAGTGGCAGAATTAGGGCTAGCCTCTAAGCCTACCGGCATCGAGTCTTCTGATGTCTGGGTTGTGTTAGAGTCCAGAGGAGGGAGGACTCACCCTCCCACCTTTCGGAGGATCCATGAGATGGAGACTGAATGAGGCAGTACGACGTGTAGCTCAGAGCAGACATGAGAATGTTCCCTCCCTCCCCAACCCCCTGACACCAAGTGAGGGGCAGACCGTGAATGGTAGCACTCAGATTTTCTGCTTCAAGTTAAGCAAATGACAGGCGGCATCATGAAACCTAAAAGCAGAGGGGCACAGCCAAAAGGGCCAGCGGGCCTCAGTCTTGGGCCTGATTGACTGTGTGATATTGAGCAAGTCGCTTCCCCACTCAGTCCTCCGGTCACTTGGAGAGGAAGGGACAGATTGAGCTGACCCGAGAGTTCTGAAGCGCGGTCCATCCATCCGCCCACCCAGCTCTCCAGTCAGCCACCCCGGCACCCACTCACCCATCCATCCGTCTACCGAGCCATCATCCGTCATCCCGTCCGTCTTTCGATCTACTTATCCGTCCGTCTGTCTGTCCGTCCGTCCTTCCATCCATCTGTCTAACCATCTACCCGCCATCCGTCCATCTTATGTGTCAGGCCCTGGGCTTTGCACTAGAAAACAAGCGAAGAAGCCTGCAGCTTGAGCCTCGCCGGTGGGAAGCTCGGGGTCAGACCATCAGGGCTGTGAGTCCAAACCATCCTTCTGCACTACCCTGCGTCATGCTGGGACCCCTCCTCCACGTGCATGCCACTTCTAACGCTCACGGCAGGGCTTCCTGTGCCCGCTTAACAGAGGAGGACGCCGAGGCGCTGAGAGACGAAGAGCTTGGCCCGGGACTGCTTTGGGGCGTCTGTCCTGACCGCTGCCCCGCCCGCCGTGCTCCACAGCCGTTCTGATGCCGGCTTCAGAGCCTGGCGCTGCATCTTGGGAAAGCCATTTCTCTCCCCGGTCTCCGCTTCCTCCTCTGTGAAATGGATGATAACGGCCCCCGTCTCATCGGATCGTTGTGGGTGTTACATGGCATGATATGTGTGAATGCACACGGCACACGTTTAAAGGTGAGCATCACTATTGTTATACCTGTTAGATGCTGCCTGTCAGGGTCAGACAGGTGGGAGGTACATTTCTGAGGGAGGACTGACAGCTCAATAAGAATCTGATGGACAGGGAGGTGGGAGGAAGGAGGAGGCATCCCCCTCAGGGCCACGGCCAAGGCCAGCATGTTAAGAGCTCCTCGGCAAATGTGCAATCAGAGGCTCCATCTCCCGCCGTGGGAGGCGGGCGCTGGGGCCACAGTTAATTTCTTTTACCACCGAGTGGCAGGCATCAAGCCTCATTACCCTGATGAGTCCCTGAGCCGGGGGATTTGTGTAATCTTGTTTTTCCTCCAGCCGGCCTCCCGGAACGCCATTGTGCTGGGACTGAAGCCTCCGTAACCGTCAAATTCTCCGGTCCAGAGGAGGCCCTGGCAGCCCGAGCCTTGCCCGCTTTCCAGAGCCCCGCAGATCGCCTCATGGCGTTCAGTCCGGTCGAGCACTTCCAGCCCCCCTCTGCCACCTCCAGCCTCAATTCCTGGGTCAAGCAAAGCTCAGTGAAGCCCCCACACCCTGAAATTGCCAGGACACATTCAGGCACACTTGGGCGCTCTCCACCCTCCCCGGGACCAAGCAGGAAAGGGGGTCTCCGCTTGCCATGAGTGTCCCCATATGCCAGCGACTTTATACCCACCGGGGGCCCATCCCCCCGCTGTGATGCCTCCTTTCGGGATGACCTCAGAGACGGTCAAGGGCCACCGAGCCCCAGAGGTTGGAGCAGCAAGGGGCCTGGCAGGGTGTTGAGTTTGGGGCTGGAGGTGATTCCGGGCTCCCTACTTCTTGGCCAGGGGACGTGTGGCCATTTTCTTGCCCTGCGGGTTGGTTTTCTCACCTGTAAGCTCTTCCCCTCTAAGCTTAGAGGGAAGAGAGGAGAAGATGGCGCATATTAGGAGCCTGAAAAAAGTGGGTTCTCCTCCTTCTCGTTCATTCATTTGCTCATTTGACAAATGGGAATTTGCTGGACGTCAGGCCTGAAGACAGAGCAGAGAACGGGACAGTCATGGATGACTCTCTTTTTCAGGGAAGTCACTCTTCAGTGGGAGTGAGAGACACCAAGCAACAAGTTATACTAATGGTGTGAGAGTCGCCAATGTGATACGCACTGCAGGAAAGCAGTTATAGGCTCCTGAAAGAGCCACCCCAGGGACCTCTACCCTTATGGCAGGGCTGGCCTGGGGGAGGTCGCTTTTAGCGATTTGTTTATCTTTTTAGAGTCGGGGTCTCACTCTGTCACCCAGCCTAGAGTGCCACGGTGTGATCACAGCTTAATGTTGCCTTAAACTCCTGGGCTTAAGCGATTCTCTTGTCTCAGCCTCACGAGTCGTTGGGACGAGAGGTGCATGCCACTGCTCCTGGCTCCTAAACCTTTTCTTTTCTTTTTTTGTGTTGAGACAAGGTTTTTGCTGTGCTGTCCATTCTAGTCTTTGTTTTTTTTTGAGTTGGAATCTCACTCCGTAGCCCGGGCTGGGGTGCAGGGACATGCTCACGGCCACCCCAGCCTCGACCTGCTGGGCTCCGGCGATCCTTCCACCTCAGACTTCCAAGTAGCTGGAACTACAGCTGCACGCTACCACACCCGGCTTTTGATTTATTGTAGACATGGGTCTCGCCAAGTTGCCTAAGTTGGTCTTGCACCCACAGGCTCAGGCAGTCCACTCCTCTCACCCCCAAAGTGCTGGGATGAAGGCTGAACCGCCAGGCCCGGCCCCATTCTAGTCTTGAGCCCGTGACTTCAAGCCGTCTCCCAACTTGGCCTCTCAAAGTGCTGGGATCACAAGTGTGAGCCACTGTGCCTGGCCGGAGGCCAGTTGTAAACACAGACCAACCTGGAGGTTGAGGGGAGTTTGCTTCGGAGCGGGGAGTGGCTGGGTGGGGTCGGGGCCAGGAGACCAGCGGGAACAGCCTCCACCAGGTCCCACGTGTGGCTGGAAGTGATACCGGAGGCAGGAGGGGTGCTGGTGTGGGGCGGAGGGCGGGGGACGAGAGAGAACGGGCAGTGACAGGGACTCTTGGGCCCTTTCGCACACAGCCTGCCTCCAAGCCCTGTGAAGCGTCCTCAGGATGAAGCTCTGCTGACAAACCACGTCTTCCCAACAGATTCCATCACTGCTTGTCTTGGTGGGCCGCGTGGCCACAGTATCCCCCGGCCCTTGGATGTGGCTTTTCTTTTTATGAGTTGGAGCCTCAATCTGTCGCCCGGACTGGAGTCAGTGGTACACTCCTGGCCACCGCAGCCTCGACCTGCTGGGCTCCGGCGATCCTTCCGCCTCAGCCTCCCAAGTAGCCGGAACTACAGGCGCGCGCTACCACGCCCGGCTCATTTTTGATTTATTGTAGAGACGAGGTCTTGCCAAGTTGCCCGGGTGGGTCTCGAACCTGCAGGCTCAGGTCATCCACTCGCCTCGGCCTCCCAAGGTGCTGGGATGACAGACGGAGCCACAGAGCCCGGCCGATGTGGTTATTTGCAAATCATCCTTTCACTTCTCAGCAAGCCTGTGTTGTTGAAACCAGATATTTTGTGCCCAAAGCACACAGGCAATGGGGTGCTCTGGGTTCCTGGCACCTGAGAGCCTGGCGCAGAGAAGGGGGACAAGCTGATGGGGCTCATCTCACTGCAATGCCCGTGGGTCCCTGAATCATTCTCCCTCCCCTCCCCAGGGTCTGACGATGCTCCCTGAATGGAGAGAAGCTTCTAGCAGGTTCTCAGCTCTTGACGGTGCCCATCCCATCGAGTTCCCTTGGGAGCACCGCACAGCTGGAACTGCAATTACCTCCCATCTGCAGATGAGAGAGCTGATGAGGTTGCTCGCTGAGGGATACCCAGCTAGTGGGAAGGGGGCTCAGATTCAAATGCAGGTGTCTGACCCTGAGCCTTGAGCATGGCACTCCAGACCAGGTCAGTCCAACAATGTGGGTCACTCAGTACATTCCTCTGTGACACTGGGCTTTGGGTTTTGGGAGCTACTAGGGTCGCCAGGGAGGCTGAGGGGTGTGTTTGGGTTTATTTAATACATAGAGAAACGGTCAGCAAAGTGTTTAATAAAGAACACGAATCAGCACTTTGGTCTCTCAAGGTCAACCATCAGCTCCTCAAACGCAAACTTTAGGGTTGGAAAGGATGTGGCATTACCCTAGTCTGAGCTTCTGCTTCTTTGTGGATGGGGAAACAGAGCCAGATGGTCAGGGGACCTGCCGGCTGCCACACGGCTGGTCGGGGGTGGGGCTGGCCTGGAGGCCAGGCCTTCTGCGTCCTGTTGGGTGGACCTTCCACCACACCCCCACCACATCACCTCTGACTGTCCAGAGGAAGCCACCTCCCACCTCTTTCCCTTCCTGGATAAAATATCTGCACAGATAATTCTACCACGAGACAACTCATTAAACGACGTTTCGTCCCTGGGACTGGTCTTTAAGAAACACTTGATTTAAGTTCTGAGCTCTAAATCCTTCACACTGGAACTGGAAACTGAAAGAAGCCGGTGGTTACAAGGGCAGGAGGCAGAGTGAGGGATCGTAAAGCACAGGTGCAGTTCAGGCCCACCATGACGTGAAGCTGGGTGAGGCTTCAACTCTTGGAGTCTCTGTTTACTCATCTACAAAGCAGGGTAAGAATAGTGTCCGCTCCTTGACCTCACTCATAGCCATGGCAATGAGATCAGTACACGCAGACAGTAGATGGTGGTTCTGACGTGAAGAGTATCTTTTCTAAAGCATGACTGTGATTAGGTTATGATCCTTTTGTTAAAAGTCTGCAGTCGTTTCCTTTTGTCCCTCATCATTCATTTATGCCAGCATCTGTCGAGCATTTCGTATATGCCAGGCACTGTTTTAGGTACCAAGGACAAAGGGAAAAACAGACAAAATCCATGTCTTGAGCTTTTACAATATAGTAGAGAAGACAGACAGCAAACAAGATGTGTGAGCGAAACAGAAGATGGATGACAGACAGACAGGCAGTCTTGTTGTGATTGAAAAACACGGGATGCCTTTGGGCCTAGAGTGAGAGAAGCAGCAGGAGTGAAAAGGTGAGGTCTAAAAGACAGTGAGGGCCTGGGGGTGCAAAGCCTCAGGCTTTTACTCTACTGAGATGCGGAAGCCACTTGAGGGCTTTGAGCAGAGGAGAGACCTGATCAGATTACATTTTAGCAAGATCACTCTGTTTGCCCAGGTGGACGATGCACTGAAGTGAGGACAAGGGCAAGTGAGTAATCCCAGCTAGAGAGCATGGTGGCTGGGACCAGACGGTGTCAGGGACGGTGGCGAGAGTCAGTGGAATACAGGATTTCTACTATTTGCACTTGGTTGCGACTGTCAACTTTCTCCCACTGTTTTGTAATTGTGGTGTGCAAACTCATTTTCAGCAGACATACTTTGCAGCTGGAGTTGAGCAATGCATCTCCATGGGGATTTTGGCTGTGCCTCTTCCTGACGCCTCAGATACCCATTCTCATAAACACTAGGCGACTAACTTAATTTCTAAAACAGCCAACAAATACTGATTAATGAGAATCGCCTGGCCTCTCAGGTTGATTTCTCTGCTTTGATCAAGGTTCTTCAACCCGCATGGAGAATACGAATGCTGACACCACATATGAAGGCAGACAAGCTCCAGGTGTGACATGGTTGAGAGAGCCTTGCCTGTCGGTCAGCTCCTGGGGTCAGGGGGAGGGTTTTTCTGACCCACTCTCTCCGGGGCTGTGATCTGTTGAGGGTCCCTGCTTTATGGGGGAGGTGTCACTTCTAACTCCCCGTCATTCAGGGACCTAAAGCCTTGGTTCCTGATCCCAGCTAGCCCATGGACACCCCAGACTCTGTTATCATAGCTTTTCCCTCTACCACCCCACCCCGCGTGGCCACAGGTCACTTCATGTGGACTGCTCTGATGTCAGCTACTGCCTTTTATTTGTCCCCCAGAAATTTCCTTTATTTTCCTTCATGAGTTTGGCTTAGCATTTAATTAAGTTTTGTATATTTCTCTTAAGCACGTAGCGGGAGAGTTTTTAGGTTACCTAGTCCACCATGCTGCTGGAAACCCACTCGGTCCCCTGCATCAACCGCAGTGTCTCTCGGCAGGACTAACTTAAGGTCTGTCAGCATCCGACCCACCTGTGTAATGTGTAATTAACAAAATATATATTACCTAGTTTCACCCCAGAACTCTCAGATCAGACTTTTGGGAGTCTGGCATTGGAACTGCATTTTAACAAATGCCCCCAAACGATTCTGATGTAGACCTAAGTGTGAGAACCGCTGTCTGCTTGGGAGTTCAAGCCCCTAAATTAACCCAGCACACAGTTGACAGATGGCACGTATTGTCGACTTTGGGGGTCAGATGGCTTCCTTCACAAAGGCTTCCGTAAACAACACACATAAGTGGGCGTGGGGGGGTCTCAAAAATTTATTTGAAAAAGAGGTGATGAGCTGGTCCACTTGTGGTTTGCCCACCCCTGGTGAAGTTACAAGAAACATGCCGGGCTGAGTGTGGCGGCTCTTGCCAGTAATCCCAGCACTTTGGGAGGCTGGGGTGGGAGGATTGCTTGAGGCCAGGAGTTTGAGACCGGCCTGGGCAACACGGCAAGATCCCGTCTCTACAAAAATTTGAAAAACTTATCTGGGCCTAGTGGCACACACCAGTACTCCCAGCTACTCAGGAGGCCGAAGCACGAGGATCGCTTGAGTCCAGGAGATCAAAGCTCTGGTGAGCTATGGTCATGCCGCTGCACTCCAGCCTGGGCAACAGAGCGAGACCCTGTCTCTTAAACAAAACAAAGACAAGTGTCAGACAAAGGATGATGCAGACAGTTTCTTTTGTACCAGAGGCATAAAGGAGGTGTAGACGCCAGAAGAGGAGGATCCTGGAACCTGCTGGGGGGTCAGGAAGTCTTCCCGCATGAGCTAACTCTGGAGCTGAGACCCACGGGGCTCCTGGACTTTGTTGATACGTCTGGATCTTTCCCAGGACAAAGGCGCTGTTGGAGGCTTTGCTAGCTCATTCCCAGGATCCCTTCTGGAAGGTTCCTGCCCACTTTCTCACCCCCCTAGGAGTGTGCAGAAGGGTCCTCTACCCTTCTCAACGCTAGGTTGCTAACTGAATTCCAAAGCCAACAGCCAGCATCAATTCATAGTTAGAGTCAATCTGGCCTTCACTCGCAGAATTAAGAACAGACAGGAAAGTGTACTTACCTTGTGATTTCCATGAGATGACGCAGTTTTTATTCTTTGACCTTGGGCATCGAAGACTGTATGTTGTGGTCACTTGAAGGGTCTCCTCTGATTTGGGCGTGGCTCCTGGGAGCCTGACTTCGCGGGGCGGGTGACGTCCAATCGCCCCTCTGCTGTGTCAGCGCCTGGTTTGCCGAGACCACTCGGCTCAGAAATCAGCCTTTTCACCGTGCCTAAATGCGCATCCACGTCAGGAGAAGCGAGGCCCAGGGAGCCTGTTTGATCTCAGTGGAAAGCTGGCCCAGGCTGGCATTTTGACATTTGGAAGCAGTGAATACAATTACCCATCTGTGGACCAAAAGGATTTTTTTCCCCTTGAAGGGAATTGAAGGTATTTTGCCTGTGGTAGAGTTTCTCTGAGAGGCCCCTTCTGACTTGAGTAGTGTGGAGAACCCTCCACCAGACTTAATTCAAAAAAGCGTGTGCTCCAGGAAGAGAAGACGGCGAGTGCCCGAAGCTCCGTCTTCCTCTGGAGTTGACCTTTTAATCAGAGAGGGGCAGAAGGCAGGCCGGCGAGGGCCACCACAGCCCTTTACAGTTTGCTCGGCGTTTTTGCAGACATCGCTTCATCTGCCTTTCGCCTCAGCCTGTAAAGAACGTGTGGCCATTTCATCATCAACACACGAGGTCACTGAGGTCCCACCTCATGTGATTGTCTTAGGTTCGACAGTCCGTCGTGGCAGGGCTGGGCCGTGATGTTGAGTTTCCTGACTTCAGATTCAGTTCTTTTCTCACAGTGCCCTTCAAAAATCCATATGTTGACGTCCTCATCCCTGGCACCTCAGAACGCAGCCTTATTTGGAAATAGGTTCGTTGCAGATGTAATTGCTGGAGTAGGGTGGGCCCTGTATCCGATGAATGGTGTCCTTAGTTTTTTTTAAAGCCATGTGGAGTGACAGAGACACATACAGAGAGAAGACACTGTAAAGACATAGGGAGAAGATGGCCACCTACAAGCCAAGGAACACCTGAAGCCATCTGGAGCTGGAGAGAGGCCTGGGACAGAGTCTCCTCCACAGCCCTCAAGAGGAACCTGCTACCACCTTGATTTTTAACTCCTAGCCTCCAGAACTGTGATGCGACACATTTCTGTTGCATAAGCCACCTGGCCGAGGGTGCTTTGTTACGACAGTCCCAGGAGACGAATCCAACACCCATCATGGTAAAACAACTGGAGTTCTCTAAGCAATACAGCTTATGGAGTATGTGGCAATAGAATTTATTATTTTATTTTATTTTTTGAGTTGGAGTCTCACTCTGTCTCCCAGAATGGAGTGCAGTGGCATGCTCCCAGCCACTGCAGCTTCGACCTGCTGGGCTCCCGGCGATCCTTCCGTCTCAGCCTTCCAAGTAGCTGGAACTACAGGTGCATGCTACCACGCCCGGCTACTTTTTTGATTTATTGTAGAGATGAGGTCTCGCCAAGTTGTCCAGGCAGGTCTCGAACCTGCGGGCTCAGGCAATCCACTCTCCTTGGCCTCCCAAAGTGCTGGGATGACAGCCTGAGCTATGGAGCCTAGGCGGCAATAGAATTTATTATGACTTGTATTTTACTCTCTCTCTGCCCCAGACTTACTAGAGCACAGATGGTCCTCTGCTCTCCAGTGCTCTCTCTCCTTTTATTAATAGAAACACCCTTCTAGATTGTACTGGTCAGAGACTACATTTCTCAGCTTCCCTTGCAGCGTGCATGACCATGTGACTGTTCACGCCAGTAGAATATGAGTGGAAATGCTGCGGGCCATTTCTGCAACCCTTCCCTAAATGGAATTTGCTTGCCCTCTAATATCTCTTTCTTTCCCTGTTTGCAGGCTGGAATGTGGTCATGGCTATCCAAGGACGATCAACTCCCATCAGGTGGCTGTAGAAACACAAGATGACAGGAACCCAGGGCCCTGAGTGACCTTGTGGAGCAGAGACCTTGGCCCACCCTGGTTTCCTCAGGATTGTTATGAGAGAGAAGAAGAAGTGCCTATCTTTTTTTTTTTTTGAGTTGGAGTCTCACTCCATCACCCAGTCTGGAGTGCAATGGCACGCTCACGGCCACCCAGCATCGACCTGCGGGGCTCCAGAGATCCAGCCTGCTGGGCGGAGGCAATCTGCCTTAGTCTTTCAAGTAGCCAGAACTACAGGCTCATGCTACCACACCCAGCTAACTTTTAAAAATTTACTGTAGAGAGGAGGTCTTGCCAAGTTGCCCAGGCTGGTTTCAGACCTGCAGGTTCAGGCAATCCACTTGCCTTGGCCTCCCAAA
The DNA here is from genome assembly GCA_027257055.1 of Cephalopachus bancanus. Lineage (NCBI taxonomy): Eukaryota > Metazoa > Chordata > Mammalia > Primates > Tarsiidae > Cephalopachus > Cephalopachus bancanus. The sequence goes on along the minus strand of JAPVLO010000500.1, from coordinate 840,940 downwards.
GTGCTGGTATTACAGGTTGAGCCACTGAGCCCAGTCCTTATCTTTTTTACATTTTTATTTTAAATTGGCATCTCCCTCTGTTGCCCAGGTTGGAGTGCAGTGGCATGATCACAGCCCATTGCAGCCTCAACCTCCTGGATTCAGGAGATCCTTCTGTCTCAGCCTCCTGAGTGAGTAGCTGGGACTACAGGAACATAACACCATGCTCAGCTAATTTTTTGTAGAGACACGGTCTCACTATGTTGCCTAGACTGGTCTCAAACTCCAGGGCTCAAGCAATCCTCCTGCCGTGGCCTCTCAAAGTGCTGGATTATAGGCGTGAGCCACTATGCCTGGCCAAGAAGCTCTGTCTGGTTGGGACCACTGTGTTTTGGAAACCTTGGGTTAGAGTAACTTTGCCTCTTACTCCAACAGGTGTGTGTATCTGCCCTGTGCTGCTTTTGGAGATAGTTGTGTGGTAAGCCTGCAAGCAGAAGTTGCCCCCAGGTTATCTGGTTTACAACAGCTTTATGAAAGTATAATTGACATGTAATGAACTACACATATGCAAAGTGTGCAGCTTGGTAAGTTTTGACATCTGTGTCTACCTGTGAAACCGATCACCACAACCAAGATAATACACATATTCATCACCTTGAAGAGTTTCAACTCACCGTTTTTGTTTTTGTTCTTTTCCCAGAAGATGTACTCTTTGAAGGTAGGGCGAGGGGCACGAGTGTTTTGGAAAGTAGGTGGAGGGAAGAGAGACCCTAAAAGACTAGAAATCCTTGCTTGAGGGCACTCAAGGGGTGATGCTTTGTGGAATAAGATGTATGTCCATCGCCTATTTTAATTCATGCCTCCCTCATATGTCTTGAACTTAGAGGACTGGCAAAAGCTGGAGGGGGTATGATTTTTGTTACATCTGGCGAAGAGTCAGCCGAGGGCCCTGGAGACACAGATATTTCTCCATTCTAGGCCTTGATTAGGGGAGGGGGTGGAGGGCTTGTCGTTTACGTCCTTGGTCCTTCACCGGCCTTAGTAGCTCACTTAGGTCAAGGACTGTGCAGGGTCTGAGGTGGCCCCCTACTCGCAAGCTAACAAGGGAGCCTGCCACCATTTTGTGAGTGCTGGTGAAAGACACGAGATGCTTAGATCAGAGACAAAGGACTGTTTCACGGGCACAATGGACGCGGCCAGAGCATCATCCCTTCCTCGGGCAGTGCCCTGAACTCCACTTCCCACAAGGGGGCATTCCTTGGTGAGGGGCAGGGGATGCCCGTGCTCACAGAGAGCTGCATTCCTGCAGAGGAGCTCTGCACTTGGGGAAACGAAACCCGTAAAAATCTGCAGCATGCTCGGCCCTTCTTTGCTCCGGAAAGAAGCATTATCTCTGTCTTCTGTGAGTGTCAGCAACCTGCCCCTTGTCCTGGAAAAAGAAGACATTCTATCTTCTTAGGCCGTTTGCCTTGCCTACATTGTCAGCAAGTTGGTCTGGAATGAAGAGACATCAGCGTCTCACTTTCAAGACGTCTCCCAGCAATCTACTACCAGGGGGTCAGATCCGGGATGAGAGCGCTTAGGCCGGAGGACGCGTTGCTGCAGGGGCAACTTGGCGCCCTCCTACCCAGTGCTGCATCTTCCTGCATCAGGCCCCTTCTGGGTTAAGTGGAGGGCACGCTCAAATAGGGCGGATGGAGGGACGGTTTCCCGTGTACGGTTAAGAAAACCAGAAGGGTGTGTGGAAGCACCTTGAGGAGACTCTCTGGCCGTGGAGGGCCAGGGCAGAAGCAGCTACCCGGCCCAGTGATATCTGCAGCCAAATATCTGGGAAGGGGCCGTCTACCATGACCCACACCCTTCCACAGAGAAGCACAGACCGTGTGCCCCGGAGACCCAGCGGGAAGAGGGCTTCCTCTGCCGCCCCTCACGGCTCCGTGGTTCCTGTCAGCTGAACTCAAGTGGAAGCCAGAGGACAAGGGAGTTCAGCTGAGGCAGATGACAGAGGCCCTCTCCCGGGCACAGAGCAGTGGCGGAGGCGAGGAGTCTGTCTGGAGCGGCCAGCGAAGCCCATGGAGCACAAGGCCCAGAGGACTGAGAGTCCAGGGGAGAAAGCGTCATGCTCCCCCAGAGACACCTGCCACGCGTTTGGGCTTCAACTTCTCAGCGAGAAGGCTTGAGGGACAGTGGATGGACGGCCGAGAGGTCCTGGACTCCCGGTGGAGACGCAGCCCTGGCGGTGGTGGACGGGTGGGCGGTGGGGGTCACGGGTTGGGGAATGGAGGACGAGGCGGGGGGCAGACAGAACCTCTCAAGCAGAGGAGGAGCTCCTGGGAAGGCCAGGGTCGAGATGGCACGGGACACGTGGGGCCTGCAGGTGGTCTGGAGTGGCTTTGCTGTGGACTGCGATGAGTCGGCCCCCGGGTGGAGGGGGCGGAGGGTCGGCACGCTGAAACAGACAGACAAACACACAGACACGCAAACCAATATAATCTCGGCTGCCTGCTTCTGCTTCTGCTTTTTCGTTTTGCTTCTTGGACACCTTTCAAGGAAGACAGCCGGGAACGCCTCCTGAACAGAAAGCCGCCCTCCCACTCCGCTTGTTAGCGAGGCCTCGTGGCTCGTCCAAGTCTCCACACCACTGCAGAGGCCGTTTTTGCCCCAGTGTGCGTGGAGTCATGCCCCTACCCCCTAAAGCCAGAGAGAAGGACTTCGGCTGCAGAGATGGCGGGCGCTCTTCTTCCTAGCCGAATGAGCTCTGACCCTCTTTTCCACTGATGTTTTCTTGCTTGGACTTTGCTTTGTTAAATCTAACCCCAGTCTGGGCCGGCGCCCCGTGTGTCGCCGTATTGATAGGTTTTCCAAAGCTGGGTGTGGACGGGACCTGAGCAGGCTTCCTGGATCGCCTGTAAAAACCACTGCAGGGGTCTTAAGTTTGGAGGCTGAGACTCAGAGGGCCTGGGGTGAGACCCGGGAACAGGAACTCTTTTTAGATTTTACTTTAAACGCAGGGCGTACATGCACAGGCTTGCAGCCTGGATATGCTGCAGGATGGTGTGGTTTGGGCTTCTGCGGACCCCGTCCCACCACGAGTGAACATGGCACCCCAAAGGCAGCCTTTCACCCCCCTTCTCCCTGCCTTTTGGAGTCTCCGGTGTCTGTCATCCTTATCTTGGTGCCTGTGTGTACCCAGTGTTTGGCCCCCAGCAATGTGAATTCTCAAGAAGGCTTGAAAGTGGTTCTAACAGTCAGGCTGGGGACATCTGGCCTTGAGCCTTTTCCAGAGACCTAGCGAGCCCGAGGCAAGCCAGGCATCCGTTCTCCACCCACACCCTTTCCACACATCGAAGCCCCTCCCTGTGCGCTACAAAGAAAACAAGGAGAAAAGCGGTTATTCTTCTGATTAGCAGGAACGTGGTCCAGCTGGCTGCACTTGAATTAGGTCCCCTGAATATTAAAGTCGGACTTCGTTAGCTTGCATTTATTTTATTGGATTCTGTGGAGAGGTTTAAAAGAGAAAGGCGGGGGGGGGGGAGGGGAAGGGTTCTGGGACTGTGGCCATCTCCACCACATGCAGAGGGCCGTGCTGCTTCCAGAAGACTCAGGAGCCCTTCGCCGAGTGAAAGTTCTTTTCTCCCAGGGAACATCTGGGTTGGTACCTGACAGCAAGCTGAGGGGTTTTCAGGCTCCCAGGTAGAAATGTACTCCTGGCTGCACAGTTCTCACTCGGTGGCCTCTTCCTGCAGTGGCCTGGAGTTGCCTAGAACATAAATTCTTGTGGGACCCGCCAGAGATCGCAGGCATTTATGTTCTCTGCTGCTCTTAAAAGGTGATTCTTGATAAGTAATCCGAAACCAAAGCATGCTGTTTTGTTTTGATTTTTCACAAAGAGCTTTCCAGGCTGCATCGCCTCCACCGAGGGAGAGCTTCTCAGTTCCCCAGGGCAGACCTTCGTGGGCTGCTGTGGCCTTGGGGACATTCACTCCGCTTGGGGAGGGGCTTCGGCCCCGCAGGTGTCTGCTCTGCAGAGTGGCGAGGATCTGCATGGCCCCAGAGCCACACGCCTCCAGCAAAGACAGCTAGGGTACGTTGAGGGGGCTCTTTGGGCAGAGAGGCAGCAGGGCACGTGGCCTCCGTGGCCTCCCGAGCACCTCGGGTTCCACCCAGCCTGGACCGCCGTGGACAGGGCTTCTGGAGAGGGACCTTGGGGACACACCACCTGGTGGGGAAAAGGGGTCAGGAGCCACCTAGGCTGCAATGCAGCAAAGGGATCTTCCTGGGGGCTATCAGCCTTGTTGGAAAGGGGGAGCCTGGAACTCTGCATCTGCGGTCCCAGCACGCCTTTGGTCTGAAGGAACGCAGACCTGCCCGGTTGGCTGAGCTCTCAAGGGGGAGTAAGCCGTAGGGTCTTCCAAGACGTCTGTTCTGTGTGGTGGTATGACTCGGGGGGTCCTGACCTTCCCTGGCAAGGAACGGCTTTGTCGTCTGAGCACTGTGGACACTGAGCCCAGGCGCTGGTGGGCCTCTGACGCGCTCTCGGCCAGCTCCTGCCGGGCTCCAAGGAGGAAGCAGAGGCAGGGGGAATTCGTGGGACTTGCCCCCATCACAGTGGATGCACGTCGGAGCTGAGAGGAGTGTCCCGATTCCTTTTGCGTTTTTTGTCTGAGATTCAGAGGATGCACATCCACGACTGGTACAGGGACATGTGTGCAGTGGTGGGTACTGGGTCTCAGGTGGCCCATTCCCCAGGTCGTGAATGTTGGACCCGGTGGGTCATTTCTGAACTTCAACCCCCCTCCCCGCCTCCCCCCTCATTGGTGTCCCCAGGGTCTATTATTTCCGTTTTTGTGACCGTTTAACTCCTGTGTAGAAGTGAGAACACGGGGTGTTTGGTTTTCTGTTTCTGAGTCAGTTCACTGAGGACGATGATCTCCAGCTGCATTCAGGTGGCTGCAAAGGACATGACTTCATTCTTCTTATGACTGCGTGGTATTCTGCGGTGTATCTATGCCACATTTTCATTTTCTGGTCAGTTGCTGGTGGGCACTTAGCTTGGTTCCACGATTTTACGGTGGTGAACAGTGCTGCAATGAGCATGTGAGTATGGGTATCTTTTAAAACTAGATTTAAGGCCGGGCTTGGCGGCTCAGCCTGTCATCCTAGCACTTTGGGAGGCCGAGGTGAGTGAATTGCCTGAGCCTGCAGGTTCGAGACCCACCCAGGAAACTTGACAATAAATCATAAAATTAGCGTGGATAGCATGTGCCTGTAGTTCTGGCCACTTGGAAGGCTGAGGTGGAAGGATCGCTGGAGCCCAGCAGGTCGAGGTTGAGGTGACTGGGAGTGTGCCCCTGCACTCAAGTCTGGGCGACAGAGTGAGACTCCAACTCAAAAAAAAAAAAGATAGATTTAATGTCTACCAAAGGGCCCTTTGTGTGTCTCCAAATGCTGTATTCCTAGTCCTGGGTTTTCATCTGCACTGATAATGAGATTTCTTCGGCTTGTTCCAAGTTTGCGAAATGCAACCTTATTTTTCTTTCTTAAGTTTGTTTCTATCAAAACTGACGTGGACCCAACTGAAAGGACAAATAACTGCCAGTGCTTGCTTTGACAGTCAGCTTCTCTTCCCTCTCCTCTTCCCCGCCTTCAGAGTTTGCAACTCTCAACTCCTTTGACTAATTTTTTGGTTGGGTCATGACCTTCATGTTATTAAATAATGTGCTTCTGTTGCTCCTTTTCAGTGCTCTGTTCTGACTTCCCATGGCAAAAGAAGAGGCTTTCATTTACCTTCATCCTTATCCCTTCCGGCCCTCGAACCTTGGGTCCTTCCAGCCTCGCAGTGCCTGCGTATCTTGATTTTGCTTAGCTGGATGTTCGCCTCTACAGGGTCATGACTCTGTGAATGCTCTTTAGACAGAGCAGGTATTCCGTACTTTTCTTATGGCTGAAGAAGCAAGCCTCTCTTGGAGCTTCCTTTTCCTGAATCTGTCTCGAGACAGGGTCTTGCTAAATCCCCAGGCTGGAGCACAGCGGTGTGATCATCGCTCACTGCAGCCTTGAGCTCCTGGGTTCCAGCAATCCTCCCACCGCAGCCTCCGGAGAGTCTAGGTCTGTGAGCGTGCACGACTGTGCCTGGCTGATTTATTTTGATTTTTGTAGAGACTGGGTCTTGCTGCGTTGCCCAGGCTGGTCTTAAACTCCTGGCCTCGAGCAATTCTCCTACTTTGGCCTCCCCAAAGGCTAGGATTACCGGCGTGAGCCACTGCAGCCGGCCTGCCAGCGCTGTTATAACCGCCTCTGCACTGACCTCCCATCTTTGGTCTATCTCGCCTTCTCATCCATTTGGCTTAAGCCCCTGAAGCCCGTGTTTCTTGAGCCCCTGATTCATAATGTTGCCCGGTTGGTGAAAAGCCTTCAAAGGCTCCCTACTTCCCACTCGGTCGGCCTGAAGTTTGCCGTCTTCCACACTTGCAAACTCGGATGCTGTCCAGCCTATGCATCACGTCTCTTGCTGTGGAACGCTGATGCTATTGTGTGCTCAAAGATGAAAACTAGATAATAATAATACTAGAGGTAGTAGTGCTCAGCGACGATAACGCCTTCAAGCGCTTTATTCACAGACATAGTCGACTTCCCCTGACAGCCCTGTGATGTCCACGTCGCGAGGCCCGTCTTCCGGTGAAGGAACTGGCGGCTCGCACAGGGTCAGTAGCCAGTCCCAGATAACGCGCTGGAAGAGCAGGGATTGAGATCCGGGTCCCACGCTCTGTGCACACTGGGGTTGGCGGCTGCTCTCAGGTGATCCACCTGGGTGGCAAGGCCCCTTCAAGGCCACATGCTGGTAAGCGGCACTGTGAGAGCCATTGATCAGGAGCTCCTGTGTGTTCCAGCCTAGTCCCAGAGCCTCTCCTCACATAGGGTAATCTGTTGTACACACTCCGTCCTCACTCACGAGCGTGTGAAAGGCCTTGGCTGTTCTGGTGCCAGGGCTAATGGGAGCTGCTGACGGTCTTTGAGGACAATCAGACTTGGCCTCCTGCCTTCTTTCCATATAATTTTTAATAAGCCAGTAATATCTCTCCAAGCACTGCAGACCTCTGGCTCGAGTCAAGAAACCTGGAATTGTTTAAGAGAACATTACTTTCCTTTGAGCTGGGATTACAGGCCGTCTAGAACTTCTTAATGAATGGCCGCACGGCCTTGTTGAAGCATTTATGTATTGGCCAACACAGATTTGAAGGTTACATATTGCAAGTTGTCCTTCTGAAAATTAGGATCTTCTTCTAGAAGCTGGCCAGTGACGGTGTCCTGACACCCTGTCATGTCTTTGGTGAGAGTCCTGGACAGCTTTTGTTCAGGGCCCTCACCCTCCTCGGCTGCCCTGACGTCTTACTCTTTTATTTTATGGGGTTTTGGTAACTGAAACTTTTTAAAGACTCGGTCCTACCACTTTGTTGAAGACAAAATCGAGTTCAAGCCCTGCTTAATTTTATTTTTCAATTTCTCTTTTCCTTGGACTGAACTAGTGAGGAAACTACTTGCACAGAGCACAGAAAACCCGGCTCAGACCTGGTGCTGATTGACTGGACGCTGTCGGACAAGGCACAGCTCCTCTGAGCCCATTTCTTCCTGCCTTCCTTCCTTCTTTCATGCCCTCCCCTCCCCTGTCCACTCTGTCACTCAGGCTGTAATACCATGCTGACTTACCATGGCCTCGGCCGCCTAGACTCAGGTGATCTGTCCACCTCAGCCTCCTGAGCACCTGGGACTACAGGCATGTGTCACTGCACCCGGCTAAGTTTTTGATTTTTTTTGGAAAATGAGATCTGGCTGTGTTGCTTGGGCTGGCCTTCAACTCCTGGGCTGAAGCAATCCTTCTGTCTTGGCCTCCCAAAGGGCTGGGACTGTAGGCGTGGGCTACCGCATCTGGCCTTGGCCTCAGTTTCTGGCGATTCTTAACCAGCTCTGACATTTCGTAAATTAAACATACTTGCTTCTGGTTTCACAGTGTCCATGGAGTCAGAGGATTGAAATGTCAATGAACCTCCCTTGATGTTCCCTAAAGACTAAATTGAACCGTGATGAAGACCCTATTGGGAACCTTTCAGTGGTCCTCTTCTTCTGGAAGAAACATTGTCGACTTGGCTTGTATTTCCTGATTGCAAACACAGTGGCTCTGTTAAGCTGCAGTTTTTTTTTTTTTTTTACTGTGAAAATGATTTTGTGAGAAAACATAACCAGTGCAATTATACTGAACTTTCATAATATGAAATGCTAATAAAAATTGATGTTTGACCAGTAAAATACTTGATGCCAAATTAAATGGGTCTGAAGGGAATTCTGCTTTGGAGCAAACTCCATGGGAAACAAGATGAAAAAGAAAATAATACTTTTGAGCTACTATATGAATTTCCCGAGAAATAAAAACACTGTATGTGAGTTGCAACATCTTTGGCTTGCCTGGAAGGAATAAAACATAGTGGCCAAAGACGTGGCCTCTAAGGACAGCTTCCTCCCTTCCTTCCTTCCCTCCTTCCTTTTGACAGGGTCTCTCTCTGTTGCCCAGGCTGGAGTGCAGTGTTGACATCATAGCTCACTGCAGCCTTGAATTCCTGGGCTTAAGCGATCCTCCTGCTTGAGCCTTCTGAGCAGCTGGGACTATGGACCAAGCCACCATGCCTGGTTAGCTATTTAAAAAGATTTTTTTAGAACCGGGGGTCTCACTTGGTTGCCCAGGCTGGTTTTGAACTCCTGACTTGAAGGGATCCTCTTGCCTCAGCTTCCCAGCATGCTAGGATTGCAGGCTGGAGCCACTGTGCCCCTCCATAAGGGCAGATTTCTTAGGTCCAAATCTCAACTTTGCTAGCTTTGAGCAAGTTATTTGACCTTCTTGTGCTTCAGATTCCTGGTTTGTAAACTATGTTTTTCCCACAGAGTTGTTGAGAGGTTTGTGTTCATGCATATAAGGCAGCTAGTAATGCCTGGCCCATAAAAAATGTTCAGTCTGCATCATTGATCAATCATTATTATGAAGTCCCAGACCTGAAATATAGATGGCTCCTGAGAAATCATGCATTTGTACTCCCGCTTTGGGGCACAGGCTTTGCTTCCACGCTTTACCAAGAGGGCCTCTGGGGCCTTGAATTATTGAAGGATTTTCTCAGGGCCACATGTTTGGTCTGCAAAGGGAATGAAGGAATGTCAGCATTTAGCCCGAGGGACCTACAGGCTTCATAACTCCTGCTCTTTGTGGAGTAACAAAGTGACAATCATCCAGAATGCGGAGGAAGAAACATTTGGTTAATTTAATCTGGTTAGCCAGCAAAAGCCTATTCAAGCATATCTGGGAAAGTAAATGAAGGTAATGGCTGCCAAAAGCTTTGAAAGACAACTAGCGAGTACACGGGCTTCAGGAAATTAAGCAATTACACTTAGAAGTGTCAAAAAATTTTAAATGAAATTTAGAAAGTCCAAATACGAATGCAAACGAAAACCTGTGGGATGCAGCCATAGGTATCCTTTGAGGGAGATTTGTAGCCTTGAGTGCATTCGTCAGGAAAGAAGAAAGATTGGGAACCTAAGCATCCGTGACAGACGGTCTTACCAAGGCTCTCCTCTCCAGGACTGAAGCCCTCGTTGTCTCAGTTGTTGGGAATGCTGGTAGCTGGCAACTTTCCACAGAGTCTCCTTTGGGACACTGCCCTTGGCTGACGAGAGCCATCTTGCCCAGGCCACATCCTCTTCTTGGGAATGGTCCATATCCAGCAGCGAGTTGATGGCAAAATAAAGGTGTGGTCCCCATCATACCTGTGGAATTTAATTTATGGAGACAACCGAGTGTCGGCACAGAGAAGCCAACACCCTTGACAGATTTGTGTTGCTTGCACTTCCTGAGAGAGGGGACACGCCATGCCACGCGAGGCCACATGGGGAACCACGGGGGTCCGTCAGGAGGCGCAGCAGGCGTGAGGGCAGGGCCCAGACAAGAGGCTTTGCTGGGATTTCTGCAGCCAAGGCCAGGCAAGGGCAACAACTTAGGATTTTCCGGTATGAATAATTCCAGCAAGCCTTGGGGTGCAGGGTCTGCTCTAGTTGTCTGGTCCCTGGCCCTGGACTGGTTGAGGGCAGGAACAAAAGTTGGCTTGTGCATGAGTTCGCCAGGAAGGTGGTTCGGAAAGGGCTCTGGGACTCAGGGCAGTGACAGACGGTTCTAGCCATTCGTCGGGGCTGGACCAGTGGAGTCAAATGGACAAATGCAGACTCCAAGAAAGGCCGGACACCCCTTGTCCCAGAGGGCGTCCTGGCTCCTTCGGGCGTGGTGAGGCCCTCTCTGGGACTGCATTGGCGGTCAACTGCCCCCTCTGCCCCATCCTGCCTGTTTCCCTACAGGGACCAATCCTGCAGGTACTTCCTGTATCCAAACCTCTGGCTTGGAGTTTATTTGTAGGGAGCCTGTCCTGCCAGAGTATTCACCGAAGTGAGCGAATGTCTTGGGGCTGCTGTCACAAAAGATCACAGCCTGGTGGCTTCTAAACAGCGGGAGCTCGGTTCTCACGGGTCTGAAAGCTGGAAGTCCAAGATCAAGGTGCCAGCAGATTCAGTGCCTGGTGAGGACCCACCCCCTTGTCCCTAGCTGGCTCTTTCTCTCTGTGTCCTCATGGGGCAAAGGGGCAAATGGGCTCTCTGGGTCTCTTTGGTAAGAGCACTAATCCCATTCATGAGGGCTCTACCCTCATGACCTCGACACCATTACCTCAGGGTTGAGGGTTTCAACTTCCTTCTTTCTGTGATTACTGATGAAGACAGCCAAGACGTTTTGAGTTCCTATTTTGTGCTGAGCACTGCTTCGGGAGCTTTCCTTGAGCTTCACTGAAGCCTCAGGACACCCCTCTGAGATAATAACTCTCCTTCTACAAACACAGGGGCCGGGAGAGGCTAGTCAGAGACCAGCTGACCCAGGTTGCCAAGCTATCCGACATGTAGGAGCCAAGATCTGGACCCGTGATGTTGACGCCGGAACCCCAAGTGTTGAGTGATGAAGGTATGTGATGCAATTCAGTAAATGTTCACCACACTCTGGGGACGGGGGACACATAGGTTGATGCAGTCCTGTCCTGCGAACAGATGACTAGATGCTTCCGTTGGGAGGAGGCGCTGAACCCTTACGTCTGGGAAAGCCAGATGCCTCCGTTCTGCCTGGTGGGGATACGGGGGGGGATGCTAACGTTTCTGTGTGTGGGAGGGTTTGCATTAATTTTCTGTGGCTGCTGTGAGAAATTGCCACAAACTGGTAGCTTGATAACAACAGAAATTTATTCTCTCACAGTTTTCTGGAGTCCAGTAGTTCAAAGTCAAGGAGTCAGAAGGGCTGTGCTGCCCCTGAAGACTCTGGGGGCAGGTCTGTTCTTTGTGCCTGCCAGCGAGTGAGGGCTGTGGCCATGCCGGTATCCCTCGATCTGTGGCTCTGTCACTTGATTCTCTGCCTTTTCTTCACAAGGCCCTCTCTCTCTCTCTCTCTCTCACCATGTGTGTGTGTGTGTGTGTGTGTGTGTGTGTGTGTGTGGAGAGAGAGAGAGAGAGAGAGAGAGAGAGAGAGAGAGAGAGAAACCTCCCTCTGTCTCTCCTATTAAGGACACTTATCACTGGATTTGGGGCCTAGGGGGATAATCCACTACGAGCTCCTCCTCTCAAAATCCTTAACAGAATCACATCTTTTACCGTATGAAGCACCGTTCACTCTTTTACCGCGCAAGGCCATGTCCACAGCTGCAGGCCTTAGGACGGGGACGTACTTTCGTGTCCCCCTTTGTCGACGTGCAGCCCCCGACAAGGCTCACGGCCTGCGGGCCTGTGGTCAGGCCAAGCCCGCCAGTGCTCGGCTCACCCGCCGGGGAGCAAAGAGCAGTCAGACACAGCGTGGCATCCCGGGAGGGGCTGGAAAGCACAACAGTTGTGACTGCACAGGTGCCTATTTTGCAGTTTGGGGCCCCCGCAGACGCCTGAAATACCTGATCTACGGCAACATGTCTGCAGAAGGCGGCTGGGTGTGTGTCACTTCCCCCACCCCCCGCGCCCAACAACAAATTGCTCCAAAGAGATGGGCAGTTCAAGTTCTAGAAATGGGGTCACACACTTTAAGGCAGAAGACGTCTACAGGGTGAAGCCCTTTCGTTCCGATGACAGAAGGGTGGAGGCTGGGGGGACGTTGAGTCAGGCGTGAGGTTGAATCCCGGCGGCACCCCTTCCCTTGCCGTGTGCCTGAGGCGAGTGTCCTGGCCTGAGTCTTGGCAGCCTCGGCTGCGGAATAGGCCACTTGCCTGGCCGGTATTAGGCCCCAGCTTAAGACCGGCTCGCGGGAGGACGTCACACATGCTAGGCTCTGCCCCCGGTTTCTTAGGAGCTCAGGTACAACCTGTTGTCAAGCACTTGCCAATATTCCTGCCGGGGGTAAAGGTAGAGACAGATTTTTAGCCTTTCTTTTCTCCTGATTGCAACTAACAGAGCCATTGCAATCTCCCTAAAGCATGATGGGGACGGGAGGGGGGGGTCTCATGCCAACAGCCTGCAGAAGGCTCCTGCTTTCAGAATAGGACCAGCTAGGGTTTTTAACCCAGAAGCTGCAGGTGCCCAAGGTAGTGCCTAGAACTCAGGAGCCCTTGAACTTGAGTGAAAAAAAATTTACACCTTTCGTTCTGTTAATCTTGAGTGGAAATTTAGTATTTTCTCCACTTACGAAGATAGCCAGCAAGCCCCAGCAGTACCAGTAATGCCTAGGAATTGGTTGCACATAGAAATTGCAGGTATTTCACAGCACACGGTCATTACCATTGGTGCCTGCCCCAACCTCAGAATTGGCATCTTGGATCTGATGCCAAGTGGTGTCTTTTCACGTATTAAGGAAGCAGCACAATGGGCGTGGTGGCGTGCGTCTGCAGTGCCAGCTACTTGGAAGGAAGGCTGAGGCAGAAGGATCACCTGAGCCCAGCAGGTTGAGGCTGCGGTGGCTGTGAGCGTGTCATTGCACTCCAGCCTGGGCGACAAGAGTGAGACTCCAACTTAGACAGACAGACAGATAGAAAACAGTCCATTGTCTGCTCTTCACAGATGTATCTGTTAATATTTTGATAATGGTGTCAGCTTTCCTTTACAATCCTCTTTATTTTTTTTGTTATTTATTTGTTATTTATTTATTTTTGAGTCAAGGTCTTGCTCTGTCACCCCGGCTGGAGAGCAGCGGCACGATCACGGTGCCCCTAGCTAGCCTCAACCTCCTGGGCTCCGGTGATCCTCCCACCTCAGGCTCCTGAGTGGCTGGAACTACAGGACCAAGCCACCATGTCCGACTAAGTTTTTGGCTTTTTTGTAGAGATGAGGGCTCTCTATGCTACCCAGGCTGGTCTTGAGCTCCTGGGCTCAAGCGATCCTCCTGCCTTGGCCTTACCAATACTGGGGTTATACGTGTAAGCCACTGCGCCTGGACTTTCTCTTATTTCATGTATTCCTTTTATTTTCAGAGAAGACTCCCTAGGCTTCAGCAGGCTGCTCAAGGACATTCGGGACATGAAGAAGCTCTGGGTCACAATCTCGATAGAGAGATATGTGGCTTCCCTTGGCAGGGTGACTTCGTAATCTCTCTCTCTGTCTCTCTGTCTCTTTCTGTCTCTCTGGACTGCTTTATTTTGCTTGTCAGTTTGCACAGTAAGAACAATCTGTTGTAGGCGGGTCTGAGCACTTTTCTCACCTGCAACTCCTGCATCGGCTCTGTGAGGTGACCTCTCCCGTCTTCGCCCTTGTTTCAGGTGAGGAAATAAACGTGGCTCCCTGGGGTGACACGGCCACCACTGCCGGGGAGGCGGGGGTGGGATTCCCTCCACGGTGCAGGCCAGAGTTAGTGCGTGAACCCGAAGGCCTTGGAGGGGATCTTCTGTGGGCAGCCTAGGAGAGGACGGACCTCTGGGAGAAATCTGTTTCTCTTCTGGATTAATCCCCAGCTTCAGTCCAAGAGCAGAGACTCACACACACGAAGGCGTCTTTGCTGTGCACATGGCCTTGGGTTCAGGGCTGGGACAGAGAGAGGAGCCAGGCTTGGCCCTTGCCACATGGAATTCCCGACTAGCTGGCAGACACACATGTTTCCGGGCAAAACTCTGATGCAGGACAGCAGCGATAGCGTGGCTGGATCACCTGCTAGCTCACACATTCACATGTGCCGCTTCCTCCACGGGGCACGCTCTCCGCAGCCTCCATTCCTGGGGAAACTCAGCTTGCCCCTCCGGATCCAGCCTGGCTTCTTTCTTTCTTTCTTTTTTTTTTGAGTTGGAGTCTCACTCTGTCGCCCAGACTGGAGTGCAGCGGCCGCTCCCGGCCCCCGCAGCCTCGACCCGCGGGGCTCCGGCGATCCTTCCGCCTCGGCCTTCCGAGGAGCCGGAATTACAGGCGCGCGCTACCACGCCCGGCTGATTTTTTTTGATTTATTGTAGAGATGAGGTCTCGCTGCCTAGGCGGGTCTCGAACCTGCGGGCTCAGGCCATCCACTCACCTCAGCCTCCCAAAGGCGCGGGATGGCAGGCTGAGCCACCATTTCTTTTGGACGTCTTCCCCAAGCTTCCCCTCTGTCACAGCACTCGCCTCCCAGCACCGTCTCTCCATTGATCTCTCCCTCGGGGGCTCAGGGGACGGTCTTGCTTCTCTGCTCAGAGCCAGGCCTGGCATTCAGAAGGGGCCGACTGGTCGGATCGAGTGACTGATCGGCCACAGGGCGCTCTGGAGCAGGCTTCCCGCACGTGCACAGCCACTGCACACAGCGGCCTCGGTGCGGGCTGGGCGTGTGCTGGGAAACCGTCCCGCCCCCCTCCAGGCCCCAGTGCCCCCTCGGCACCTGCTGCGTGCCCGGGGGGGGGACTGCTCGCACATGAAGGACGGCTGAAGTCCTGGCCCCAGCTTTGCCCTCACGCGCGGTGGCTGGGGTGGACCCTTCCCAAAGATTCCATTTTCTGCCCTGAGCACCGGCCTGCCCATCTGTGGGACAGCCTTGGAGGGCCAGGGGTGTAACGCCCCCCGGCGAAAGACAAGCGTTGGCGGATCGACCCCCAGCCTCCTCGGAGCTTGGGGAAGCAGTCCTGGGCTCCGCCTGATTCCTCCGAGGGTCCCGTCAGGCCTGAGCGCAGGTGCCCTAGGGGAGACCCGGCATTAGCACCCTCTCTGTTGGCTTTCTCCTTCCCCGTCACCCTCTCTGCTCGCCAGCCAGCTTCCCTGACCACCGCCCAAGCAGACCCCAATGCTATCTCACCATCGGCTTCCCAGGGAACCCAGAGCAAGCCGCCCCCAGTCACACTCCGGCTCTGTGTGTGTGAACTGAGTGCCGCTGGCCAGTGTGAGTGCAGGGAAGCGCGGGCCCCGCCTCCTGCACACGGGCCTCGCCCCCGGGGCTGCCGGATTGCTCTGGGCCTCTCGGACATCAGGGCCCTCTCCTTTCCTGCGTGCATTGCTGCAGCGCAGGGGAGCGGGTGGTCTGGTCTCCTTCTGAAGCCTCTGAAGCCCAGCAGGCCCAAACAGCACGCCCAGGTCTGTGAGAGACGCGAGAGCCTGGGCGGGGCTTCCCACGCAGGCCAAGTCCCTTCCTCCGCCTTCCTGGGCCTCAGGATCCCGTTTGTGAATGAGCAAACTGGCCAGGGAAACGGCGCTCTCGCTCTCGCTCTCGTGCACTGTCTGCTCCGAACCCCAGTTTCCTCGTCTATAGAATGGGAGAAATGGCAGCTGTCTTCGGTGGGCTTCCGCATAAGCCCCCTGGCCTGGCCCTTCGGCTGTGTTCTTCCCCACTCGCTGCTGTGCAGCCGTGCTGGTCTCTGCTCTTCTGCACACAGGCTCACCCGTGGCTGCACAGGCAGGGCCTTTGCCTCGCCTGTCCCTGTCCTTCCGATGGCAGAGCCAATGGGCTCGCCCCAGAGTGGGTGGGATTGTGTCCCCCCAAAAAGAGAGAGGTGGAAGCCCTTGTCACCCCCTCCAGTGCCCGTGAGCGTGACTTCATTTGGAAACGGGGTCTCTGCAGATGGAATCAAGTTGAGAGGAGGTCAACTGGAGTAGCGTGGTGTGCTGATGAGGACACCACGTAGGGCCAGGTGTGGTGGCTCAGGGCCTATAGCCCCAGCGGTTTGGGAGGCCGAGGCGGGAGGGTCATTTGAGGCCAGGAGTTTGAGATCAGCCCGGGCAGCATCATGAGACCCTCTCTCTACAGAAAGATAAAAAATCAGCCAGGTGTGATGGCACATTCCTGCAGTCCCAGATACTCAGGAGGCTGCGGCAGGAGGATCAGTTGAGCCCAGGAGTTCGCGACCGCAGTGAGCTCTGATCACACCGCTGCAGTCCAGCCTGGGTGACAGAGTGAGACCGTCTCAAAAGAAAAGAAAAAAGGGAGCACCTTGTGTAGGCAAAGGGCACAGAGACCTACAGGGAGAGAGGCGTGTACAGAGGAGGCAGAGATTGAAACACCAAGGAACAGCACGGACCGACAGAAACCCATGGAGCGGCTGGGAGGAAGGCCTGAAACTGATTCTCCCAGAGTCCGCAGAAGAAAGTCACCTTGCTGGTGTTTCGACTCCTCTGTACTTGTAGCCTCCAGAAGGGCGAGAACGTCACTTTCTTTTTTTGTGGCTTTAAAAATTTTTTTCTGCAGAGACAGGGTCTTGCTCTGTTGGCCAGGTCGTTGTAAGTCACGGCACCTGGCCAATTTCTGCTGTTTCAACCGCCTCCCCCCGCCACCGCCCAGTTTGTGGGGCTTTGTGGCAGCCCCACAAACTGACACAGCCCCTCACTACATCCTCAAGGAGGGCTGGCCATCTCCTCACACTGCACACTGTCCTCACCCCCCACTGAGCCTCTCAGTCCTGCCGGCCACCGTTCTCTCAGTTCCTGGAGTCAAAGCAGGTCCCGGAATTGGTGGGGCCCAGGGCAGAGCAAAAACAGAGGGTCCCCGCTCAAAGTCATCTAGGATTTTAAGATGAAGACGGGGCACATTCAGCCAAACTGGGGGCCCTTCTGTGCACGAGGCCTCTCGCAAACGCCCGGGCCGGAGGCTTGGAGCACCTCCTCGTGTGGTATTTACCTCTTGTGGTGTTTGTGGGGCCTTGTCTGTTTCACCCCACAAGGCTGTGAACCCCCACAGACCGACGCGTCCTGGTCCTTGAGAACAGCTCTTGCATAGAGCAGGCGCAATACAGGCGCGTCCATTATCGGTGCAGTAGAGGCAGCTGATCAATTGACACGGCCCTTATTCCCAGCAGAGGCCCGGGGTTTGGAGCTCAGGCCTGCCCATTCGGGAGCCTGAGCCTTTTCCCTTCCACCAGTCCAGTGCAAAACCACACATGCTTGCTGCTTATTTTTATTTCTCATTCCTGAGTCGGGGTCTCACTCCATTGCCCAGACTGGAATGCTGTTGGGCGATCTTGGCTCACGGCAGCCTCAAACTCCTGGGCCGGGCCCAGAGATCCTCCTGCCTCAGCCTCCCACAGTGTTGGACTCCTATAGACACGAGCCACTGCACTCGGCCTTGGTGCTTATGTTTAAAGCATAAAGCTACTTAGCATCTCTGGCCTCAGCTTCCACATCGGGAAAATGGGGTCATCGTAGCACCCCATACTGAGATTGTTTGATAAGTCAGAGACACAGTGCGTGGGAGGGCTGAGAACAGGGCCCAGAGGCTCGCTGGCTCTTGTCACCGCTGTCTGGGTGGATATCAAGGCAGGTCTGTGGGTGCCCCGTGGACAGACGGGGTAGGAAAGGGTGTTGGTTTCAAGAGAGGGGCCGTGGACGCACCGGCCGTGAATGTGCCAGCAGCCACGGATGCCAACAAAGAGGCCGTTCCATGTCCCCGCCCCACAGGGTCTCTGTTACGACTTAGAAGACGTGTTTTGAAGACTCCACCAAAAAGCTGGGTAATTGATTTTGAAATATTTGCATTGTGGAACATGAAATGAGACCCGCCAGGCTTTCATGTACCTTCCTCTCCTCCATAACAACATGGAGCTGATTTCAAACTCCAGAAATAACACAGGGGGCCGGGAGACCACCCCTAAGAACGACTCCCAGCGGCCGATGAAAGGGAAGCATATCGAATTCACTTTGGGATAGAAAGGAGTCTAAGAAACGGATTTTCACGATGTCAAAGTGGAGCTGGCCTATAGATTTTCACGAGGATTAGGTCCGCCTGCGCCAGCCGCCGATGAACGCAGATGGTCAGAGTCATCTAACCGGGGCTGCGGAGACCCTTTTAAGGGGGCTTGAGATGTTTTAAAACAATGTGGAGCTCTTGAACAAAATTACTTGTCAGCAAACTTTTTTTTTTTAACGAATAGGCTTTATTTTTTTTAAGAGCAGTTTTAGAGTTTTAGAAAAATTGAAGGGAAGGTACAGAGAGTTGCCATGTACCACCCCTCCCACCCCCAAAGGTTCCCTTTTTATTAACGTCTTGCTATTAGTGTGATCTATTTGATACAGTCGACCAGAGCCAATACGGTTACTTTGTTATAACTGAAAGCTTGCAGTATCATTAGGGTTTATTCTTTGTGTTGTGCGTTCTGTGGGTTCGGAGAAATGTCTGATGGCCCCAGTCTCCTGCTGCAGGGCCCTGCTGAAGAATTTCACCGCCCCAAAACACCCCCGGCGCCCCCTGGCCCTCCCTGCCTCCCTTTCCCCGTCCCCAACTCGTGGCCACCACTGATCTTTTTACTGTCGCCATAGTTTTGCGTCTAACTTTCGCCCTAAGTTGCTTATTGTGACTTGGGATATAAGCCAATAATGGGAGGAATGCACTAAATTTATTTTTTAAAAATTAACCAACATATACTTAATGGCGCAGTTTTGTTTTACTAAATGAGGACCAGATTGGAAAAAAATGGAAACCACTGCCCCCGAGATGAATGGAAAGCTAAACACCTTTCTATGAGGGTCTACAAGTGCACACTCCAAAATAAAAATACTTGTTTTTAAAAATCATGATATTTGACCATCGAGGGATGGATCTGTGAACCTGCGAAGTGGGACTTCACCTCCGTTTTCTCATTTTATGCCTCTGTGGGGTGGGAATGTGAGGCTTTTTTTTTTTTTTTTGAGTCAGAATCTCACTCGGTCGCCCGGACTGGAGTGCAGCGGCCGCTCCCGGCCCCCGCAGCCTCGACCCGCTGGGCTCCGGCGATCCTTCCACCTCGGCCTTCCGAGTAGCTGGAACTACAGGCGCGCGCCACCACGCCCGGCTCATTTTTTGATGTATTGTAGAGATGAGCTCTCGCCAAGTTGCCCAGGCGGGTCTCGAACCCGCGGGCTCAGGCAATCCACTCACCTCGGCCTCCCAAGGCGCGGGACGACAGGCTGAGCCGCCGAGCCGGGCCGTGGCTTTTTTGAAATCTCCGCTTCAGTGGCAACACGGAGGCCACTTCTTGGCCTGCCAGAACGCTTCCTTCCTCTCCTTCCGCTTTCTTGTGTGGCGACACGCCCAGGAACAGAAGTCTTCTTCCTCTGAACCCAGCTTGTCTCTTGGCTCTCCAAATCCTTTCCCTGGGGATAAGCGTGTTCTTGCCAATTCAAGGTAACCCGGTTTGGACACAGCCCCAGATTCCGGCTTCCCGTTTCGCTACTGAATTCTTCTGCCGCCTCCCGAGGTGGGGCCCAAATTGCCAGTATCTCGCCCGATGCTGCTTTGCCGAGGGGCCTCCCAGGCCCAGAGCGGCATCTCGTGCTCGGTCCACGTGAACAGCTGGGCTGCCTGTTGGCTGCGGGCCCTGGATGGCTAGACTCACTGCGTCCCAAACCCAACTCGTGTCTTCCTCCCCCGATCCCAGCCCACCGCCCCCTCTCCAGGCTTCCGCAGCCGAGATGTGACGCCATCATCTGCCCAGCTGTTCAAGCCAGAAGCTGGGAGTCCTGCTCAGGAGTCAGTCCTCTGGGTCTCTGCTGCATCCTGGCATTCATTGCCTTCTTCTTAATCTGTGCAAAATCCAGGGGCTATGAAATAAAAATGCTCACTGAAAGCCAGCTCACTGAGCGGCAGAGACAGCCATGCGTCAGACTAATATTTTTCATGTTTGCAAACTTGCTCATGCAAACGCCCGGGGTTTCCTTGTAGGACACTGGAGCCTGACGCCTGGCTGGTGCAAACCTTGGCCGTACCTGGGGAGACAGGCAGGGAAGAAGAGGAACCTGTGAATGAGATGAGTGTCCCAACTCTTTGTCCCCCCCTTTTTTTGAGTTGGAATCTCACCCTGTCACCCAGGCACACTCATGGCTGCTGCAGCCTCAGCCCGCTGGGCTCGGGCAATCCTTTCACTTCAGCCTTCCGAGTAGCTGGAACTACAGGCATGCACCACAATACCCAGCTAATTTCTTGATACACTGGAGAGACAAGGTCTCGCCATGTTGTCTGGGCTGGTCTTGAACCTGTGGGCTCAGGCAACCCCCTCACCTCAGTCTCCCAAAGTTCTGGGATTATGGGTTTGAGCTGCCATGCCTGGCCTTTGTCCAGCTTTAAAGGCAGCCTTCCCACTCTTCAAACAGGTTGTGTGCTCCAGGGCTCAGAGACCTCTGTGGACAGCTGGGCACACACCTTGAGCTGATGTCCTCACTTCTTGCTAGAGGACTGCCGTTGGAAAGACCAGGGCCATGCTGTCTTGGACACAGCTAGTCTCAGCCCAGCACTACTGACCACACGAGATCTCCCCTTCCCTTCCATCCCTCTTTCTCTGGGAGCTTGTACGATGTGAGCACTTCGAAGGACACCGGTTGGTCTGGAAGATGCATCTTGGGAACATGCCACGCTCAGTCGGCCTCCTGAGTCCGTTAGGAGAGAGCCCCCCACGCCCCTGGGGAGCGGACATCCTGGGAGTCACAGGCTGTGTGTCAGATGCAGGTGACAGCAGTCGCCGTGGCCAGGGAAGAGGCTTGGGCCTCACACAACTGTCCAGCTGTGACCCCTTCTCTGGTGGTCAAAGGAACCTCCTCGTGGATTGGGCGCAGAGCGTCTTGAGGGACGGAGGCCCCCGTGGAGGAGTCACCCCAGCGGTCTGGGGCCGGCAGCCGGGGCGGGGGGCTTTCGCGGGGAAGCCCTCAGTGGCCGAGGACTCAGGGCAGGGGTGGCCAACCCTGTTTCCAAGTGATTCTCTTGGTGAAGGCTTATGCATTTTAAAAGAAGCTGCTCCGTGTTTTTTCACAGCAGGCTTTGGGCCAGCATTATCTCTGCCTTCCCAATGTGGAAAGTGCCGATAAGGAGATGCCAAGATTTTAAGCGAGTTGTCCAAGACTTCGCAGCCAGCGGCGTGAGAGCCAGGAGCGGCGTACGGGCCTTGCAAGTGCTCTGGTCGTGAAGGTGTTACCAGTATTGGACTGTGCCACGCCTCCGTCTCCCCAGAGCCGCCCAGCATTCCTGGCTGAAACCCCAAGGGGCAGAGGCTGAGGGGCCTCCTGGCTTGGAAGAGACCGCAGAGCTGTCTAGCGCACCCTCTTGTCTTTGCGGAGACTCGGAAAGACGCGAGACCCTCCCCGTGCCCTGTCTCTACTTTATGGCTGACTGATTCCAACGATTTGGGACACAGTTAGAGCTTTCTCCTTTCCCGTAACAGCCAGATGGAATGAACTCGGAGTTCCCTATAAACTGTATTCGGACGCGGGAAGGCAGAACAGAGAAAACTGTTATTTTCCCCCATCTGGAAGGAGCACGGTGATTAGGATTTCTGGGCCTCCATCCATGTATCCTAAAAAGATGATGGGGGAACGATATGATACGGAATAGATATCATCAGACTTTCATTTCGGTATCAGCGTCAACTTCTGCTGGAAGTTAACAGCCTGGCACTGCTAAGCTCATTCCCCAAGAGCTGCTTTGTTCTTAGCCAATCGATCCAAAAATGGTTTTAAACGTTTGGAGAGCAGTCAGGCCCCAAGACAGCTAAAGTGATCTGAGGGTTAAGGCCCAAATCCACTTTTGCTTTTCTCTTAAAAAAGCCCACTTCTATGAAACACTGTGGACGATGAAGGGTGTATTAGCGTTGCCACTGGCTGGCTGAGTGACTTTGGAGGAGCGATGGCCTCATGTTTTCATTGCCAGTGTAGAATACCCACCGCCCAGGTGAGTGCAGGATCCAGTCAGGTGAGAAGATGCGTGCAAAGTGCATCTCGTAAGGCTAGAGCCGGTTCTGGTCCTGCTGGCGATGGCTTCAGGCGGCTGGAAGCTGTCTGAGACCCTCAGCCCCTGGGAGAGGGAGCAGTTCATCTTGGGTAGATCTTCTTCATGCAGGAAAGACTCCTTGGAGGGGTCTCTCGTAGTGTGTCGACACAGCAGAGAGCAAATGGGACTTCGTTTTCCAGACACTGGAGAGGAAGCTACCACTTTGCACACGAGGCCCAGGGACCCAGATCGAGTGCGTGTTCTCAGGGAAGACTGAGGTCACCTGGCCAAGGTTTGCAGGCCGGAGAAGGTGCCAGGGACCCGAAGCGAACTTGCTCAGCAGCCAAGAGCGTCAGAGTGATGTCTCAGCATGGGGTGGGGACGCGTCAGTCAGAGTGTTCGCTGGAGAAGCAGAACCAATAGAAAGCGCGTGTGTGTGTGTGTGTGTGTGTGTGTGTGTGTGTGTGTGTGTGTGAGTTAGCTCGCATGGTCACAGTTACGGTGGCTGGCAAGTCCAGCGTCTGCAGGGTGGGCCTGCAGGCTGAAGACCCAGGGAAGAGCTCATGTTCCAGCTGGAACCCAAAGACCATCTGCTGGCACAGCTCTCTCTTTGGTGGGAGAGTCGGTCTTTTGTTGCATTCAGGCCTTCAGCTGATCGGGTGAGGCCCATTCCCACGACGAAAGGTGACCGGCTTTACTCAATGTCCTGCCATTTAGACGTCAGTCTCACCCTAAAACATCCTCACAGAAACATCCAGAATAGCCTTTGATCAAATGGCTGGTACCAAGGACTACATGAGTTGACACATAACGTGAACCATCACAGGCTGACTGCCGGGAAAGGGCTGGTTTGGGCAGCAGTGGAGACCCATTCTGAAAACTCTTCTGAACCCAGTCACCCTTGCACATGGCTACGCTGGAGAGAACTCTGGCTAAGCAAGGGATTGTGGGCGTGTGAACTGCAAGGCTTGTGTTCTGGTGCCTCGAAGCGGGCACCACAATCACTCCGACAAGCAGGTGCGTTCTGGCAGCCGGGGACCAGGGAAATCAGCCAAACTGCCCAGAGCTTGCCTTCAACAGCGACACCGTGTGGCCACGAGGCGGAATGACAACAGTGGACCCATCAGTCTCCCTTCTCCAAGCTGACCGAGAGGCAGGATGGCTCCTTCTATGCTAAGCGAAACCCCAAGGGTCTCGAGCGACTGTGGCACAGATGCAGGGTGGGTTCAGGCGTGAGGAAATGGGAACTCAAGAAGGAGGTAGGGGCTTCTGCTAATCGGACACCAGGTTTCTCCGTGACCCACTGGAAAAGTGCAGGGGTTTCCACTGCGCCCCGAGTTGGTGAGATGCCTTACGGGCTGCCTCATAAAAACCAATAAAGGTGACTTAGCCCTCGTGGCGCATGCCCGGAAATAGCAGAGGCTTGACCGGAGTCCTCCAGGCTGAAGGTGACAGAGTCTGAGCTGCCGTGCCCTTTTCTTTATTTCTATTTTCTTCCACCCATCGGCACATTTATTTCATGTTCTGATTTTTTTCTGTGAGCTGCAGCTTCTTATTGTTCTGGCGTTCCCAGGAGGCCGTCCAGGTTTGCTTTCCATCTCGAAGCAAGATCTCACGTGTTAATCACTTGGGGAACACTCACTCCTTTTTCTGGAGCCGTAAGTGCTCCTGGGGTGGGTGGTGGAAGTGAGCTGTGTGCTTTGGAAGGTCAGAAAAGTGACATGTATCCAGTGCCTGCCAGGTCTCAGGACGGGCTAGGTGCTCTAACTTGGTGGCATCTACATATCCTCAGACTGCCCTAGGAGGTGGGTCCCGGGTGCTCCCATTTTAAATGGGGAAACTGAGGCACCGAGCGCGTTAGGACCACAGACCCCACAAGTGCCAGAACCTGGAAATGGAGACGGTTGCCTCACCCAGGCGACGCTGGAAACGCAAGGACTGTGTGGATATTTTCTTAGGAAGCACAGGCATGCCCCGCTTCTCCCCAAGAGCTCCTTGGCATGCAGACAGTCTTTTTTCCCGCCACAACAATTTGCTTTCAGGAGTTTTTCTCTGAGGCCAGTGGAGGAGCATGGGTATGCTGGTTTTTCATGGCTCAGTTACCCAGCAATTAAAAGATGGTGGGAAAGTCTCCTCTTACTCTGCGGTAACTTGGAGCAAATCCTGGGATCTCTCTGAGGGCAGACCCGGCTTAGCGGCAGAGGATGGATTGTATCTACCTCCCACTCTGGAGCCACGGACTCTCCCAGGGTGATCTGCGGCCAGCCTCATCACGGAGAATCAAACGAAAGGAGCAAAGCCACTGACCCGTCTGTTTCGGAAGGGAAATGCCTTACAGTTTGGGGGCAGGTTCCTCATATTAAAGTCGTCAAGCTGTTTCCTACCCGTCGTTTAAACATTTGTTTTAAAGCAATTTTTTCTCCGAATAAGAAAACCTTGTATTCACAAGACAGTGCTTGCATAGGCATTGCGGGTAGAGGTTCTTGAGTTAAAAGTCTGACACTCATTCTCTGTGGAACACTGGGCAGGCCATTTGATGCCACCGAGCCTCAGTTTCCCCATCTCTGAAAGAGACGGTTGCGTCTGAATCTGGTTGCTGTGGGGGCTGATTGCATTTGGAAAGGTGAGGTGTCTGGACATTGTCAAGAGTTGAACTTGCTTGAAGTATTATAATTATTATTTTTCTTTCCGTCTGTCCGGTTTTTTTTTTTGAGTCAGTGTCTCACTCTGTTGCCCAGGCTAGAGTGCAGTGGCCCACAGACACAGCTCACCAAAGCCTCGACCTCCGGGGCTCAGGCAGTCCTTCCGTCTCAGTCTCTTGAGGAGCTAGCTAGGACTACAGGCGCAGGCCACTGTGCCCGGATCATTTTCAAAAATCTGCTATAAAGATGAGGCCTTGCTATGCTGCCCAGGTGGTCTCGAACTCCTGGGCTCAAGCAATTCTCCCACCTCAGCCTCCCCATGTGCCGGGATTACATGCGTGAGCCACCGCACTCGGCCAATTTTTCATACTGAAAATATTCAGGTCTGAGACTATCGTAAGGGAATTTCTGTCTTTCTGGGGAATGGCTGAGTAGATCACAAAATCTGTGGCAATGCAGACACACAAATTCCTCACTGAACAGCTCAGAATCACCCTGAAGGCACTGGGCAGACCTGAGCACCTTTTCCTTCTGCGGCTGGCAGCTGGCAGGGGTGGGGCTGAGGTAGCGGAGGTTTCTGCCCTTCCACTCCCGGGGCAGCTTTGCCGATGGGGCCCGGCCACGTGACTCGCTTCAGAACCCCTAGGGCCGGGGTTAGGCACTGGATCTCCCGAGTCAGCCTCCCGCAATTCAAGTCCTGACTCTGCCACTTTCTAGCAGCATGACTTCGGGCCTTCGACCGTTACCGCCGGGCTCTCATCGGCAAAATTAAGACGGCGACGGAAACGGTCGAATGCTCTTCACAGGGTCTGGTGAAGGCTAGAGCCTCCACACGCAAGGTGCCAGTGCCCGTCCCGGCCCAGGGGAAACGCGGAGGGTTCTGGGCCTGACAGTCCTTTCTGGGAGCGTCCACCCGCAGCGTGGATGCTGGCTGCTGCCGGTCACTCTGTAGCTCCTGCCCGCCGTCCACCTACTGGGCCAGGCCCCAGCCTGGGCGACAGTCCGGAAGGCCGCAGGGCAAAGCCGCCCGCTCCCTGCCCCGCCCGGGAAGCCGCTCGCCGTGCACCCAGGCTGGGGCGGTCTCGTGGGGGCCGGGGGCCTGTGGTGCCACAGGTTGGTAGGGTCTTGGTGCCCCTCCAAATCGCACGTCAAACGTGATCCTCCTGTGGGACGAGGGGTCTGGGTCGGGGTGGGGGCCACAGGGGCTTGGCGCCGTCCTGGGGTCATGAGTGAGCTCTCGCTCTCTTAGTTCCCCCGAGAGCGGGCTGTTGAAAAGAGAGCGGCATCCTCTTGTCCCTCCCTCGCCACGCGACATGCCCACTGCTTCTTCCCCTTCCGCGGTGGCTGGAAGCTTCCCGAGCCTTGCCGGAGGGCGGCACTGTGCTTCTTGCCTGGCCTGCAGGACCCTGAGCCGAATCAGCCTCCCTTCTCTGCAGGTTGCCCAGCCCCGGGTGGCCCTTTGCCACCCCGCCAAACGGCCAGAGGCGAGGGCGATGCTCCCTATGCGGCCCCGCGGCTTTCCCTCGTGTTGCTCGGGACTTGGGCCTCCGAGAAGGAAGCCCCACCAG
The DNA here is from genome assembly GCA_027257055.1 of Cephalopachus bancanus. NCBI lineage: Eukaryota > Metazoa > Chordata > Mammalia > Primates > Tarsiidae > Cephalopachus > Cephalopachus bancanus. The sequence goes on along the minus strand of JAPVLO010000500.1, from coordinate 814,601 downwards.
CCCGGCCCACCCCTGCTGTGGCCGTGGTCCCCACCGGGGTCCCTCTCCAAGACTCTCTCTTGGAAACTCCACCCCTCTTTCTGCGAACGGGAGTCCTTGGCAAGCGTGGTTCTCGTCCTCGGGCCACCCCGCCCTGCAGTTGGGAGCGGGGCGCCAGCCTTCCCCTGGGTGGGTGCCCGGGCTCCTTCCTGCGGCCGCCCACGGGTTCCCGTGCTCCGTGCGGGTAGCCGTGCGTCCGCGGAACCTGAGCATCCACTGTGGTGTCTCTGTCAGCGCCGGCTGCAAGCCTGCGGCCCTTCTGTCCGTGACCGGTCTTTCGGAGAAGGGTGCTGCCTGTCCTTGGGCACCCCACCGTCTCGTCCTCTCGAGACCAGACGATTTCTTCCCTCGGTGAGGCTGGAGCCCTGCCCGTGGAAGCAGCCGGTCCCATAATTCTCACGAGGGACGATTTAGTTAGGGAAGGACGACTGCTCTGAGAATATGGCAGACTTAGACGCCCTCTTGGCTGGTGCTGGTGTGGGGGGAGGAGCCAGCAGCTCACCAGGTCCGACGCCCTTCCTTGGCCCCTGGCTTCTCCTCGGGGCTTCTTCTTGGAGAACGTCGCTACCCTCCGATCGCTCACCCAAGACACCAAGCCGCCGCCATGTCTGGGTCCTTGGCCTTCCTCACTCTCCAAGCCCACGGGCCTGCGGCATCTCCTGGGCCACCCTCATTCAGTTGTTTGACCAGCGTCGGCTAAGTCCCTGCCGTGTGCCCTGCACTGTGCTGGCCACTGAGATCACAACATTGTCCCTGTGCTTGCCAGCTTCGATCTAGAGGACTCAGGAGGCGCAGAAGGCCAGGCACGGTGGCTCACACCTGTCACCCAGGACTTTGGGAGGCCGAGGTGGAAGGATCCCCTGAGCCCAGGAGTTTGAGACCAGCCTGAGCAGCACAGCGAAACCTCATCTCCACAAAAAAACTTTGAAGTCAGCCCGGCATAGTGACATGCACCTGTAGTCCCAGCTGCTCGGGCGGTTGAGATAGGAAGATCGCTTGAGCCCAGCAGGCCCGCGCTTCAGTGAGCCATGACTGTGCCGCTGCGCTCCAGTCTGGGCCACGGTATGTGTGGGCTGTCGGTCCATAAGCCGGGCACCGTGGGCCCCATGCTGTGAGAGCAGTGTGCGGAGAAAGCTGAGGCTCACAGGGGCTTGCCTCGTCACCAGTGTCATCGTGGAGCCACCTGGGAATCATCCTTGGCCTGTGGTGGGTCCATGGGCCCCAGGGCAGGGGTGAGGCTCCTTCCCTGGCCTCCCGGGGTGGGCTCAGCCACCCCCATGGTCTGTTCCAGCTCCAGCCTTCTCTGGGCCAGGATTAAACGTTAATTTATAGTGGGATCCGCTGAAGGCATCTCTGGTTGCAGCCGCGAGGCAGATTACTCTGGAATCTCGGTGGAATGAATCGGAGGCCTGCTTTTGGCAGTCAGCGTCTGAGCCTTAACCGGGGAAAGATGACAATTTGTGCTGTGTGGAGGAGAATGATAGCTTTCTTGTCTTCCTGCCAGGAGAACACGGCGGGGCAGGGGCCTGGAGGCCGAAGACTGGAGCTTGGACGGCTGGAAAATTGTTGTTTTTATTTATGAGACTGATTTGTATATGCTAAGGCCAATTGGTAGAAATTGGTCCGTTTGCAAACTGGCAGACAGAGAAAACTCTTGATTTGGCACTCACAGCAACAAAGCAAAGGCAATAGCAAGAGAATCACTTCATTAGGTTAAAAAGGCAGACTCCAAGTCGTTGCCCGAGAGGTTGCGATACTTGACAGAGACACGGCACGATATGATAAGAATACATAGGTTAAGAAATCAGGGAGGGGGGAAACAAGAATAGCATCGGAGAGCAAAGCCAGGTAAGACCTTATCCACAGACATGGATGTGACACTCCAGGGGGCATTAAAGTAATTCATTAAAAACTTTAACTGCCATATAATGTACATACATGTTACAAGTACGCCAATCTTAGGTGTACGGCTGACCCAGCTCTGTGAAGTTTCCCCCGTGTGTGTCAGAGGCCACCACCACCAATGAAGACACAGAACACCTGTAGATCCTAAGTTTCCCCTTCTAGTTAGTATCGCCGAAAACATAACTGCTGTGTTTGTGCATTTTTCACCACAGATTAGTTTGGCCTAGTCTTTTTTTTTTTTCTTTTTGTCAGGGTGTTACTCTTTCGCCCAGGCTGGAGTGCAGTGGCACGACCATAGCTCTCTGCAGCCTCAGACTCCTGGGTCCAAGCTGCCCTCTTGTCTCAGCCTCCCAATTAGCCGGGGCTGTAGGTGCTTGTCACCGTGCTCATTCTAGTTTTAGTGTTTTTTTTGTAGAGACAGGGTTTCGCTACATTGTCCAGGCTGAGTTTGGCTTATCCTCAACTTTGGTGCGAATAGATTGGGTCTGTCTTCCTTTGCTGTTGCCCCCGTGAGATTCGTCCACGTCGGCCCGTGTAACTGTGGTCTTTTGTCTCTCTTTTCATCACTTTTTATTTTAAAGAGGGGGGTACAATTCAGGGCTGGTATGCAAATGGCCGTTACGCAGGCCCCCTTGTGGATGAGGCGTGTCCCTCTCTCCCCGGCAGCTTCCCTCAACGGCCAACCTCACTGTCACCTCCCCTGGCGGTTTCCCGCTACTGCCAGTCCCTTTCTTACAGCGTGGCGATCGTTGTTCAGGGTATGCTTTTGAGTGAGAACATGTGGGACTCTCTCGCTTGTTTCTGCGACAGAGCAGCTCCAAATCCATCCAAACTGCCGCCAGGTCCAGATGCCTGTCCTTCTTTACGGCCGCATAATATTCCATGGGGTATACGCACCACACTGGTTTAATCCAGTCCAGCTTCGATGGGCAGCATGGTTGGTTCCATGTTTTTGCTATTGTGAATGGAGCTGCAACAAACATGCATGTGCAGGGATCTTTTTGGTAGAATGATTTGAGTTCTTCTGGGTATATTCCCCAAAGGGGGATTGCGGGGTCCTATGGAAGGTCAATTTCTAGTTCTTTCAGAAATCGCCACACTGTCTTCCAAACAGGTTGTACTAGCCTGCATTCCCACCAGCAGTGTAGAAGCGTTTTTTTCCCCTCCACATCCTCACCAGCATCTGTTGTTGTTTGTTTTATTAATGATGGGCATTCTTACTGGGGTTAGGTGGTATCTCAGTGTGGTTTTGATTTGCTTTCTCTGATGATGCGTGAGGCTGAGCACCTTTTCATGTGTCTGCTGGCTGCCTGTATCTCTTCTTTTGAGAAGTGTCTATTCTTGCCTTTTGTCCACTTTTTTATGGGGCTGTCTGTTTTTTTCCTTTCGGCACTTTTGAGCTCCTTGTAGATCCTATATGTTAGCTCTTTGTCAGATATACAGTTGGCAAATATTTTTTCCCAGTCTGTGGACTGTCGCCCTGCTCTCTTGATGGTTTCTTTGACTTTGCAGAAGTTTGTCAGTTTGACGAGGACCCACTTGTCTATCTTATTTCTTATGGTATGGGCACTTAGATTTCTGCTCAGGAATTGGTGGCTAGTACCAATTTCCATAAGGGTGTCTCCTGTATTTTCTAAGATTTTTATAGTTTGAGGTTTCATGTTTAGGTCACTGATCCATTTAGAGTTAACTTTTGTGTACGGTGATCGGTAGGGGTCCTGTTTCAATCTTCTGCATGTGGTCAATCAGTTTTCCCAGCACCATTTACTGAATAGGTTCTCCTCTCCCTAGTGGTTGTTGCTGGAGGCTTTGTCAAAGATGAGTTGGTTGAGAAATTGAGGCTTTGCTTCCAGAATCTCTATCCTGTTCCATTGGTCTACATGCCTGTTCTTGTACCAATACCCGGCTGTTTTGATTGTTGTAGCTTCATAACAAAGCCTAAAATCTGGGAGTGTGCTGCCTCCCACTTTGTTTTTTTTTTGCTGAGAATTGTTTTGGCTATTCATGGTCACTTATGTTTCCATATGAATTCCGATATTGTCATTTCCAGGTCTGAGAAGAATGCTGCTGACGATTTAATGGGCATTGCTTTAAATTGTAGCTTGCCTTTGGTAAAATGGACATCCTAACAATGTTGATTCTTCCTGTCCATGAGCATGGAATATTCTTCCATTTGTTTGTGTCTTCTTGGATTTCTTTGAGCAGTGTTTTGTAGTTCTCATTGTAAAGGTTTTTCACTTTCTGGTTAGGAAGATGCTGAGGTATTTCATTTTGTGAAATCCCTATTGTGAAAGGGATTGTGTTTTTTATTTGGTTCTCTGCCTGCTTGTTGTTGGTGTATAAGAATGCAACTGTCTTTTGCACATTTATTTTGTACCCTGAGACTTTGCCAAAGTCCTTTATCAGTGCAAGCGGGTTTTTGACAGATTCTTTTGGAATTTCACGGTATGAGATCATACCATCAGCAAAGAGGGATAACTTAATTTCCCCTTTTCCTATTTGGATACAACTGATTTCCTTCTCTTGTCTAATTGCCCGAGCTAGGACTTCCAACACAATGTTGAACAAGAGGGGTGAGAGTGGGCGGCCTTTTCTTATTCCAATTTTCAGGGGAAATGTTTCCAGTTTCTATCCATTTAGCAATATGCTAGCTGTGGGTTTACTGTAGATGGCACTTAGTATCTTGAGGTATGTTCCTTCTATACCTAGGTGTTTGAGGGTTTTTTATCCAGAAGGATGCTGGATTTTATCAAAAGCTTTTTCTGCATCTAATGATATAATCATGTGGTTCTTGTTTTTACATCTGTTGATGTATTTAATGGCATTTATGGTCTTGTGGATGTTGAACCAACCTTGCATCCTGGGGATGAAGCCTACTTGGTCATGGTATCTTTTTTGGCTTTTCACTACTGCATGGTATTCCCTTGTGTGAATATCACATGATGTGATGGATTTTCCCATTTTACTGGTGATGGCTATTTGGGCCATTTCCATTTTGTGGCTATTATATATAAAGCTGCTGTGAACAATCTTGGACATGTCTCTTAGATGTAAGCTCTCATTTCTGCTGGATAGATGCCCAGGAGTTGGATGACTGGGTCATGCAGTATGTGTACATTTAGGTTTGTTTTTTTTTTTTTGAGTTGGAGTCTCACTCTGTCGCCCAGACCGGGAAATACCAAGCATTTTTTCTAAGTAGAGGCATTCCTCGCTTCATTGTGTGTCGTAGATTCAGCAGCATCATTTTAGACTTCCCTCAGCCGCACACGAGAGTTTCTGTTGCTCCAAAGCCTTGTCAACACTTGATGTGGTCAGTCTTTGAGTTCAGCCATTCCCATGGGGCATGATGTTTCTAAAAGACATTTCCCCCCTCCTCATTTCCTCTTCTTTGAATGAAAGCATTAATTTCTAACAACATCCTCCACTTGCAAGCCCTGAGGAAGACCACATGGCCCAGGTCTAAGCCACTCGATGCAGCAGCTTGCCCTGACACCATAACTGGCTCCGTGTGGGCCGCCCCGGGGGATGCCTAAGCTGGTCATCTAAGAATGATGCTCCAGCCTTGGCTAGGATTTGGGGAGCTATTCCACAGCTGCCTGGGCAGCGTTGGCCTAAGAATACAGTCAACCGAAGAAATGACCCAGAAGACAAGAACAAAAGCAGCTCCCCAAGACACTGTTGGCAGGGATTTGGGGTGTGTCTGGAACCACATCGACCCCTGAAGGTGATATTTTCTCTTTTATGCTAAGCCAGGTTGAATCAGGTTTCCAGTGACTTGTGACCCAAAGTGTCCCACTCAATGCCCGGCAAGTCCTAAAAACCCACTTCAGCACTGCTGCCGATTCAACCCAGGGCCTTCTCACTGGAGAATCCCTTCTCTGGACACAGGGCCTCCCCAGGGACCGTGCCCTCCCCGGGGAATGCTCTTGCTCTGCAAGCCTGGGTCCTTCCCCTTCTCCGGGCCTCCTCGTCCACGTCCCCTCCTCGAGAATTCCCTGGCCCAGTCCCCTCCTTGTAGTTCTGCAGGGCTGTCATGCTGTGCTTGCAGAGTTTATTTGTAGATCGCGGACTGTTGTAATGCTCCATCTGGCTGTGATTTCCCTGAGGTCAAGGACAGTTTCTGTTTTGTTCTTATGGGAAAGCCCTTGCTCAGCAGAGTGTCTGGCCCATCAAGGCATATAGTCAGTGTTTGTCGAATGAATGAATGGGACCGCGTCTTAACCTTGGCCTCGCGTGACCCTGCTGTGTTTCCTCAATCCCATTCCGCACAGACTCGTCTGGATTTTCCCAGAAGCAGAGCCCAAGACACAGACCGGAGAGGAGTAGGGAGGAGAGGTGGGAAGGGAAGACGGGGGCGGGGGAGGGACAATGCTACCGCAGGCTACAGAGCATGCCTGCTCGGACATCTGGGAACGCGCGTAGACAGGCGGCTCCAGGTTATACCCCCAAGGCAGAGGGAGCGAGGGCCTTTATGCCCCAACTTCCCCAGGTCACTGAGGGCCACTCATTGGGAGCCCCGACTTCCTGCCCCTTCTAGCTCTGCCCGTGGTGGTCAGAGAAAGCCACCAGGCAGGAAAGTCCAGGTGTTGGGAAATGGGACAGAGTGCTCTGAAATGCGAGGATGGCGGCGTGGAGGTGCGACATCCCTAGCGTCTGCCCGACTGGGGTTCCGTTCCAGTCCCTGCCGTCCGGTGGAAGTGGCTTTGAAGCGCCCAGTCTGAAGCCACCGCATACTTTGCAGTGGTGCGACTTTACCAGTTCCCTCACCTATGACGGGAGAGTGAGTCACACCCGCAGGGCGGCCGGTGAATCCGCGGGCGCAACAGCTGCTCGGCCAGTGCAAGGGCTCTGGCCACTGCGACTGTTCACAGCTCAGTTCCCTCCCTTCCTGCCCGAGGGCCGTCCCTCCCAGCAGTCTCACTTCTCCCCGAGGACCTGGTTTGCACCATAGAAGCTGTGCGACAAGTCCGAAGTGAGGATCGTCTGACGCTGAGGGTTCTGGAACATCCCACCTCTTGGATCTCATGACTGTGTCTCTGGGGGACATACCTTTCCCACTTGTGTGCATGGCCACAAGAAGATGAGACCATTTCTGAAAAGTCTCAAGCAAACAAATAAATAACGATTTCCCCCAAGCCGCCCTGGTGGGGAATGCCTTCTCAGTTTAATTTCAGACAGCCCCTGATTGTGGGCGAGCCTCTGAGGGCCACATGGAAGTCCAGGGATCCTGAAGAGGCTTTCTTTTGGATCTCAGCAGCGGGTTGGTTAGTGCCTGGGAATCCAGGTGTCCCGTGCCTGCAATCCCAGGACTGTGGGAGACCAAGGCGGGAGGATTGCTTGAGCCCAAGAGTTCAAGACCAGCCTAGGCCACAGAGCAAAACCTCGTCTCTATAAGAACAAAAAAAGACGAAAGAACATTGGGAGTGGTGGTGTGTGACTGTAGTCCCAGCTACTCGGGAGGCTCGGGCAGAAGGATCGCCTGACCCAGGAGGCCGAGGCTGCAGTGAGCCTGGTGGGGCCAGCGCCCTGCAGTGGGACTCAAGAGTGAGACCCTGGCTCAGAAACAAAAGCAGACAGAAGACACTTGTGGGGCTTCTCCCGGCCCAGGATGGATAAGATCACCACGACTGATCCCAGGGCACAAGCCCTGCAGTTTTCAAAGCCCTTTATGTCCCGCTTCTCCTCTGATGGTTTTCTTCGTTTCTTGAGCGGGAGTGCGGCGGTCCGCTCACGGCTCACGGCAGCCTCCACCTCCTCAGCACAGGCCACCCTCCTGCCTCAGCCTCCCCGGTAGCTCAGAGCACGGGCTTGCACCACCACACCTGGCTGATATTTAAGATTTTTTTGTAGAGACGGGGTCTCACTCTGCTGCCTGTGCTGGTCTTGAGCTCCTGGGCTCAAGCAGTCCTCTCACCTTGGCCTCCCAAAGTCCTGGGATCACAGGCGTGAGCCACCCCACACGCCTCCTTTGATTCTTGAGATCAGCCCCACTAAGGGCCGGACAGAGGGCCTCCCTCCACATCCGTTTTGACCAGGGTCAGGCAGGCCAGGGAGCAGGAGTTGCCCATCCAGGGTCACTCAGCAAAAGCCGGCGCGGCGATCCCGCACCCCAACGTCGAGCCCCTCAAGTTCCGGAAGGGAGGCGACGGGTCCCCTCCTGCCTTTTAAAGAGCCGTCCCTTCGTGCCCTGCCCCCTTCCTTAGTGAGCAGAACCATTAGTTTTTATTGACGGGACTAATGCTTTTCATTTAGGGCCAATTACAATAGGAAGGGAGACGCTTAAGGGTAACTGGGTGATGAAAGGCCCCATTAGGGGACAAGCTTGCGGGCTGCTGTTTTCCATTTGCAGCGCTGGTTCCACATGCGCGTCCGATTTAGGCCGTAAACGGTGGCGCCCTGGGAGCACTCGTGGACTGCCTTGAGAAACCCAATCCTTTTATCAAATCACCAGATGGCCGTGTGTTCGAGAAGCCGTTCATTTAATTTGTATTTTCCCCTCAGAGCTGCTCTGCGTCGGAGGCCGGCTCCGCCTAACCCCTGGACCTTCCAGTAGCATCCGCGCTCCTGCCTGGAATAATTGTCCTTCGGGTTTTACTGGCGTCCCCGTGGCTGCTTGTAAACTCTCGCTCATCTCCCCCGCCTTTTGCAGTTTTGCTGTGACGGGGAGAAAAGACATCTGTGCTCGGCGCTTTGCTGGTCCTGGGTGCTGGGTTCCACCGTTCACTTCTCTTAAATCCCTGGGTCCTGGGAGGACTTCATCCTCCATCGGATGCACCCGTTTCTCAGATGAGAAAACGGAGGCTCGTGCTTCCCAAGTCAGGAAGTGGCGGACGAGGGGCGCCAACCCGGCGCCGTGTACCTCCATTCGGGGCTGCAAGCACTTTAAGATCCACGCCGAAAATTTCTAGCCGTCGGATATGTGGTCCATGGACCCAGCATTCCCCCCGCCCCCGCCCCCAACCAGAGACTTGGCAGGGCCCGTGATTACAGAGCGGGTCCCCAGATGATTATGATGTGGTGTCTGGGCCTCGCCGAGAAAGCTCTGGCATCCGTGGCCACCGTGTTTTTCTTTTCTGAAGGTTTGTGCAAGTAGAGGGGCCCTTGCCCTGAAGGGCCTGGTCGAGTGGGGGCTGGAGGGCCGGGCTGGTAGATTCATCAGCCCAGGACAGATACCCCGGGATGCACAGGAAGGGAATTCCATCTAGTGGGTGGGCGGAGCGCGGAAAAGTCAGCCGGTGGCTGCGAGCCCATCAACTTCACGAGGGTGGGGACACGCCGAGTGCCAGGGAGGTCAGGTCCAGGCTGGGGAGAGCCTCGCGGAGCCCAGGAAAGGCACGACTCTCCCTCCTATCCTTCAAGGAGCCGGACTTCTCGGGCCAGTTGCAGATGAATGCATGCATTCCCTTGATGGGGGGGTAAGAGCCGCCCCACAATCGTGTGTCCACTTTGTTCACACCACAGCCCCGGGCGGCGCTGGTTTTGGTCTCATCTGGCAGAGGAGAAAGTTGACTTCGGGAGGTTGTCGTGGACCCGAATCCCCTAGTGAGAAAGTGGGAAGCTGAGATGTGAGCCCCCGCGTCAGATTCCAGAATCCGAAGGCCCCAGCTGCATCCTTGCCCAGAGCTGCCTCTCCAGTAGAAGGCGGAGAGCGTGGGGAGGGGCCCACTCAGCTTTCAGTCAGGGAAGGGTCTCGGAGTGGGGGGTTAGCAGGTGGGAGGAGGGGCTGCCTAGGCAGAGAGGGCCTGGGTGGGGAAAGGTCTGGAGGCTTGGCTCCACCCGGTGTGTGTGGAGACCCGACTGGAGTCTGGCGAGGTTGAGGCAGTGGCGTTTTGGGGAAGTGACCGGAGCTCCCGATTTTACGTGTGAACTTGTTTGGGAAGTGGAGGCTGACGGGACAACGGGGCATGTGCGAGAACAGAGGGGCACGTGACAGATGTGTGTTCCCTGGGGCTCCTTGTGGCCCTGCTGGATCCTCCGTGAGGCCCCAGGGACACCGAGTTCTGATGGGCCCTCCATCCACGGCGCAGAAAGCACCCTCGACATGAGCGCTTCTGTCTTGGAAACAGACTCCAGGCCGGGCTCGGCGGCTCAGCCTGTAATCCCGCACCTTGGGAGGCTGAGGTGAGTGGATCGCCTGAGCCCGCGGGCTCGAGACCTGCCTGGGCAACTTGGTGAGACCTGTCTCCACTAAATCAAAAAATTAGCCGGGCGTGGTAGCGCGCGCCTGTAGTTCCAGCTACTTGGAAGACAGGAAAAAAGAAACGGACTCCATCTTACATTTCAAGCGGCAGCGAGCCAACAAGACCAGACGCTCGTCTGGTCAGTAGAGACGGCCCCGACCAGACGAAGGCGGAATCTTCTCCTGTCAGTCCTCACTGGAGGACTCAAGGGCTCCAAGATGAGCAGGACTTCAGCTAGACAGGCTCTTCGCGATAGACCCTGTCTTGCTGTCACTCATGCTTGGCATCTGGCATCTGCTGCCAAAAGCTTTGCCCCCATCGAGGACCTTCCATGCCAGACGCTGACACTGATCGGCCCAGGATGCTCCCCTGGTCCCCATTCCTGTCCTTGGACTTGTGCATTAACCCCCTTTTGCTTTCTTTCTTCCTCCTTTTTCTGTTGTGGTTTTACTCTGTTGCTCAGGCTGGAGTGCAGTGGCACCATCACAGCTTATTACAGCTTCGACCTCCTAGGCACAGGCGATCCTTTACCTCAGCCTTCCGAGTAGCTAGGACCACAGGCATGCACCACCACGTCCAGCTAATTTTTAAACTTTTTGGTAGAGGCCAGGTCTCACTGTGCTGCCCAGGCTGGTCTCCAACCTGGGCTCAAGCAATTCTCCCACCTCAGCCTCCCAAAGTGCTGGGATTATAGGCATGAGCCACCACCCCCAGCCGCCTTTTCTTTTTTTGAGTTGGAGTCTCAATCCTTTGCCCAGGCTGGAGTACAGTGGCCAGCTCATGGCCACTGCAGCCTTGACCTGCTGGGTTCAGGGGATCCTTCCACCTCAGCCTTCTAAGTAACCAGAACTACAGGTGCGCGCTACCACGCCAGGCTAATTTTTTATCTGTTGTAGAGATGAGTTCTTGCCAAGTTGCCCAGGCTGGTCTTGAACCCGTGGGCTCAGGCAATCCTCTCACGTCAGCCTCCCAAAGTGCTGGGATGACAGGCTGAGCCACCGAGCCCAGCCTGCCTTTCTTCTTATTAAATGTTACTCTCTTTGGTGTGAAATTTTAATCTATAGCATTTTTTTTTTGAGTTGGAGTCTCACTCAGTCACCCAAACTGGAGTGCAGTGGCCGCTCCCGGCCACCGCAGCCTCGACCTGCCGGGCTCCGGCCGTCCTTCCGCCTCAGCCTTCCGAGTAGCCGGAACTACAGGTGCACGCCACCACGCCCAGTTAGTTTTTGCTTTATTGTGGAGATGAGGTCCCGCCAAGTTGCCCAGGCGGGTCTCGAACCCGCGGGCTCAGGCCGTCCGCTCACCGCGGCCTCCCAGAGCAAGTGAAACTTTTCACGGCGAGGGATGACGAAGGAGGCGTAGACCAGAGGCACGAGGGAAGACCCCTCGCCCACTTGCCCCCAGACCCAGGCTCTGCCTGATCAAGCTGCCTTGTCCTTCCGGGACTCTGAGAGATCACACCTTTCCTTTGTTGCCTCAGCACTATAGTGCTTATAGTGCAGAGCGCTGCTGAAAACACACAATGAAATGCCTCCTTTCACCGCTTAGCAAAGACCTCAGGTGGCACCCATCCAACCCGGCATGCGTGCTTGGGAGGGTCCGCTGAGAATGAGGCTGTGTGACTTTTCTTATGTTCACTCTGGAAGACCTCGGAGGCTTCTCGGTGGGGCAGTCGGCCACCCTCTGGTCAACCTCAGGCACTGACCTTGGATCAAGCCCCTTTCAGAGTGCTTCAGATTTAACAACGATTTGGCTTGGGGACCAAATAGCGCAGTGATTGGTGTCAGTTCCTCCCTAGCCCTCCCCTCCTCATCCTCCATTCCATCATGCCAAAAATGGCCTTAGAGTAACCCCTAGGACTAAGATACTGCATGGACGGTCCTCTATTAGAAAGAACCCAGAGTCTGCTCTGGAGAGGTTTACAGGATGGTACATAAAAAGCAAACCAACCCACAAGTCAGTTAATTAGTTAGACACACAAAGGATCTATATGTAGCCATATGAGAATGTCTTCATTCATTTCTTTATGACCTAGAAACTGTTCTGGGGTTCAGGATCCAGTGGTAACGAACCCTAAAGAATTGATTGACATAAACACAGAGTGACGATTAACCGTCATAACTCACATTAATCAGGCACTTTATAGTTACATTACTTGATTTCAAGGACTCATATTCCTGGACTTCAGGAATTATTATAAAGAGGCAGGAACAAGATACTGTGTTGCTGGCATAAAAACAAATAGGTAAAACCAACAAAATCACTGGACTATAGGGTCCAGAAACAGACTGTTATGGCTATCAGTTTGTGCCCTCTCCCGAAATTCATATATTGAAGACTTAACCTCGAATATGATAAGGTATTTGAACTTTCTAACTCAAAAATTGCTTTCACAAGAATTCCCTAAATCTGGCCCCCACAAGAGCCCTGAGAGGTAAATATTATCCTTTCCATTTATAGATGAGGAAACTAAGTTCAGATTTAAATGACTCCAAGTGGTTCAGATTTACCTGGATTCAAACCTGGCACTGCTTCAAAATCTATAGTTTTCCTACTAAAATATGAATTTCCTCACCTGTTTGTTCATTCATTCACTCATCAGGGCCGGCCAGTGAGACACGAGAGAGCTCTGCAGGGAGAAACATAGTGAACACTGCTTACTCCTTGAAAGAGAGTAACAGCGAACTGAGTAAAACCCACTCTCTTCCCTTCGTTCCCTGCTTCTTGTCTTCAACTGCAGTGGTGATGTCTGGACCTAAAGCAGCCACCTCGCGACTCTGAGGCAATAAGCAAGAGAATGAGAAGTCAACAAGCTGGGAATGGCAGAGAAGAAAGATCGAGAGAGCCTGGCATTGTGTATGACACCTTTGAGGCACTGTATTTACCCTAAACTGCTCAAACCAATATTGAGTATTGTGTTACTTGCAGCCCAACACGTTTATAATGGGTCCAAACTCCAAGAATCTGAGTGCTGGACGTGAGCTTATCATGGCCATCTCTCTCATTCTGGATTAAAGTCCCTGTTCCACCCCTTAGCAGCCTTGGGACCTTGGGCAAGTTTCTAGTACTCCATGTGCCTTCGTTTCTTCATATGTGTTGGTAATAGCAGAGCTTCCTGCATACTGTTGCTAATAGCAGAGCTTCCTGCATACCGGTTGCATACCGTTGGTAGGACTGAATCATTTAATACGTGGAAAGCATTTAGACAAACTCACTAGTAGATGAGTAATAGATGGAGATATCCTGAACCAGATAAAATGCATCTACAGAAACCCAACAGCTAACATTATGCTTCATGGAGAAAGATTGAGCAAGTGCCTTCCCTCTAAGGTCAGGAAGAAGCTCATCACTTCTGTTTAACACTGTGCAATGGATGTCAGCTAACACAATAAAGTAAGAAAAAGAAGTGAGAGGCATTCAGATCAGAGCGGAAGAAGTGAAACTGTCTTTATTCTCAGATCACATGATCACCTATGTAGAAAATTCTATGGAATCTTGACAAAAGCTTCTAGAACTAATAAGTGAGTTTGGCGAGTTTTCAAATTACAAGATGAAGGCTGGGCTCACACCTGCAATCCCAGCACTTTGGGAGGCTGAGGCAGGAGATCACTGGAGTCTAGGACTTCAAGACCAGCCTGGGCAACATAGCACCTCTACAAAAAAAAAAAATAGCCAGGCATGGTGGCATGTGCCTGCAGTCCCAACTACTTGAAAGGCTGAGGTGGAAGGATCGCCTGAGCCCAAGAGGTCAAGGCCACTGCACTCCAGCCTGGGTAACAGAGCAGGGCCTGCCTAAAAAAAAAAAAAAGGATGATTATGCATCAATATATTGTATTTGTATATATTAACCATGCTCAATCAGAAATTAAAATAAAAACAAATACAAAATATCAGGAGTTAGCAAGCCAAATCTGTAAAGAGCCTGATAGTAATATCTTTTGTGACCTATACAGAGCTTCAGTTACAGCTATTCAACTCTGCTGGTCTAGGGCAAAAGCAGCTACGAATAAGATGCAAGCAAAGGGGCATGGCTGTGCTCTAATAAAGTTTTATTTACAAAATCAGGCAGTGGGCCAGATTTGGCTAATTGGCCATAGCTTGCTCCTTTTCCATATACAGTAGAAAATAGATATAACATATTTAGGGATATGTTTGAAAAAAGATGTGATCTATACATTTAAAGTTCTATAAGTTTAAAGATCTATACATTTAAAGGCACAAAATACTGTAAAGGGAAATTTAAAAAGACAGAAATAAATGGAGAGATAGGCTGTGTTTGTGGATTGGAAGACTCAGTATTGTAAGATGTCAGTTCTCTCCAAATTGATTGATAGATTCAGTGCTCTCTCAGTTAAAAAAAATCCTGGGAGGCATTTGTTGTAGAAGGTGACAGATGGATTTTCAAATTATTCTGGGACCGCAAAGGACCTAGATTAGCCAAAACAGCTTGAAAAAAGCAAAAACAAAAATTGAAGGACCTATATTGCTTGGTTTCAATAATTATTATAGATTATAATAATTATTATTATGATAATAATTATTATTATAATTATTACGAGGCTGGGCTCAGTGGCTCAGCCTGTCATCCCAGCACTTTGGGAGGCCGAGGCAAGTAGATTGCCTGAGGTTGCGGGTTGGAGACCAGCCCAGGCAACTTGATGAGACCTGTCTCTACAATAAATTTTTAAAAATGAGCCGGGCGTGGTAGCACGCGCCCATAGTTCCAGCTGCTTGGAAGGCTGAGATGGAAGGATCACTGGAGCCCAGCAGGTCTGTGCTGGGGTGGCCATGAGTGCCACTGTGCACTCCAGCGTGGGCGACAGAGTGAGACTCCAACTCAAATAATAATAATAATTATTATTATTATTACAAGGGTGTGCTGTTGACATAAAAATAGACAGATAAAACAGACAAAGCCACTAGAATATCGAGTACAGAAGTAGACTATCATGGCTACAGGTTTGTGTGTCTCCTAAAACTCCTTTGTTGAAGACCTAACCCTCAATATAACAGTATTTGGAGGTTGAGAGTTTGGGAAGCACTTAGGTCATTAGGGGACGAGGGCGGGGTCTTCACGGTGGTGCCAATTCCTGCATCAGGAGGAGAAGACAGAAATCTCCTCTCTCTTCAAACACGTGCGCCCAGAGGGAAGGTGGCTGCCTGGAAGCCTGAAGTTGGTCTTCACAAGTCACCAAATCTGTTGGCCCCTTGACCTCGTAACTCCCAGCCTCCAGAAATGTGAGAAATAAATGTCTGCTGCTTAAACCACCCAGTCTACAGTGTTTTGTTCCAGCAGCCCAAACTAAAACCTAGAACTACTCATGCTACCTACTCACATGGTCTACTGACTTTTGGCAAAGGTAATTCAGTTTCACCAAATGGTGCTGGAGAAACAGGACACCCACAGGCTTTTTTCTTTTTCTTTTTTTATCCACAGACCCACAACCTGTCTCTCGTACCATACGGAAAACTTAAGATGGATCATAGGTTTAAACGTAAAACCCAAAACACTAAAACTATTAGAAGAAAACATAATGGAAATTCTTTGAGGCCTTGATTTGTGCAAAGATTTCTTAAGTATAACACTGAAAGCACGGTGCATGAAAAGACAGATCGATGAATTGTTCTTAGTTAAAATTAAAAACTGCTGCTCTTTAAAAGACACCCTTAAGAGATTGAAAAGACCAGGCAGAGATCAAGAGAAAATATTTGTAAAGCACACATTACTAAGGGTCTAGTATTCAGAATATATAAAGAACTCTTGAAATTAAAAAAAAAAAGTAAAAATTGGGCCAAATATTTGAACAGACACTTCACCAAAGACACTTCACTTCAGATGAAAAATGAACACATTAAAAGATGCTCCCCATTTTTAACCATTACAGAAATGCAAATTAAACCACAATGAGTCATGATTACACACCGACTAGAACGGCTAAAATTAAAAAGACCATACCGATTGTTGGTGAGATTGTAAAGCAGCTGGTGCTCTCATGTGCTGCTGGCAGAAATGTGAAAGGGTACAACCACTCTGGAGCGTAGTTTGGCATTCTGGAAAAAACAGTTGCTTAAAAAGTTAAACATACACCTACCATATCATGCACTCATGCTACACCCAGGGATACCGAAAGGAATAAAGGCAGAAGTTCACAGAAAGATTTGTACAGGAGTGTTTGTAGCAGCCTTCTTTGTAACAGTCAGAACTGCAG
Source organism: Cephalopachus bancanus (assembly GCA_027257055.1). Classification (NCBI taxonomy): domain Eukaryota; kingdom Metazoa; phylum Chordata; class Mammalia; order Primates; family Tarsiidae; genus Cephalopachus; species Cephalopachus bancanus. The sequence continues at coordinate 798,268 of JAPVLO010000500.1, read as the reverse complement.
ACAACCTGCATGTCTATCAGCAGGAGAATGCAGAAACAGAGTGTCGTACGTCTACACAACGGAATACTACTCAGCAACAAAAAAGAATGAACGATGAATACAAACAACAACACAGATGAATCAGAAAGGTATTATTGACATGATTTAAATATTTGTCCCCTATAAAACTCATGTTGAAACCTCATCTCCGATGTGGTAATACTGAGAAGTGGGGTCTTTAAGAAGTGACCAGACCAGAGGGCTCTGCCTTCATGAGTGGATTTACCCATTCATGAGTTAATAGACTGATGGGTTAATGGATGAGCGGGTTATCCTAGGACTGGGACTCGTTGCTTTATAAAAAGAGAAGGCGAGAGCTGCACCAGCACGCTCAGCCTCCTTGCCACGTGGCGCCCGTGTCTCCTTGGAGATTGGCTGAGTCCTCACCAGCAAGAAGATCCTTGCTAGGTGTGGCTCCTGGACTTTGGGCTTCTCAGTCTCCAGAACTGTAAGAAACAAATTCATTTTCTTTATAAATTACCCAGCTTCAGGTAGTCTGTTACGAGCAACAGGCAACAAACTAAAACAATGGTGCTGAGCTAAATGTGCCAGATTCAAAAGAGCTCATGTGTAAAACCTCCAACTATTGTAAGAATCTTAGAAAACACAGGAGACACCCTTATGGAAATGGAACGGGCAAACGAGTCCCGATGAAAACCTCAAAAGCCCATGCCACAGAGATAAGATAGACAAGTGACACCACATCAGACTGAAAAGCTTCTCTAAAGCAAAAGAGAGAGTGGGGAGACCGCCCACAGAATGGAGGAAAATATTTGCCAACCACACATCTGACAAAGGCCCAACATCCAGGATCTCAAGGAGCTCAAACATGACGAAAACAACAAATGGCCCCATTACAAAGTGGGCTCAAGATATGAATAGACACTTCTCAAAAGAAGACATATAAGCAGCCAGCAAATACATGGAAAAACGCTCAGCCTCACTAGTCATCAAAGAGATGCAACTCAAAACCACACTGAGATACCACCTAACTCCAGTCAGGATGGCCATCACCGATAACTCAAAGACAACAGATGCCAGAGCCCATGTGGGGTGAAGGGAATACCCCTACATTGTTGGTAGGAGTGTAAGCCAGTACGACCTCCGTGGAAAACAGTGTGACGATTTCTTAAAGATTTAAAAACCGACCTTCCATACGACCCAGCAATCCCCCTTCTGGGAATATACTCGGAGGAGCTCAAATAGTTCTACAAAAAAGATACTTGCACACGCATGTTTACCGCAGCACTGTTCGCAATAGCAAAAACACGGAGCCGATCAGGCTGCCCACTGCAAGTGAACCGGATCTCAAAAATGTGGTACGTAGACACAATGGAATACGCCCCATTACATACCCATAAAGAAGGGCACAATTATGGACTTCGCAGCAGCGTGGGTGGATTTAGTCTATCATACTCAGTGGCCTGTCACAGAAACAAAGGACTGAGTACCACATGCTGCCCCTCATAAGCGGGTCCTGAACATTTATCAAAACGCTGCATGAAAGGGATTGGCAGTAGTGGGTCGCTGCCAGGGGGCGGGAATCACATAATAGTAATAAAGGCATTTGATTCCAAATCAGTCAAAGTGAGGCCCGATGGGAGGCCCAAACGTCACCTGTACCATGACCTGTAAGTACCCCCGAATCGCACCCCACATCTTTAAAATAAAAAATAAATAAAAAGAGCGCACACGTGCTGTTTCATTGATGCGAAGTTCTAGACAATGGTTGCTAATCTATAGTGACGCAAAGCAGATCGACGTTTGCCTGAGTAGGGACCAGAGAGGACAGGAACGGAAGTACAAATGGGCGCAAGGAAAGCCGAGGACCACGGACTGGTTTTCTCTCTTGGTTGTGATGGTAACTTCACAGGTATCGGGATACGTCGAGGCGTATCAGGCTGTACGCTCGAGATACGTGCAGTTCACTGTGTGTCGATTATACCTCAACGGTGGCGCAAAGACAAAACTGAAACATGCCCAGCACTGTGAATGTGAGCGATCACGAGTGCTTCTCCTGACGCGGTTTCTGAGGCCCAGAGAATTCGTGGCGGCACTTCACATCCATCCTGTTCATCCACTCGTCGACCCTCGCATGCACTTCTTTCTCCCACGGAGAGATTTCTTGTGCACATACTGTGTCCCTGGCCCCTCCAGACTCTCCAGCAGCCACAAGTTAATGGTCCCAAGTGAAAGGTGACGCTCGGCATTTCTGGGCCTCAGTGGCTTTGCATGGGGCACACACAGATTGATCCAGTTAATGAGAATTCTGGGGTGCTGTTGGCTCCCAGGTCAACCCTCATGTTCCCCCTGCTCTCATCGGAGTCTCCAGGGCCTGGCCCCCACCCCGGCTGTAACTCTCAGGCTCCGTGCCCACCGGATTCTAGCTGGGTTAGCTAATGGAAGGTTCTGGATGGAAGCTCAAGGGACGATTTGGAGAGGCGGGGTGGCGCAGGGGATCCCCCATTCCCTCTCTGCCTCAGTGCGTCTCCAGAAGCTGCCACACCTCCTGCATGGCTTGGCGGCCATCTTGGGGCACGGCCCCACCCTTTGCCTCTGCAGCCCGATGTCTCCTGACGTCGCAATCTCTGTGTGACTGCTCACGTGCGCTCCCTCAAGACGAAAAGCAGTTTCTTCTTTTCTGGTTCAATTCTGACTGAAGCACATTATTTTTAAGGCGCCTTCTAGGCTAAAAACAACCCCCAGCGTTTGTTTGTGGAATGTCAAGCACGGTGGCAGGCGGGGGGGGGGTGATGTCTGGGGGCTGGGAGGGCCTCCTGGAAGCCTCTGGAGGCTCACACGGACAGCTGCCCATGGGACGGTGCGCCTGGGGCCTGCCCGCCTCCCGTGCCCCCCCAGGGAAACATTTGGCAGGAAGCCTGGATGCGTCCCCAGCCAGAGCCCAACAGAGATCAAAGGAGAGCCGCGGCACCCTGCCTTGTTGTCTCCCTCAAAGTGACCGAAGCGCTTTGGAAGGACGCCTTGGGTTCTGCAGGCTCTGCCGTCTGGCATCAGCTGGGAATGCCGAGTGCAACAGCTGCTGTGTCTTTGCACGTGTGTCTGTGCGCTGGTTTGTGCGTCCTCAAGTCGGGAACCACACTGTTGCTATTTCACTCTTGTGAATCCGAAAGGCCCAGACCTGTGTGTACATGGTATGCTTGGTTCTGTTCTCCCAAGGAAACTTGTCACCAAATCCATGATGCCTCTTTAGACTGTGCCTTAGATTTGAGAAAATATAGGCTCCCTTCCACTCCTGTTAATGCTCTCCCAGGAGGATGACTCTTGGTTTTTTATACCCACATTTTGTAGAATACCTGTGTCTCGTAAGATTTCACTTTTTGGACCAGTGTTTACATAAGAAAAAAATTATATTTATGTCCAAATAACTCCATGCAACATTTTTCTTTCTTTCTTTTTTTTTTTGAGTTGGAGTCTCCCTCGGTCTCCCAGACTGGAGCGCAGTGGCTGCTCCCGGCCCCCGCAGCCTCGACCCGCCGGGCTCCGGCGATCCTTCCGCCTCAGCCTGCCGAGTAGCCGGAATTACAGGCGCGCACTACCACACCCGGCTGGTTTTTTGATTTATTGCAGAGAGGAGGTCTCGCTGCCCAGGCGGGTCTCGCACCCGTGGGTCGGGCCGTCCACTCCCCTCGGCCTCCCGAAGGCGCGGGGCGGCAGGCGGGGCCCCCGAGCCCGGCTCACTTTTCTCCTAAATGAAACCACGAGTGAGAAAAGTCTCCAGCTGCTCTCCCAGCGAAATCTACAGATGGTCAGATTCCCACACACACACGTCGACAAAAGGCGTGTGTATTTCAGGTGATGTTGGCACCGAAAGAGACCTTCTAGATTCTCCCAGTGTGAGTCATTCTATGCTGCCGTGCGCTTGTCTGCAGTGCTGCTCAGGGTGGGCCCCTGGTTTTTCCTGCCGCTGAGCAATATTCTCCTCAAGAATTTAATACTGTGATTATGGTGGAAGGAAAGATGCTATTACAGAAGTGTGTCAGCCAGCGATGGCTGTGTAACAAATCACCCCCAAAGCTCAGTGACTTAAAATACCAACCATGCATCTGCGGGCTAGATGTTGGCTGAACGAGGTTGGGTGCAACCACGTGTTCTCGGATAGAGTTGGCACTGACTGAGGTAGAGAAGACACCGGAAATAACAGATTTAGGGGTGTGGGGAAGCTCAGTGACTGGGTTACAGGCATGCTAAGTTCGAGAGAGTGAATGGACATTCACTTGGCACGTAAATAAAGGTGTCCAGCAGGAAGCTGGGCAGTTGAGTCTGGGCCTCCAGGAAGGGATCAGTCCTGGAGGCAGAAATTTTGGAAGCGTCTGCCGATGTCCACAGCCACGAGCTGGGATGAAGTCAGCAAGGCAGTAAGTACGGACGAGGAGAGACCTGAGCATTCCCAAGACCCGGAGAATGGGGTGCCGTGTGGACGTGTGAACACACCAGGCATGTCCCCACTCCTGAGAGGCAGGACAACGAGAAGGAGGAATCAGTGTCCCCTTGACTGGGCACAAGATGGTGGCCCAAGGGCTAAAAGTAGCCCAGACATGCATGCTATCGAACTGCACGGTGTTTTTCAGAAAATATGAATTAGTGGCCAACATTCAAAAATCAAACAACCTCACCAAAAAGATCCTCAGCATCTCCCGACAGATGAGAAGCTCTGGGCGTACTGGACCTCTAGTCCCGCCTGGCACCACCCAGCCAGAGCCGAGACGTGGTAGCCCTGGAGACAGGCCTGGGCTCCTCAGTCTCCCACGGCCTCATGTCCTCTCATTGTCTTACGCCCACCTGCTACCACCTGCTGTGCTCGCTTACTGTGCCCCTGTAAGCCCTGTGGGTCCCTGAGTCTGGAACTCCCAGGTTGGCCTATGGACGTGCTCACACGTTCGTCCCTCGTGGCTTTAGGATTCCGGAGACGACACGGGGCTTCTGGAATCTGTCCCTCCTATGGCCTTGGAGCCCGTGTCTAGGCTTCCTGGATACCCTACAATGCAACCTTGATGTTTGGGCACGTGGGTTTGCTATTGAGGACCTGTGTAAAAAGTTTTATGTGAGAGGCAGAGAGCTTTCCTCTTGGCTGCAGATGGGCCATCTCAGGGCCAAGTCCAGGGCTCACGTGATAGACCACACTCGCGCAGAGGCCTTTAAGAGACGAAGGCGCCCAGTGAGGAGGACAGAGAAGGGCACTGCTCTGTGCGCCCAACCCCTGAGGGACCTGCCAGCCTTTCCCGGGTCACCAGCCTGTTCTGGGGCGTCGGGGTCTTGAATGACCACAGCCGGGAAGCGGCCAAGCAAACGCTCTTCCCAAGCGCTGTCCTCGAGGCCCAGTGGAATTCTAAACGGCTCCGGCTGGGTACTTGGTGTCGCTTGCAGCGCTAAAGACAGGACAGACCTGAGCAGTGGAGGACACAGAGCCTGCTCCGGGTCCTGGGTGTGGAAGGCCGGCAGCTTGCCCTGCAGTGATGGGGACCCTGATGGGGCCTCGGGCACCGGAGGAGACACAGCCTCCGATGGCCAGGCCCGGGGGGCCAAGACACGAGCTCTGTGGTTGCCGAGTCACTCGGCTTCCTGGGCCTCGGCGTTCTTGTCTCGGAGAGGAGAGAGGGCTTGCAGCTGACAATGTCCACAAATTGTCGCGCCTCAAGGACGTTTTCTTCGCGAGGACTCCCGCCTCGGCTCCCAGCAGCCCTGTGAGGCCACGAGGAGTCCATTCTGTGGGGATACGGCCCCAGACTGCAGGAGACGGAGCTCTGCCTCCACCACTTGTGGGCTGTGTGGCCTAAGGCAAGGAACTCGGCCTCTCATGGCATCGCAGCTTCCTCCTCTGTAGAATGGGCACAGCCATGGCCCTAGCTCACAGGCTAGCTGTGAAAATCAATAACAGTACTAAGAACATAGACACTCATTGTGTCCTAGACTCTGTTCTTTTTTTTTTTTTGAGTTGGAGTCTCACTCTGTTACCCAGACTGGAGTGCAGTGGCTACTCCCAGCCACCACAGCCTCGACCCGCTGGGCTCCGGCCATCCTTCCGTCTTGGCCTTCCAAGGAGCTGGAACTACAGGCGCGCAGTACCACGGCTAATCTTTTGATTTATTGTAGAGATGAGGTCTCGCCGAGTTGCCCAGGCGGGTCTCGAACCCTCAGGCTCAGGCAATCCAGTCACCTTGGCCTCCCAAGGTGCGGGATTACAGGCTGAGCCACCAAGCCCGGCTTAGGCTCTGTTCTAAGTGCTCTGCAGAGTGTGTGGAGTTAAAATATACTGAGTGGTCAGCACAGCCCTGGCATGCCACATGTGCTCAGTGCATGCTAGCCATTGTACTGGGTGGAATAGTGTCCCACAAGAGTTTATGTCCTTCCAGGCATGGTGGCTCACTCTTATAACCCAGAGATTTGGGAGGCTGAGGTTGGATGACGGCTTGAGGCCAAGAGTTGAAGGCCAGCCTGGGCAACATCGCAACATCTTGTCTCTACAAAATGAACGAATGAGTGAATGAACTAGGCATGGTGGTACATGTATGTAATCCTAGCTACTTGGGAGGTAGACGTGGGTAGATCGTTTGAGTCCAAGTGTTAGAGGCTGCAGTGCACTATGATAATGCCACTGAACTCCTGGATGACAGAATGAGCCTCTAGCTCAAAAAACAGACAACAAACTACAGTCCCAGAGTTTTGGGAAGTCAGGGTAGGTTGGGCCATTCCCCAACAACTGTGGTTTTCAAAGGAAGACTGTGTGAAGCCGGATACACAGGGAGACGAGGCCATGCAAGATAGAGACGCATAGAGAAGATGGCCATGTGAAGGCAGAGACAGGGAGGAGACGACCGTCCGAGGACAGAGACTCAGGGAGAAGACGGTCGTGAAAGGACAGAGGAAGAGGGAGAAGATGGCCTGTGAGACACACACAGGGAGAAAGAGCCCATGTGAAGGCAGAGACACAGGGAGAAGATTGTCACGTGAAGGCGGGGATGGAGGGAGAAGATGCTCTGCGAAGTCTGAGGCAACGAGTAGAGCGTTGCTGCTCCAAACCCAGGAGCGTCCGCAGCCACCAGAACCGGGAAGAGGCAGGAAGGGTCATCCCCTAGAATCTCCAGGGAGAGTGCGGCCCTGCTGATGCCTTGATCCAAACTTTTGGCCTCCAGAACTGAGAGGATACGTTTTCATTGCTTAAGCCACCTAGTTTGTGGTGTTCTGCTATAGCAGCCCTAGGACATGAATACATTACTTTATGGACAAGGAGCATGTCACTAGAGATGGGGTGGGGAGAGGGGAACATAAACTCAGAACTTATAACTTTTTAGGTATTTGGAAGATTTTGAAAAAAGTAGAAGGGGAACCGGGCGTGGTAGCACACCCCTGTAGTTCCGACCACTTGGAAGGCTGAGGCGGAAGGATCGCCAGAGCCCGGCAGGTCTACGCTGGGGGGCCGTGAGCGTGCCCCTGCACTCCAGCCTGGGTGGTAGAGTGAGACTCCGACTCAAAATAAAAAAAAGTAGAAGGGGAGGAGGAAGAGAATTGCTACGTTCTGCCTCTGAGGCATCAGACATCTTACGGAACGTGTTTCTATCCCCGTGACCCATAAGGAAGGCTCAGAAAGGTTAAGCAACTCGGTCCTGGTCACACAGCCAAGAGATGGGACGCTGGGTTTCAAACCCTGCCCTGGCGACTCCCTACCCTTGGCCCTTCTACTGTCGACTGCCCCGCGCTCTCCTGGGAATGGGAGTCCCCACGGAACGCGGACTCCACAAGGACCAGGGCAGGCTGTGAGCTCCCAGTGCTGGCCCGACGCCTGGCACAGAGCGGGCCATCCACACGGATTGGCCGATGAGTGAATGCTCTGAGTTCCTGAGTCGCACTGGCCCTCCAGATCTCCCATTTTCCCTGCTGCCTGATTCTGAGTTTTATTCTCAGACTCCCACCTCATAAAGACATCGCCAAGGAGATTAGCATGGTGGCTCACACCGCCGGTCCCAGAGTTTTGGGAAGCCAGAGTCCAAGGATCACTTGATGCCTGGAGTTTGAGACCAGCCTGGGCAGCACAGTGAGACCCTGTCTCTACAGAAAATAAAAAGAATTTAGCCAGGGGTGGTGATGTGTGCTTGTCGTCCTAGCTAATGGGGAGGCTGAGGCGTGAGGGTTGCTTGAACCCGGGGCTTGAGGCTGCGGTGAACTGTGATGATGCCACAGCACTCCAGCCTGGACAACACAGTGACAACCTGTTCCTAAAAATAAAAGATTGAAATTGGAAAAGAAACAGCAGAGGGTTCTTCCCGAATGTGATTATGCCCCCAAAGTTGTGGCAGCTCTGGCTTATCCACTCAGATGTCCCTTCACAGAGAAGTGGTTACCTGTGAGGGTCTGTCATGGTGTCCACATCCTGGACATGCTCTCCCAAGCAGCACTGGGACAGTGACTGCCCAGGATGTGTCCATGAGAGTCAGCCATTCCTGCCCAGGGAGGCGCTCTTTGGGTTTTCAAACTTTTCTTCCGTTTAGAACTGGAACCCTTCACATTTTTCAAATATCTTCTCATACAGGGCTCTGGTAAATAAAAACTATGTGAATGGCACTCCATGAATCCAAAGAACATTTACCTGTATAGCCGTTACAGTGAGGGCAATCGACTAGTTTTAAACACACACTTTTAAACAGGCAGTCGGGGTGAGACGTGCTCTCTTGGCTCCAAAGCTGATTTATTTCTGATTTCTGAAGTGTGTTTTGATCCACCGTTTTGAAAGTCCAGTACTTCTCACTGATTGAGGCAAATCATTGCAAAGGGTAACACTTTGCATACCTCGTTCTGCTGTCTCAGGCAATGCATTTGCTAAGCAGGCATGAAAGGAGAGCGTTCTTTCCTTTTTTCCTTTAAGTCTTAAAACGGAGTTTATCAGCAAGAAGAAGAGAAGGAAAGAGGAAGGCTCATGGCAGAAAGAGCTGTCATGGGGAAGTTTCTCAAAAAAGAAAACCGCCTGAGAGCTATCTTTTCCTCTTGTCTTTTTCCTAAGTCTGAAGGAAATCTTGTTAACCTGGCAGTCCAAGTTATAACAGGTTTGTGGTGGACTCCAGTATGTTACAATTCTGGTTCTCTGTCCATTTGAGTGTGTGTTATTTTTAATTCCATTTTTATAAGAGTTTGCAATTGTATTAAAACACGGAAACAGGAAACAAACATCTGAAAAATTCCTAAAAAGCCGTTTAAAATCACTGGCTGAGATTTTACGAGGGTCCCTCCCAGCTCAGACTCCCTGAGGTAAGGGGACTCAGTTTTTATTGCCACAATAATGCTGTATAACAAGCCACCCCGACCCGCCATGGCTTGAGATGAGGAAGCATTACTTTTTCCTGTGAGTGGGCTGGGCTCAGCTGGGCGGCTCTTCTGGCCCTGGCTGGGGTCCCTTTCGCCTCTGGTGGTTGGCAGCAGGTTGACTGATTTAGAAGGGTCTGGGCTGGACAACTGGAGGGGGGGCTGCCGCACATGTCCCGCCCTCCGGCAGGCTAGCCAGGCATGCTCTCACAGCTGAGGCTGAGGAACAAGAGCGAGACGGCAACACACCAGTACGTTTTCAGGCTTATGCTTATGTCACATTTGCTCCCATCCCTTTGGTCAAAGCCAGGCATGGGAATAAACTCAGACCTAGGGGTGGGAAGCCTCCATTTCTTTGGTGAGAGGAACCGCAAAGCCTCGGAGCAAGGGACATTGGAAGCGGCGGATGATCACTGCCACCCACGCAACTCTCCACCACGCTCCCCTTCTCGAGTTCTGGCCTTGGCCGTGAGAAGAGAGAAGTCCAACCAGTCTTTCAGGGGCTTAGGGAAGCATGAGTATATTCATTTGCTGGGGCTTCCAAAACGAAATATCACAGATGAAGTGGCTTAAACAACAGAAATTTATTGTCTCATGATTCTGGAAGCTGGAAAGCCCAAAATCAAGGACCAGCTGGGTTTCTGCAGAAAGCCTGTCGCTTTGGCTTATCGATGGCTGTCTCCTTCCTGTGTTTTCACACAGTCATCCCTCTGAGTCTGATGTGCTCTAATCTCTAATTTTTGTAAGGACACCGGACATATCGGATTAGGGTCCACCCTAATGACCCCATTTTAACTTAATCACAGGGCGTTAAAAGACCTGATTCCAAATACAGTCTTATTCTGAGGTACTGAATGGAGGACCTTAACATATAAATTTCGGAGTGGACACAACTCAGCCCATTTCAGTGGGGAAGAGACTTTTTCTCTTCTCTCTTCCCACTTATGAGTAAAATTCGACTAGCAGGTGGTACATTTACACCATGAAAAAAGTGAGTTCCAGTGCCTCTCTCTGTGTGTCTCTTGCTCTTTGAGAATGTCTGCACTTGGCCAGAGTTAATTTTCCATGCACTTCCTGCCTCTAGAACAAGAAGGGCAGAAGGATTGCTCAAGCCCAGAATTCAAGACCAGCCTGGACAACGTTGAGACACAGTGGGACCCCATGTCTACAAAAAAATTAAAAAAAATTAGCTAGGTGTGGTGGCACACAACTGTAGTCCCAGGTACTTGGGTGGCTGAGGTGGGATGATTGCTGAAGCCCAGGAGTTCAAGACCAGCTTGGACAACATAGTGAGACCCTGTCTCTATAAAAAAAATTAAAAAATTAGCCAGGTGTGGTGGCACATGCTTGTAGTCCCAGCTACTGGGGAGGCTGGGGCAGAAGGATCCAGGAGGTCAAGGTTACAGCGGGCTATGATTGAGCCACTGCTCTCTAGACTGGGAGAGAGAGTGAGGTGCTGTCTCCTAAAAGAAAAATAACGGTGGCTCAGCCTGTCATCCCAGCACATTGGGAGGCCAAGGCGAGTGGATTGCCTAAGCTCAAGGGTTTGAGGCCCACCTGGGCAACTTGGCAAGACCTTGTCTCTACAATAAATCAAAACTAGCTGGGCGTGGTAGCGAGCGCCTGTAGTTCCAGCCACTTGGAAGGCTGAGGTGGAAGGATCGCTGGAGCCCAGCAGGTCGAGGCTGCAGTGGCCAGGAGCGTGCCACTGCACTCCAACCTGGGTGGTAGTGAGACTTCAACTCAAAAAAAAGAAAAGAAAAGAAAAAAAAGATCTGAGACACTGTATTAAGACATATTTAATGCAATTAAGGAAGAAAACAAAATCGAGACTTTTAGGTGCGATAGCAGAAGCAGAAAAATAAGGTGGAGCCAAAGCTGAGTTCCATCTACTGAAGGAAGCATACCATGGGTGGCATGTACTTGCCACAGCGAGGGATGACTCTGCTTCCTTGTGGCCAAAGCAGAGAGATAAACACGAAAAGGTGCAAGATTCACAGGGTCCATAAGACAAAAATAAACTCTTGTTCAAAGGAAGCTCAGGTGTTCTTGATACAGAGACGTGCGAAGAAGTTTTTCCCGAAAGTTCTTGGAAAGGTTGTCTCTACAACCAAGCTCTGTGGAGCTGGGAAGCCAGGCTTGCCCAGTCGTTGCATGGGGCCAGACGAAGCGGGAAGACCGCTTGGAGAGGAGGAGGGAGAGGGAGAGGAAGGGGCTGTCCCTGCATCATCAACCACGCCAGGGTAGAGCCCCCTTCTCCGGGGGTCTCTCTGGCTTGAGTGCGGCTTCCAGGCCATTTCTTTGCAGCTGGGCAGATGTTCAAGCCAGAAGAGGAGGCAGGTGGCCACGCCTGCCCTGGCCCTGCTGGGAGGAAGGAGCAGGTCAGGAGAGTCTCTGTGTCTCTGGAGCTTTCTAGGTGGGGAATTCCCACGAGCCCCCTGACATGAGGCAGGCAGAAAGGAGGGAGTCTGTGAGTTTGGGGTTGTCTTCCTTGGGGGAGGAGATGAGTGTGTCCTAAGTTTGGAATGAGATGTTGATTGACTATTTGGTGTCCAGAAAGGCAGGCTGTGGAAGTGAGTAGGGGCCACCGTCTCCCCTTAGCCATGGGGGGACGGTCCAAGTCCCCAATGGATGCCTGAAACTGCAGGTGGTACCAAACCTGCTGTATCTTATGCACGAACTTCTTTTCCTTCTTCACAGGAAAAAATATTTTACGGATGCAAGATTCATTCTCGCTGTAGATCTTAGCAACCTCAGCATAGGATTGTTTTCCTTTTTTATGAAGTCAAGAACTTCTACCCTTTCTCTTAAAGAAAGCACTTTGTGGCTTCTCTTTGGCACATCCAAATTGCCAGCACGAGGCGCCACGAAGAAGAAAAAGCGGGCGACTTAAACACAAGCACTGCAACACGACGAGCTGAAAACCAAAACACCTACTCAGTGACTAGTAGGGGGGCGCAGACGGCACGGGACGGTGATCACGTCTCTGGCAGGTTACTCAAGCAGCTCGCAATACCAAACTTAAGAACGGAACTCTTTATTTCTGGAATTTTGCGTTGACTATTGGCAAACCCTGCCGACCCCAGTACGGGAGACCGCAGAAAGGCGGGTACTGCTGTACACGAAGCCCACGCTTTCCAGCTCTTTGCGCCCCCCCCCCGTCATGAGACTGGCTCTAGCCAGCAGGGCAGGACTGGAAGGAAGCCACGCCCTTTCCCAAGCCACACCCCTCTGGCCGGGGTGGGCGTGGCCTGGTGTGACGCCCGGCGTGCTCTTCCTGGGCCCAGGTGGCCCAGCAGCCTGGACGCTGGCAGTTGGCCCTGCCAAGACACTTGCTGTCTCAGTCCCCAGGACACTGCTTGGAAGGGCTGCTCGAGCCCATCACAAAGTGGGCAAAAGACACGGATGGACACTTCTCAAAAGAAGACGTCCGAGCTGCCCACAGACACGTGACGAAACGCTCGGCCTCACTGGCCGTCAAAGAGACGCAGATCAAAACCACGTTGAGAGACCACCTAACTCCGATCAGGATGGCCACCTTCAATGACAAAAAACAACAGATGCTGGAGAGGATGCGGGCAAAGGGAACACTTCTACACTGTTGGTGGAGTGGCTGAAACAGGGGCCGAGCGCTTAATTCACCGACACCAACACCAAAAGCACAAGTTATAAAAAGGAGAGGTTTTTATTAGCCAAGAGCCAGGTCGGCGGCCACTTGCCTGCTGGACACAACAGTCCCACAGCAAGAGGCGTCCATTAGCTATAGGGGCTTGCTTAAATGGGGGAAACCACATTGGGACTTTCCAAGTGGGCCAAACCGCAACATCCTGGAGGCCTAGGTACCTTTCAAGCAAGGCTAGCAGGGTTCACAGAAGCGGAAAAAAACAACAAAAAAGCTGTTAAACAGTTTAACCTAGCCAGTTTCCAGGAAGGGAACTTTTTAACTGTGCAAAGGCTGAGTTTATGCTTAGCCTAATTTTTGACACTGTAGATGTCTTTGTAAGCCCCCCTTCCACATGGAAACTAGGGCAACCTCTGTGGAAAACAGTTTGGTGATTCCTGAAACATCTAAAAGTCGACCTCCCATACGACCCCGCAATCCCCCTACTGGGAATATACCCAGAGGAACTCAAATCACTCTATGAAAAAGATATCTACACATGCTTGTTTACTGCAGCATTGTTCACAATAGCGAAAACATGGAACCAACCGTGCTGCCCATCCAAAGGGGACTGGGTTTAAAACATGTGGCACATATACATGGTGGCATATTATGCAGTCATAAAGAAAGACAAAATTATGAACTTCACAGCAACTTGGACTTAGAGGCTGTAATACGGAGTGCTCTATCACAGAAACAAGGAACTGAGTGTCAAATGTTCTTACTCATAAGGGGACCTCGAACAATTTTTGTAATACTATAAGAAAAGGATTGACAGTAGTGGGAAATTGCCGGGAGAGGGAGGGCACACCTCATCCGCAAGGGCACCTGCATCATGAACATCTGTATACCTAACCCTGAATTGGACCCCACATCTTTCAAACAAAAAAATTGAAAGTTAAAAAAAAGGGCCGTTTGAAGAGCCACGAGCATGACCGACTTTGTGTCTATAAGATTTAAGACTTAGTTTCTCGCTGCAACAGATGCCGTGGAGACAAGGAGACTGGCAGTACATCTCAGGGCACGCCATGGCGGCCGCGACTAAATGTGACCCGCTGGAGCAGGTCTGCGGGGGCTGGAATCGCAGCTCTGGCGCCTGCCCACTCTGTCTCCTCGGACAAGGGGCGGCCCCTCAGTTCCACCGAGATGTGGGCGTAAACAGAGCACCCACGGGGGCACTGCCGTGAGCATCTCAAGACACGGGGATGTCAAGCTCCTGGCGCCTGGCGAGCCGCTCGTTTCAAGCGTCCACTCCGCCATCCGTGAGTGCCTAGCACGGGCCGGGCCCGCGAGGAGGCTGCACCACCGAGACCCCGCTTCCCCACCCGCTTAATCTCACCCTGCCTGGAAGGGAAGAGCGAAGATTAGCAACCAGCAGAGCTAGCCCGAGGGGTTGTTCTGTGCTAAGTGCCGGGCAGTGGCGCTCGGAGAGGAAGCCCTCGCTGCGGACAGGCTCCAGGCCCCGTCAGGCTGCACCCACACGCTGTGCAACCTCGGGCAAGTCACACCACCTCTCTGTGCGCCAATGAGCTCAACCTGGAATGACGGCCCAGCCGGAACGCGTGCTGTCCGCTTGGCTCTGCTACAGATGGAGCCACCGTCACCAGAATCCCCTCTGCCGTGTGGTCCTGGGTCCGAGAAACTCCGAGCAGACGGCGGAGGCCGGAGGAGCCGAGGCCACTGGCCCGGGAAGGTCGCCGCGGCCACGCCGGGAGACAGAGTCGGAGGCGAGAGGGCGGCCCCGCGCCGCCCTGCTGTCCACGCCGGCTCGTCTTCCTTCCCCGTCCGGCTGGGCCGCAGCGGGCCGAGACCCCCGCCGCAGGCGCTCGGCCGAGGGCCCTGGGGCTCCGGGGGCGCGGGCTCGCCAGCCCTCTGTCCCCGGCCCCGCTTCGGAGCCACGCGGCGCGGCCGGGCGCGGGCGACGGCGCTCAGCCCCGCCGCCGCGCCTGCGGGACCGCGCGTGGGCGGCCGGCTCCGGCAAGAAGGCCCCCACCCGGGCCTCGCGGCGGGGAAGGCGGCCTCGTCCCGCCCCAGCCCTGCCCCGCCCCAAGCCATGCCCCAGCCACGCCCAGCCGCGCCCAGCCACGCCCCCAGCCCCCCAGCCCCGCCAAGCCACGCCCCAGCCACGCCCAAGCCCCGCCCCAGCCACGCCCAGCCACGCCCAGCCCGCCCAGCCCCGCCCAGCCCCGCCCAGCCACGCCCAGCCACGCCCAGCCACGCCAAACCCCGCCCAAGCCCGCCCCCCTGCCCGGGGGCGTGGCCCGGCGTGGCACGCCCCGCGCCGGCTGGGCCGCTGGCGACCCCTCCCCCGGGCGTCGCGGCGACGAAGGGGCCTGGGGCGAGCGGCCGACCCCGGAGGGTGGGGAGGGCCCCGCCTTCCTCTCGTCGTCCCGCGCGTGACAGAGCTGGATGTGGGATGGCTGCTGGGGCTCCATCAGCCGGACGACCCCCGGTCTCTTTCACGGGCCCCCAGCGGTTGGATGCTGGGGTTCTTTCCGGTCTTCTGCGGTGGTCGGCACCACGACGGGCGCGCTTGTTCCCGGTCTCTTCGTTGTCAGGTCAGGTGGACGCTTGCTCAGCTCCGGCGGCTCCACGTGGCCGGGGATTGCCGTCAGGCGGGCTCCTGGAAGGGGAGTTCCCGAGCCGCCGTTCTCCAAGGCTCGTGGAACGGATGGTCAGATTTCGGCCCGAACCGAACCTGTGTTCCCCGGGGGCAGAAAGGAGGCCCAGAGAGGGGCCGTGATTTTCCTGCGGTCATGGAGTGAGTCGGGGAAGAAGGGGACAGGAACCCCGCCAGTCCTCGCCAGCCAGGCCGCCCAGGACTTTGCTGGACCTGGTTCCCACAGCACCGGGACGGGTGGGACGTGGCCGGGGGAGCGTGTGGGGAGAGGCCAGGGCCTCATGCGGTGGGCCCCGAGGCGCTCGGCGGGATCGGAACCTGTCGTTTTCAGCGCCAGTGTTGGTTCTAGAGCCAGGCGTGTGTGCGTGTGTGTGTGTGTGTGTGTGTGTGTGTGTGTTCATTTACCCCCAAAACGGGTAAACAAGCAGATTTGGACACAGGATCTTCCCCGTGTCATCATTAGAGGAGGATTGGAAATCGCTGCCACAGATTGCTGTAGTTATGGCCCTGGCCTGGCTCCAAGGACCCCCCCACAGCCCTGCCCGAATGGCCATGATACACCCTTGCCTCTGCTCCACCAAGCCGGCTTGGAGGCCCGCTCCCAGACAGGCCCTCCGCGGTGCAAGGTCAAGAGGCCGAAGCCAGGGAACAGACGCCCGTGGAACCCAGACCCGCTCAGCAAGTTCTGGTTCGGCCTGACGGTCCGCTTCCCACGAAAACAGCCTCAACCCAAAGGTAAACAGCCGTCCTGAATTTAGGGCCCGGTGAGCAGGGCGGCCGTGCAGCCAGGCACCCCTCCTGGACCGGGCTCGGCGGAGGGCTCCCTGTGGGGAAGCGGCCCACTCGGGGGCTCCTCTTGCCGCCAGATCACTTCGGGGGCCTCGGGCCGCTCCCGGGGGCTTGTTCTGGGCTCAGCCACGGAACGGCAGCCTCTCGTTCAGTTTCCAGGTCAGGGCGAGGGGCGAAGCAGCCAGAGGCACTTGTGCAGAAAGAGCCGGACACGACTGATTCCCAGAGGCCACGTTTTATTTGCACCGTTTCCTTCAAGTCTGTGGCCCAGGCAGGCACGGAGTAATATATGAGCTCCTTGGTTTAACTGGACAGCAGCATGAGCTTGTAATAAGGATGTGGTAATACACCACGAGAATCTGTAGGCTCGTAAAACTTGACCTTATAAATCTCCACGTGTATCAATTCCAGGCAGCAGCCACTCCCTGCAGTGGAAGCCCCAGACTTGCAGAGGGCCTCGACAACACAGCCGTTCACCCGACCCCCCTCCCTTCTTGAAAGCGCCCCAAGACGGACTACTCAGGATACATCCATAATCTCTTTCTCAAGCAGGAGCGTCCCCTCAAAACACACAAGGCCCAGACTTGCCTCTAGGATCATGGATGGGGGTCCCGAGAGGTTAAACAAGCACATTAACAATTAGGATAGAATGTTCCCCAAGGCAGAGGTCCCCAACCTTTTCGGCCTCAGGGACGGGTTTCCTGGAAGACAGTTTTTCCATGGGCTGGGGCTGGGGACCGTCAAGCATCAGATTCCCCTAAGGAGCACGCCACCGAGATCTCTCGCCTGTGCAGTTCATCATAGGGTTTGTCTCCTATGAGAAACAAATGCCGCCGCTTAGCTGACAGGATGTGGTGCTCAGCTCGCCCACTGCTCACCTCCTACGGTGCAGCCTGGCTCCTAACGTGCCACAGACCAGTATCGGTCCACGACCCAGAGGGTGGGGACCCCTGCCCTAAGTGACTCACCCTCTCTTCCCCTTGCCTGACTTCTGCCTCTTTGGGGGTCGGACTGGGGCTACCACTGTGTGGCCCTCTAGATCGGGTCTTTTAAAAACTTGTTCTGCAAAAGGCCAGATGGCAAGTAGTCTAGGCTTCTCGGACCCCTCGGTTTCTGGATTCTGTCATAACTAGACTCCTCTGTTGCCGGGAGAAAATAGTCTTTAGACCATGTGTAAACTAACGGGGGTGACTGTGCCCGAACAAAACTCTACGTGCAAAAATGGGTAGGTGGGATTTGGCCCTCAGGTCTGAGTCTGCTGACCACTGCTGTAGGTGGCGCGTCCTTATGCTCAAGGGTCCGCCCCACCAGTAACTTGCCCTCTAAGTAGTGAGGGGGTCAGCCTGCAGAATTTAGGTGGGCACCGGGATTCCAGCAAGGGCTGTCGAGACCCCACCGCGTCCCAGAGAGTTTTCCGTACATTGCCCCATTTGACTCCGAGAGAGGTGTCTTTGTCTCCTCCCATTCCACAGAGAGAATCACAGGGATCCAGAGAGCTGAGGTAGTTTTCCCAGAGTCTCAGAACCAGTGTGGTCAAGGTAGGACTCAAACCAGCAGCTCTAGCATCGTGTGCCCAGCAGAAGGACAGGGAAGCAGCAGTTACCACACGTGAGGCACTGCAGTGACATCACTTAACTCGCCTCTGACCAACGCGCTTGACACTTGTCATGACCGTTCTTGTAGAGCTGCCGAGTTCTGGGTTCTGGCAGTGTGGTCTTGGACAAGTCACCAACCCTCTCTGGCTCTCGTCCGCAGAAGGACTGTCACAAGGATTAAACAACACATGTGGGAAACTTCTTGGGAGACTCTCAGATGCTGAGTAAATGCTGGTTTATCGAATTTTCTCAAGAAGTCCAGGCCAATGGCTCGACAGACCTCTTTTCTGCACTGAAAGGCTCTACGTGGGCATCTCCTTTCAGCAGCCCCTGGCTGGGGCACGCTTCCGCTGCAGGTGGAGCGGAATGGGAATCTGATGATAGACCCCGACTCACAGCTGACAGTGGACCTGAGCTTTGCCGGCCCGGCTGGCCCAAAGGGAAAGACTTTGAACCCATTCGGACAGACAGGCCGGTGCAGGGGGCAGCTCCCTGCCGGCCCCTTGGAGGAGGCTCCCAGCGCCATGGGGTTCTGTTTAGGAAGCCGTTTCCCCGTCTGGGCAGATGGCCTGCAGGAACGGGGCTTGGCCGATCTGGTTTCAACTAATTCTATTAAACGAAAAGTTCTGTAGAGCAGATTCCTCTGCGAGCCTCTGTCCACATGGTGACTTAATCGGGCAAATTAAAACATTGCCGCTTTGTGTCCGAACTGCTGCTTTCTGCGGCGGCCTTGGAGGGAACATGGCAGAGGAGGAGGGGAAGTCTGGATGTACAGGGGTTTTGGCCGGAGGTGGGGCTGCTGGAAGCTTCTGGAAACAGAGGTGGCGCAGAGAGGGGGACGAGGGGGTGGCAGGAAAAAGGCCTCGGCGAACTGAGGATTCGGCAGGCTGAACTCCCGGAATGGATTCCCTATTCGGTGAGGAATCCAGTCTGCCTCTCTCGATGCAGGTGGAAAAACTGAGGCCGAAGTGACGCGATCAAGTCACCCAGGGACGTGGTGTCAGCCAGGAGGAAGGCCGGGGGCAGGAGGCCCGAGGGCGAGGGGGGACGGGAGCACATCGGACGCCAGGAGACTTTCTGTTCCTGGAGCCATCGCTCTCTCGTGCCACCATCACCTCCTGGGAAAGAAAGGCGGGTCTGGTGTTTCCTTTCATTCCGTGAGGGGCTTGGATTCTTCCTCTCCTCACTCCTCCACGGCAGTGCGGCCTGGGGCTGTTTAGGGCGTCTGTGTCCCCAGTCACCCCACCAGAGGCCTGTGCAGTATCACGCTGTGGCTCTCAGACCTCTCTGTTGAGAACTAGAATGCTCTCACACTGACATCTCGCCGTCTGTCAGGCCCCCGCCCTTCCTCTATGCCTCCGCCTAGGGTGACCCTCGAGTGTGTCCCTGGGCCCTCCCGCTCGGCCACGCGCGGCTGGAGACTCACTGAAGCTGGGAGAAGGTGGACCCGGGATGGGCTTACTCCTGCTGCCATGTCAGGCCTGTCAAGTGCCTCAGGCCGTGTGGCCTGAGAGTCTGTGATTCCACAGTACTCCTCAGAGGGCAGGGACGCCTTGGATGTGCAGGCGCTTCACAGCTCACACTTCAGTTTTCACCCATCTCAGTTGCTCCTTCCCGCACTCCTGTGAACAGCCGGCCGGCATTGGGGTTGTCTCCTCGCTTCAGAGATGAGGAAGCGGCTGGGAACAGTGGCCCGGTGGGCCGGAGCTCAGATTCCCACCTGGGCGTGCTCCCTCCGGGCTGGTTGTTCACAGCTGGGGACAAAGAGGCGGGGGATGGCTCCAAGTGCAGGAGGGGCCAGGGCGTGTGGGTCCGTTTAGGTCCGTCCCAGACTAAGCTGCAAACAGGGAAGAGTTGGGCTGGGGGCCCCTTTCCTCTTCGCTGCCGTGCCCCGCGACTGACGCCATTCCTGCCCCGCTGTCTGTGGTGTCAGTCCATCGCAGCGGAGGTTGGGAACTTGGCAAGACCGTGGGCGGGGTTCACGGCCCCAGCAGGGGCCGCTGCTCCACCCACGAGGCGGAGGCCAGCCCAGGTAGCCTTCTGGCCTCTTCCGCGAGAATGTGCGGAGAGTGGGTGGCTCCGGCCCTCTGCAGGTGCCGGTCCCCGCCCAGAACCACTCTGCCCACGCTGGCTGTGCCCCCGCCCGTCGGGGCTTTACCGAGGACGCGCCAAACTCGGCGAATGTGGCGTGCCTCTGTTTCCATCCTCAGACTCCCAAAGGGCACTTGGGTCTCGCTCACCGTCACCGGAGGGCCTGGACAGATTTCACCCCCCCCAGATTTCAGCCTTGCATTCAGCCACCCTCCATTCTCGATGGCGGTCAGGGCATCTTTTTAGGGGCGTGTTGACTAGGAGCCCGCCTGGGGATCTCGGATGGGCCTGCGGTGCCCATGGCTGACAGACAAACCTTTCTGGGCGTGTCCGGCTGCGGGAGGAGGAACGAACCTAGGTCTGCAACTAGGCAGCTAAGGGCCTGCAGCGGAAGAACATGTTCTTGGCAAACAGGGACTGGGGTACGTTGGGTGCTTGTGGATGGATGGCGATCGGAGGAAAAGGACCCAGTCACGGAGCCCCGTCACGAGAAGAGGGTGGCCTGGGAGTCGGATGACAGCCCCACTCAATCCTTCCCCTGGACCAGATCCTAGATGGACTTGAAAAACAGCCTCCCTTCCCCTGTGCCCAAGGGGACCCGGGCAGCACGACTGGGGATCCCAGGAGAGCGGAACCCAAAGGGCGACGAGGGCATCCTTCCCCCGGTTCTTACCACAGAGCTCGCTCTGCCTTGGCACCCTGCGCGCTCGATGGACGTGCCTGAACTGCCACGGAGACAGAGATGCCAAGCAGAAGTGGAGATCCGAGCTTCACAGAGCCTGGAGGAAGATGACTCCATCTGAGATGTCCCCCGAGGGCTCTCCTCGTGCTGGGGGAACCCGTTAGAGGCTGAGGGGGCAGAGAGATATCCCAAGGGACTGCTTCAGCCGGGGAAGGGGTGGCGAGCTGGCGACATGTGAGGGGTCATGACGGGAGACCCCCAGCCCCCCGGGGGTCGAGACGTCGGGAGAAACCAGGCTTGCATAGGGGCGTGGCTGATAATCCTCTGAGCAACCCTACAAAATGTCAGACAAGGACCCCGGGCTTGTCCCTTCAGGGAGGCACCGGGACATCCTTGTATCTCGAAGTGCCAGCATGGCGTTCCTCGGGCAGGTGGCAGGAAGCAGACGCTGAGATGCAGCCGGTACCTGCAGGATGGAGTCTTGGCCTGCGACCGGTCCCCGTGGGGGCCTTGAGCAGGTGCCTTGGCTTCTCTGAGCACCGACGGCCTTCTCTACACGGGGATGCGAATATCGAGCATCTTGCTCTCTAGCATCTTGCCGGCCTAGAGATGAACCACAAATGCAAAGCGTGAAGTGGTACCTTAGAAGGGCAGTCTAGAAGGCAAAACTTTTTTCACACGTGTAAGGACGGGCTGGATTTGGCCTGCTTGCAGATGGTGCTTGGCATCCCTGCTCTTTTCTTGAATGACTTTTAGGCCCTGGTCAGTGAATTTGGACAAAGTGTCACTCAAAAGGCACATGTGTCCTGGGTTGCTGGCAGGGCTCCATTCAAATCTTTCCGCCAGGCCAGAGCAGGCCATGTTTATGCCCTTGGCTCAGGCGCTGAGGAAGCAGGATTGGTCGTTTTCCTGTTAATTTTCTCAAACCCCGCATGTTCCTGGTGTCCTCGAACTGTCCACGATCAGCCAGTGAGATCTCAACCGTGTCCAGGTCACTGCGATGGAAGAATCCGGGGAGTCCGAGCCTTCGACAGCCGCCGTGGTGAGTCCCAGATCCACCAGAAGACACGCACGGATGCCAGTCCTTCTTCTGGACACATCTGGACCGGGTGATCGCTTTCTAGGGAGCTGAGTCTCCAAGCACGGCTCTCCCAGTCCGTCATGCCTCGGGCATTCATTGCGCCTCGTGATGTGCTGAGCAAATGGGACGGAGTCGAGGTTTTGCTCTGTGAGGCCTTGGACACGCAACTGCTCCTTTTGGAAGGGCTCACCTGGACCCTGCCCACGTGCAAGGCGGGCTTCTAAGCAGCCCACCCCTCAGACAGCCTCGGGGCTGCCCTGGCTGGTCTCCGCGGTCACGAAGGCTGTCGATTCTTTCCGAGATCTGCCCCGAGCTGCTGTCATGGAGTGAAGGAGCCGGAGGAGGCTGGTTTGAGAAGAAAACAACCCCGTGGCCCGGCTCTGCCACTTTCAGGTTCTGCTTCGTGCTGGAAAACCTTCTCCTTCTGTCAAGTTTCAAGCAGTAAATTCCCTCACCATACTTTTGGAGACGCATGTTTTATCCGCTTTTAATTAACTCATTTTGAAGCTTTCATACTTGCCCAAAATATTTTCTTGGCATTTCTCGAGCATTGTTTTCCTTGGGAAGGCCGCCGGTGCCGCGGAGGAGGGTCACCAAGCAACACGGCTTGGCATTTGGACACGCTTTTGTTCCCTTCTCCCCGCCAGGCCTCTCTGGGGTGCACGCATTTACTGTTAAAATATGACAGAGGCCCACACCCGAACGGCCATAATCCCTGGCGCTAGACTGTCTCTAATTGATTTAATTATTCATAATTGCTCAGCTGGGTTGACGCATACTTGTGCGTGATTATGGCAGACAGGCGGGTCTGGGGCGAGTGGTGTGTCCCTTGCTGGTTAGCAGGCAGCTCCAGAGTCCCTGTGGGCCTCTTACGGCCTGTAGACGTTTGGACAGCACCCTTGGAAGGTCGGGATGGAACGCCTTAGGACGTTGGTCTTGGGAGGGTGCCGCCCTCGAATGTCTGCTTGAACGTTTGGGAAATTAGGACCCCTGGTGCCGATGGAATCTACAAAGGACAGACAGAAACGCTGAGGGTGAGAGGAGGGAGGGAAGGAGCCGGGTCACAAGGAGAGGAAACTCGAAAAGCAAGACCTGGAGTCGATGTGAGCCGAAGTCTGCACGCTGGGCCCCCAGCTCACCCCTCCCAGGGCTGTCTGTCCCTCCACACGTCCCTCCACAGAGTCACTCACCCAGCTCGAAGATAGATCCAAGGTACCACTTTGGGAAAAGCCAAACCTGAAGGTATCTGAGCAGGGCGGGGGCACAAGGGAGGCCATGGGAGGCAGAAGCGAATTCCACCCCGGTAGAGGAGATGTCATCGCGAAGGGCTCTCTAATTGTCCCCATACGAGGCTGCTTAATTAATTCAAGACGAGTAAGTGATACGAGGCCCTGTGTGCTTCATGGGCTTCCTGGTGGCTAATGTTGGAAGCCATAAAAGGCCCCGGGCATTCCTGCCTCTTACGACCTGTCGCCCCAGCCCTCCACCCAGCCCAAAGCGGCCCTCGCCTCCTGCCCCTCGCCCCGGAAAACGGGCTGGCTGGCGTGGCCACGGCTCTGGCTCTCGGGCCGTTCATAGAGTGCTTCTGCTTCCTTTCCCTGGCCCGAGCCTTGTGTCGAGTCCGGCGAAACCACGAGGTCGGGCAGGGCAGGGAGAGTTGCTCCCGGGTCACAGCGAAGGAAACGGAGGCTCTGGGAGGGGAAGCGGCTGAGGAGAGTTTCTCCGGGAAGAGAAGGGAGGGCCGGGACTGGGCTCGAGGCGAGTGTGCGACTCCCTTTCACCTGTTGCCTCCCTCCCACTCCCCTGAGTGCCTCATTCTGGTCCCGCGTCCCCAGGGAACGATCTGTCAATCTGTCGCCTGAGAAGCTGGGTAGCCCACAGCCACTGGAAACAGACCCCCGAAGCAAGGAGGGGCTGGCGGGGGAGGAGGTGCTTTCCAGATTACAAAGTTCTTTGACGCTCACTTTCTCCTAGTGGTCTTTTAAATGACCCCGCAAGGCAGGTATGTTCCTAAGTCAGAGCTCGATAAATACTTGTGGTGTGCGTAAACGAGCCCCTAGCTGATGACTGGGGAAACTGAGGCTAGAAAAGCCCAGGGATGGTCCAAAGGGAGCCGGGATCCCACAGCAGAGTCACCTGACTCCGCCATCCCCCCCCGCCCCTCCAGAGCCCACCAGGCAGCCCCTTACTCTGAAGCAAACCCTAAAACAGTCCTCACCACGATGAGCTGATCCTGCCCCCAGGGCACCTCGTAGGATCTTTTCTAACGAAAACACAGAAATGGTTTTTACAATCCAACCAACCCCACGGCTCCAGGAATCTTGAGAGAGACGGATGGGCTGCCGCAGCCTCTGCGAACTGAAATGTATTATCAGAAGGATGTAATTACAAGTATTTATGTACACGGATTCTGAATCCTGGGATGGCCCTGGAGCCAGAAAGAGGGAGAGGGAGAGAGAGGGAGAGAGAGAGAAAAGGGGGAAAAAAGGCTTAAAAACTCCCGACAATAAGCAATTCTTCATGGAACAAAACTATTACAATAGCCAGCCTTTGATCTTGCCGGGCTCCTGTTGCCAATTGTATTTTGTCACCATTGGGCTGTCACCCGCGAGGGAGCACTTTTGAATTAAGCAGTCTACAGCAATTTAGTCTGCGCTGGCTTTGAAGTGCCAACATCAGTCAGGCCAGGACTAACTTTTTTCATTAAAAATTTTTCAACTTCTCTAAGGGGGCTTTTTGCCCTTTTTTTTTTTTTAAGCCTGCCGGGGCATTTAGATAAGTCGAGCCTCCAGTCCGTGGCCCCGAGACATCAAAAGGCGCTCGGCTCAGTCATGCTGGAGGCAGTCATCACTAAGCCCTAATGGAGTGTTCATTAAGGGCGCTTCAAAGGCCCCGTTTACAGACTCAGAGATTGACTAATTTACACATTGTGGGAAAATTGCTACCAGCTCTGCCCACACCTCAGCAGGGGAGAAACGCCCTCTTTCTCCGAGAGGCGAGAACTGCAAACGGGCCCTCTAATTGCAGAAGGGCCTTTCCGAGGGAAGACCCAGGCCCCGGCCTGCGTCGTGGAGCTGGCCGCCTGAGCACGCAGCGCCCGCCCGCTGACCCCGGGGTTCTGTGTGCCTGTCTGGAGGCAGCGTGGCACAGACGCACGTGTGTGGACTCTGGAGCCGGATGCAGCTCCACTTATTTGGGCTTGGATCCCAGCTCTGATCCCACCGGCAGGGAGACTTGGAGCAAGTGGCTTAACCCTTCGGGCCTCAGTTTCCCTCCTCTGAAAATGGGTACGATCGACTCGGCTCATGGAGGTAAAGTTCACGAGACAGGCTTAGCTTGCTGGCTGTTCTTAGCTCCGTGATAAAAGAGGGCTGAAAGCATCCCTGAAACTGTAGCCACGTTCTCCCCAAGCTTTCTTTGTCGCCTATTGATCTGTTTGAAGATGCTTACACACGTGTTGGGGGATTGGGCGTGAGGCCTGCCAATGGGCATTGGCTGCTGGGTCAGGCTCGTGGCTGCTTTGAGAACCAGGTCCTGTGGCCTCCAGGGCACGCCTACTGTGTCAACTCATGTCCTTTTTCCTAAAAGCGATTCGGGAAGGACACAGTAAAGCAGGCTGCCTTTGGGACGCCTTCACGTGGATCTGTCCGCCTGCTGGAACACAGTCCTGGGCTCGTTTCAGGTCGGTCACCCCAGAGGCTTGTGGGAGAAGCCCTGAGCCCGGAGGGGAAGCCGCCCTTACCCCGGCTCTGCCCCTGCGTGCCGGGCAACACCAGTCCCACTGCCCGCCCTCTCTGGTCAGCAGAGTCCTTCTGGGGCTGAGAGGCAAGGCCAGGACCCGCCCAGGGCCTCCTCTCCCGGCTGATGCCGTGGGGCCCTCACTTTCTTGGGGATTCAGCACCTCTGGGCTCTTGGGGGAAACGCGGAGACCCGGGCCGTCCGCCCTTCCCCAGGGGAATCTGCGTTTCTGCCCGAGCCCGGGTGCTTCGAGCACGTGGAAAGGCAGAGCAGCGACACGCTGGCCCTTCCTTTGGCCCGGGAAGGCCCTGTCATGGCCGTCTCCTCCAGAGATCCGGCTGGGTCGCTCTGGCCTGGGCAGTCAGTCGAGGGTGTGGAGCCGAGCCGCCTGGCCCCTGCCGGCCACGCAGTGGGGCTCCTTGGTCTTCACGTGGAAGCCATGCCACTTTGCTCTCCAGGGTCAGTTGGGAAACCCAGCGGATGACGGGAAGGACAGCTCTGTAGCACGCCTCCAGCACCTACTGTGCGCCAGACATCCTACTGGGTGCGTCCCGGGCGGCCAGTGACTGAGCTTGCTCACAACGGGGGTCTTTCAGCCGCGTCGGGCGAGCAGAGGGGCTGGGCGACCTGCCCACGCCACCCAGACCCCCGGCGGCTCCCTCCCAGGGTCCCCTGTGCCACGCCCAGGCCACCCCGCACAGAGGAGGCCCAGGGTGCCCGATCTCTGGAGAGAGAGGCTGGCTGGGTGGGGACCTGGCGGCACGGGCTCCTTCCTGCTGGAGGGTCCCTTCTCCCTCCGCTTTCTATTAACGGATCCTCCTAATGAGAGAGAGGAAAAAACCCCTCCGGTCACTTCCTCTAGTCAACCTTTCACTTAAAAAAAAGCAGCACTCCCGGCCTGGGTTCCCAGCCTCGGAGGGAAGCGGCCCTGGCCAGGGGCAAGCGTCGAAGCAAACCACTTAGCAAACCGCAAATTTCAGAGGCCTCGTCACATCTGCGTTTTATCAGCTTTTTCCGGATAGCATTACCCCGAGCAATTGTCTGCAGACCGGCCGACAGCTGAGACGTCCGCGCGCGCAGAGCGGCCGGAGATAAAGCGGGCACATGCGTCCCATCAAAGTAATGAAAGCCGCCTGCGCCGCCGCCGCCCCTTCCGAGGCCGCCGCCGCGGGGGGCTGATTAACCCTTGCCGCGCGGGCGGAGGGCCGGGTCATCCAACACCGGGCTCGTCAGGGGCCCCGGCGCCGGGGTGGGGGCGGCGGAAGGCACCGCCGCCGCCGGTGCGCTCTGACCTCGGGCCGGGCCTGCCGCGCTTCCTGGGGGGGGTGCGGGAGGGAGGGGCGCCGGGAAGAGGGCGCCGCGCGGGGCCTGGGGACCCTCGCGGCCTGGGTGCCTGGTGCTCCCGGAGGAGCCAGCCAGGCCTCAGGGACGCCGCACCTGCCGGGGCTGGTGGCGAGGTTGACTGAGCGCTGACTAGGGGCCGGCACCTCTGCTCACCCTCCTTCCCGCCCCACCTCCGGCGCGGTCCTCCTGGGGCCTCTGCCCCCACCGCTGGGGTTTCCAGGGAGGGGTGGGCCCCAGAACGTCTCCCCCTCCCTGTGCCCATGGCCACGCCTCAGGGACATCTGCGCCCTGCTCCCCCAGGGACTTGGGTGGCAACTGCCCTGGGGGGCACCTGGGGCCTCAGGGCCGGAGGGCAGACCCAGGCCTAACTTCCCCCGGGGCGGGTCGGCACCCCTCCGGAAAGGCTGTCCCCTGGGCACGCGGGGGCCCAGCCCTGCAGACATCCTGGCCAGCATGACTGCGTCTGCTTGTCAAATTCGGCTCTCTCTGCTTGTCAAATTCGGCTCTCTCTAGAGTGGCACCGAAAGACGACCATTTGGTTTTCACGAATGAGTCTAAGCACCTCTTGCTGTCCTTGCTAACCGTGTAGCTCTCTCTCCTGCCTTGTCACCGCCTTGGTCTTTTTCTTTTCCGAGAGGCGTGGTCTCACTGTGTCGCCCAGGCTGGAGTGTGGTGTGGTGCTGGCTCACCGCAGTCTTGAACTCCTGGGCTGACGCGATCCTCCTGCCTCGGCCTCCCGGAGTGTGGCATTGCAGGCAGGAGTCAAAGGCCTAGCCCAGCCCTTGGTCTGATTTTGTTGTTGTGGCTGAGAGAGCAGGATTTACTGAGAGGACAGAAGAGCTCCCAGAGGGGAGGGGACCCGAGGGGGTTGCCCTGTCTACGTTTTTGGTCAGCTCTTCCATCTGTCTCATTCTTATCATTTCATAAGAGTTCCTTGTATATTCCAAGTAGTAACCGCTTGCCAATTTCATTCTTTGCACATTGCCGGTAGTGTCCTGCATGAACAGGAATCCTTAAATTTTTTTTCTTTTTATGGCATGATCATGGCTCACCACAGCCTCAACGACCTGGGATCAGGCGATCCTTCCCCCTCAGCCTCTCAAGTCGCTGGGACTACAGGCATGCGCCACCATGCCTGGCTAATTTTTAAAGAATGTTTTGGGGCCGGGCTCGGTGGCTCAGCCTGTAACCCCATTCCTTTGGGAGGCTGAGGTGAGTGGATTGCCTGAGCCCGCGGGTTCGAGGCCCGCCTGGGCAACTTGGCGAGACCTCATCTCTACAATAAATCAAAAATTAGCCGGGCGTGGTAGCACACGTCTATAGTTCCAGCTTCTTGGAAGGCTGAGGCGGAAGGATTGCCGGAGCCCAGCAGGTCGAGGCCGCGGTGGCCGGGAGTGGCCATTGCACTCCAGTCTGGGTGACAGAGTGAGACTTCAACTCAAAAAATAAAAAATAAAAAAAAGAGAATGTTTTGTAGAGACAAGGTCTCACTGTCTTGCCCAGCCTGGTCTCCAACTCCAGGGCTCAAGCAATCCTCCCACCTAGGCCTCCAAAACTGCTGAGATTGCACACATGAACCACCACACCCGGCCTTGAATTTTGATGCAGTCAGACTCGTCCCTTTTTTCCCCTTTTGTCTTGTGCTTTTGGGTCTTTTGGAGTGGAATCATTTTTTCCTTAGGCACAAAGATATTTTCTTATGCTCTCTTTGACCGGCTGTATTGTTAATCCATCTGGGGCCCACCTTCTGAAAGGCTTGAGGAGGCGACTGTCCATTTTGATTGAAGTAAGAGTCTCCCTCTGGCTCAGCATGCTGCTGGCTGAGTCAGGCCTTTGGCTTCTCCACAGGGACCTCCGCTTGCCCTGGGACGCTGCTGCCCCACGAGTTCCCCATCAGTGCCTTGGGAAGGGGGCGTCGTGGGAAGTCTCGCTTTCCAGTCCCCTTCCTTCCCTACTTTGGCAGCCTCAAGCCGCTGCGTAAGTTTGGACAGCTTCTGTTTTGTATTAAACCACAGTGAGCATCGAGAAAAGGGGGCCAGGATGACGGAGAGCCGTTTTTACATGAGGACCCTTCCCACTCACGCCACTCGAGTGTTCCAGCGGCGTGTGGACGGTCAGGGTCTTTGCCCGTGCTGGTTCCTCTGGGGAGAGGGCCCGTCCTTTCTGAGTCCTTCCCATCTGGTTGGCCACCTACTCCCTCGAGACTCAGCTCATCTGCTCATCAGTCCGAATGTCTATTTTTTTTTTGAGTTGGAGTCTCACTCCGTCGCCCAGGCTGGAGTGCAGTGGCACGCTCTGGGCCACCACAGCCTCGACCCGCTGGGCTCCGGCGATCCTTCCGCCTCAGCCTTCCAAGGAGCCAGAACTACGGGCACGCACTACCGCGCCCGGCTAATTTTTGATTTATTGTAGAGATGGGGTCTCGCCAAGTTGCCCGGGCGGGTCTCGAACCCTCGGGCTCAGGCAGTCCACTCGCCTCGGCCTCCCAAAGTGCTGGGATGGCAGGCTGAGCCACAGAGCCCGGCCCGAACATCTACTAAAGAGTGACGGCACGCTGCGTCTGCCAGGGGTTTGGGGAGGGCAGCGACACAAATGGACTCTGGCAACCCTCACTCAACAAAAGGCCGTGATTTCCAAGGCATGGAAGAGCTCGCAAAAGTCAAGAGAAGTTGAGCCGCCAGGCCTCAGGGGGAGCGGCACTGGGGCAGACCTGGGCCTCTGCGAGCAGGAGGCGGGAGGAGGTCAGAACGACCTGGTGTTAGCTCCTGTCCCGTCTGGCGCCAGCCTGCCGTGTCCGATTGGCCCAGCTTGGGTCCTGGGCCCAGCTCGAGGCCCAAGAGAGTCAGACACCTTGACTGACCCTCCGCCAAGGACACACGCGGCAAGAGGAGTTGGGTCCCGGAGGAAACTCCTCGCAAGGCCCAGGCAGGCCAGATACTGGCCATCCCTGATGGGCACTTTACCCCGGGCGGGCCTTGACGGTGCTGGCGAGCCCGAGGCAGCTCCCTCTCCACTGCCCAGTGGAGGAGACCTGTGCACAGAGAGTACTCAAAACAGGACAGAGAGTTCTATAACGCAGAGGCACAGGGAGGGACCCCTGGATCCAGGCAAGGCGTCAGAGAAGGCTTCCTGGAGGAGGCGGTGCCGAGTTGTCTTCACAGATCAGTAGGAGCTGGCTGTGTGAAGAAGGGTGGGACAGTGTTCCAAGAGAGGGTACGTGAGCAGAGCCTGGCAGTGAGAAATAGATATGCGGTTAACAGGGAAACAGTCTCCTCCCGAGAAACCGAGAGGGCCTGGAATGTTCTGTGTGGCCTCCGGTCTCTGGGGCCTGGCTCGGGCAGAGAGGGTCGGCTGGAGAAGCCGAGGATGCCCAGCAGGAGGAGACTTCCTGTGTTTCTGGTCCTGCTCGAGAGCTTCTTGATGGCTCGGAAGGCGGGGACTCTGTCTCCAGACGTTGACACAGCGGCCCCCAAGAGCTGAAGCGACCGTCAGAGCCAGATCCCTCATGGCTGTGTGAAAGGTTCCGTGCACAAGAAGAAAAACTCCAGACGCAGGTGAGTCTGTCCAATGCCTCCTCTTTCCTTCTCCTGGGACTCGAGAAAGGCTCTGCACGGTTCCATTTCCGCGGCAAAAGATTTCCACCCTCTCCTCTCTGTGGTCTCCACGGGGTTCCCTTGAGAAACGTTAATCCAGGCCAGCCAGGTCGTGCTGCAGAGGGGGAAACTGAGGCCCCAAGAGGAGAACTCTTGGCCACAGTCCGGATAGCCTCGAGTCTTCTTGCCGAGCTCACAGAGCACCAAGGCTGTGGGGTCAAAGCCTGTATAAAAAAATTGCAGCAGCCACACGTCCTAGCTTCGTTTAAAAACCATGCCGTTGGCTGGGTGTGGTGGCTCGTGCTTGCCGTCTCAGCCCTCTGGGAGGCCAAGCTGGGAGGACTGCTTGAACCCAGGAGTTTGAGACCAGTCTGGGCAATAGAGCGAGGCCCCGCCTCTACCAAGAACAGCTTTAAAAAAATCACTCGTGGGCGTGAAGGTGCATGCCCATAGTACCAGCTCCTTGGGAGGCTGAGACAGGAGGATCTTTGAGCCCAGGAGTTTGAGGCTGGCGAGCCCTGGTGGTGCCACTGCACCCCAGCTGGCAACAGAGGGAGACCCTGTCTCTATAACGTAATAATAAATAAATAAATAATTTAAAAACTACGTTGTTACCCACTTATCTCAGTAGGATGGCTATAATAAAAAAATGGAGGCTGGGCTCGGTGGCTCAGCCTGTCATCCCAGCGCTTTGCGAGGCCGCGGCGAGTGGGTGGCCTGAGCCCGCGGGTTCGAGAACAGCCCAGGCATCTTGGTGAGACCTCCTCTCTACAACACATCAAAAATGAGCCGGACGTGGTAGTGCACGCCTGTAGTTCCGGCTACTCGGAAGGCTGAGGCGGAAGGATCGCCGGAGCCCAGCGGGTCAAGGCTGCGGTGGCTGGGAGCATGCCACTGCCCTCCAGCCTGGGTGATGGAGTGAGACTCCAACTCAAAAAAAAAAAAAAAATCAACAACAAAAAAAATGGATAATAAGTATGGTAGCATTGTTGGTCGAAATGTAAAATGGTGCATCTGCTATAAAAAACAGTTTGGTGATTTCTCAGAAAGTTAAACATCAAGTTGCCATACGACCCAGTGTTTAAGAGAAGGGGAAAGAGACGTCTACACAAACTTGAATGTCAGGCTGCGTGGGGTGGCTCGTGTCTGTAATCCCAGTTCCTTGGGAGGCTGAGGTGGGAAGATCACTTGAGACCAGGAGTGTGAGACCAACCTGGGCAACGTAGCAAGACCCTGTCTCTACAAAAGTTTTTTTAATCAGAAAAAAGTAATTGCGCATGAATGTTCAAGGCAGCACAAGTCGCAGCTGCCGAGAGAGGGAAGCAAATAGAATATTCATCGCCGATGAATGGATAAACAATGTGGTATAGTAAGGCAAGGGAATCCTATTATTCTTTCTGTGAGAATGAAGGACTGATCCTCATGAGAGTGTGGGACACCTTGAAAACACTGTGCTCACTGAAGGAAGGCAGATGCCAGTGACAAATACTGTGTGATCCCATTCACGTGAACAGTCCAGCATTTGTCCGAGCCGGTTCATAAGGCCAGAAAGCAGGTCTGCAGTGGCGGCTGGGGACCGGGGAGAAGGGGCACGGGAGGGCAGCTTGTCAGTAGGTGTGGGGTCTCCCTTCGGGGTGGCGAGAGTGCCTGGGGCTGGTGATGGTCGTGCGACACATGCACGTGCTAATTGCCACTGCGTGCTGCACCTGGGATGGTTCATTCTAGGCTGCCTGATTTTACCTCAGTAAAAACAAAGCCGGTTGTTTATGCCTCAAGGACTTTTGGATGATGCTTGCATGTTGCCTTGGGTGAGGATGAAATGCAGTCACCACAGGGCACTCCCTGGGGAGGACGCTGCTCTAAGCCCTTCATAATTCCCTCAGTTCTATCGCAAAGCCCTAGCATAAAGCGACCCTATTCTTGCCATGTTGCAGCGGGGCAAACCCAGGTCTCCAATGGCAAAGTCGACAGTCCCTGGTCATCAAGGAAGGGGAGCTGGGATTTGCATGCCCCGAAGCCCCGCAGTGAGCCTCTGACTTTGGGTAGGATGCCCAGGCGCTCTGAGCCACGGTGTCACACTGTGGAGCGGGGGAGGGCTGCTGCTGAGCAACTTACCCTGGGAGGTCCGCCAAGGTGCCCTTCCAGGGCTCGGTGGGCCTTGAGACCGCGGCGTGACGGAAGGCCTCCTAGTCCATCCCCGAGACTACGCACTCCATGACGGGGCCGTGTCCACAGCGGCCAGCCCTGGTCCACCCACCTGGTCCCCTTCCTGCCCACCCCTGCTGGGTGATGGGCAGCCTGTGGATGCCTTAACGAATTCGGCTGGGGCCTTGTGCCGGAGATGGACAGATAGGCCCCGCCCCAAAGTGGGTTTATAAGCGGAAATCTGGGGAAGAAGGTCGGGGGAGTTGACCACATCCACGGGGGAAGCCCGGATTCCAAGAGGGGCCTAATTCGTAAGGCTCGACGCTGGAAACGTTTGCAGGAGCCGCTTTGGCCTGAGTGTGTCTCGAAAACCACAAATGGAATCGTACTTTGGTCGGTCGCCGTCTGGGGGCTGTTGGCTGGGTCACCGCCGGGCTTGCGCCGCGCTTTCAGACGGGGAAGCCCATGTGGTCCCTGGAACACGCCGTTTTCTTCAACCCCGAAAGTTTGTTTTTCCGTCTTGTGGGTACCGAGCCTTTCTTGAGCCAAAATGTAAGTAGCTCACCCATAAAACGTACACGTTGCAGGAAAGGAAGGCTGGAAACCCGCATCGGTTGGGCATCCGCCTCCCGCCGCACGCTGCCCGCGGCTGGCCCGTGAGGCTTATCACGTCCATCTGGGAAGTGGTTATTTTTGCAGGTGGGAAACTGAGGCTCCGGGAGGGGGTGAGCCGTGTGCACGGTCACACCGTCAGGCGGGGTGAAATTAAAATAAAAACCCTGTTCTGTGAGCCTCAAAAATGAGTTCTTTCTGCTTCAGCGAGGGTTCCAGCCAAGGGCTACGGCCCCTCTGGGAGCTGAGGGGTCCTGGGCCCAGAGATGGCAAATCCCCCTTCCTCTGAGAACAGTGAGCTGCCCAGATAAGCTGTATGCTCCTATAGGCAAGCCCTGCTGTTTTTCCAAGTCGCATGTGGATACTTCTGGTGATAGAAGCAAATTTGTTTGAAAGGAACCTACACTGAAGGCAAAAATGCTGCAAAGAGCATCACTGGAACAGTCGGTGAAATCTGAGTGGGGCTATGGACCAGTAATTAACACTGTGCCAACCGTTAAATTTCCTGCCTTAGATAACTGCTCTGTGGTCATACAGGAGAATGCCCTTGTGCTTAGGAAATACATGCAACAGTATTCAGAGATTGTTTCGGTTTCCTGTTATCACTCCAGATATAGTGGCTTAAAAGAGAAACAGTTTCTTTTTTCTTTTTGAGTTGGAGTCTCACCCTGTTGCCCAGGCTGGAGTGCAGTGGCAAGCTCCCGGCCACCGCAGCCTCGACCTCCCAGGCTCAGACAATCCTTCCGCCTCAGCCTTCCAAGTTGCCAGAACTACAGGCGCATGCTACCACACCCAGCTAATTTTTTGATTTATTGTACAGACGAGATCTCACCATGTTGCCCAGGCTGGTCTTGAACCTGCGGGCTCAGGCAGTCCTCTCATCTCAGCCTCCCAAAGTGCTGGGATAATAGGCTCGAGCCACCGCGCCCGGCCTCTTTTTTCTTTTTGAATCGGGGTCTTGCTCTGTTGCCCAGGCTGGAGTGCAGTGGCCAATTATAGCTCACAGCAGCCTTCAGCTCCGCGGCTCAAGCCATCCTCCTGCCTCAGCCTTCCGAGTGGCTGGGATTACGTGTGAGCCACTCGCCTGGTCCAAGAGCACCAGTCTCTTATTTCTCATGGTCCTGTGGTCGGCAGAGCTCCACTGGGCCGCTCCTCTGCTCACGCGGTTTAGGCCGGGGCAGCATTCAGTCGGGAGCTTGGCTGGGCCACACGTTCTCAGCGACCTCACGCACGCGTCTGAGGTGGCTGGGCCTGCCTGGGCCTCACCCTATTCACACGCTGTCTTCATCCAGCAGACCCGTCTGAGCTTCTGTGTTTGGTAAAAGGATCCCGAGAGGGCCCAATGGAAGCTGCCAGTCCGTCAGAGCCTGGCCTGAGAGCTGGCACAGTGTCACCTCTGCTGCAGGTCATCAGGTGCTCCCAGCTCCAGGGGGTGGGAAGCAGACGCCGCGTCTCCACGGTGCATCTGGAAAGGGGAGAGAGGCCTTGGTGGTGGCTGTCTCCGCAGACAGGCCGCCCCAGGGTCGGGGCCAGGGGCCAGGTGCCCGCCACGTACTCTCAGATCGATTCGGAAAGTCAAGCGTGCAGGATGACGCACGTGACGACGCAGACGTGGCAAAGCCTTCCACATCCAGATTGGCTGGAGACTGCGAAAGTGGGTCTTCATTCCACCCCCAAGGTTTTCTGCCAGTTTGGAAGCATTTCAAAGTGAAAAGTTAAAAGCAAGTTTCACTGCTTTCAGCTGAGTCTGCTTTTCAATCAGTGGGGCCTGAAGAGCTGCCGCTGGTAAGGGCTGACTTTTACTGAGCGCCCACTGTGTGCTCTGATCTTGACGTGCATCACCTCAGATCACCCTTCCACACCACGGTCCCGTTTTAAAGGCTGGAATCCAGAGCAGAGGGAAATGAAGGCATTGCCCCTGGAGACCGGGCTACCAGGGGCAAAGCCGGGACTTGGAGCGAGGCCACCCAAGTCCAGAGTCTGAGCCTCCACCGGCCCCATGTGGCCACCCCTCCAGCCCCGGCTCCTACAAGGCTCCACGCGGCCCCCGTCCATCAGGCCCTGTGCACAGAAGGCAGAGCCGCTGCTTCCCCCAAAGGCGCCCTCGGGTGTTGGCTTCCCTCCGAGACCCCCACAGGCCCACCTCTCCCAGGGTGACAAGCCTGGTCTTCAGGGGATGCCAGAGAGCATCCCTGGGCATGGCCCCGCCCAGGGGGAGGCTGGGCTGCCTGGTGCTGGCTGAGGAGGAGGGTCCAGTTTTCAGTGTGCTCTGGCATCCAGCGCCCAGGCCACTGCACGCTCAGCATCAGCAAGAGGGAGTGGTCTGCCCACCACTCCCAGGGGCGGGGGGGCCCCTGGGGAACGCTGCTTGTCGGCAGATGCCATGTCAGAACAACAAGACAGGCGAGTTCCAGACTGGAGGGGTGTCTTGACGCCCCTTTTCTGAGCAGGGAGATGCTATCCTAAGGCACGGGGCATCTTGAGGGGCCTCTGCCTTTATAGAAAGCCTGAAGTTCCCCCGGTCCACAGGTCTGGATCCAAATTCTGGCTCTGTCGCTTTCCTCTCTGGGCAGATGGCCCGATCCGCTTTGAGCCTTCATTTGCTCAGCGCGAACACAGGAAGAATAATGCTCACCAGAGCGTCACCACGGGAATTACGTGAAAATAGTGGATCACAGGTTCCTGGCACTGCAGCCATTACTCTCCAGCTGGGAGCAGGACCGACCCTGTGTGGGGGTCTCAGGACACCGGGACCAGGAGAGTCCCAGGCAAACAGGGACAAGTCGGCCGCCTTCCCTGGTAGGTCTCTTCCCTTATCCTTCTCTCGCCTGTTTTTTGATCAGGAAAATGGGCTTAATTAGGCAGAGCCGGATCCTGAAGCCCCCACGTTGTTGAAGGGATAAAGCAACTCATTTCACAGAAATTAGAAAGTGCTACCTGCCTGGTCACAAGGGCACGTGCTTATGGGGGTGGGCATACAGGTGTGAGCCACCGTACCCGGCCATTTTTTTTTGTCCTAGAGCCTGGGCAGTGTGACCCCAGGAGCCGGTGTCAGGACCAGTCCTGGGATGCAGCGAGGGGCCGGTCCCTTGGCCCACCCACCTGCCCACATGTGTATAGTTTGGGGGTCGGAACTCCCTTGCCTCCTCTGTCTCCCAGTGCCTGCCGTCCAGAAAATTGGGCCTGTCCAACCCCAAGAGAAGCAGTGTGAAGTCATGAGAAATCGCCTGACATGGGAAGGGTGTGGGACCCACCTTTCGATTCTAGCTCCTCCATTCTCGAGATGTAAAGTCCTGGGCAGGAGCTGTGGCCTGTCCCAGCCTGCCTGTGGTGGGAGCACCCGTCCCTGGTCAGCGTGACAGCCCCTGGCTCCTCCTTCCCCCACCCTGAGCCTTCTGACTGGCCCGCCTAACAGAGATCCCCAGCACCAAAGAATGGAGGATCTAGAATTGGAAAGTGGGTCCCAAGCCTTCCCAGATGGGGGTGCTTTCCCACGACTTCACACTGCTTCTCTTGGGGTCAGCCTCCTGGAAACAACTGTGATCCAGCTGGCCCCATCTGAGTAGGCCGTAGTCGGCATCGGCCGGAGACGGTCTCGGACAGTCAGTTTCAGGCAAGCTGAAGTGCCTGCAGAGGGTGGCAGGAGCCGAGCAGACAGCCTAGACTGGGGCGGGCCCAGACGCCGTGCTCGGCGTCTGCAGGGCCCGTCGGGCTGCTTCCCTCCTGGGAGGGGCCCGGAGTCCCTTGGACTCTAGAAGCCAAACCGACAGGCATGCACTTCCAGTGAAGCCCGACGCCTGTATGTCCGTCCCAAGCTCCTGAAGCCACGCGGAGCTTCGGAGGACGCAGCCTGGCTCGGCCTCTTGTGCGCCGGGTGAGCTTGGGCAAGCTCCTCAGCTTCCTTTTTCCGTAACGCCGAACCCCAATCTCAGCCTATTGTTGCAACCACAAAAGAAGGAAGGGAAAAGGAAACACAGTCCTCTTGGGACAGATGGAGAGAGCTCATCTCAGCCACGCACCAGCCACACGCACCACATGGAGACACGTCACTCAGCCCCCTGGGGTTGCTTTCTCCCTCTGTAAAATGGGCATGACATGGCTGCTTTCCGGGCATGCCGTCCGTGAAGCGAGGTGACCCGTCCATGAAAACACCCAGCAGAGCTCCTGGCACGCGATGCTGAGAAAACCAGCTGCTTCATGTCGTGGCCACCACCGTCACCACTCCAGGCCTCATCACCGTGGCTGCCGCGGTTTCCGCTGTCATCACAATTTAGCATCCGCATTACCATTTTCTTTTTTTTTTTTTTGAGTCAGAGTCTCACTCTGTCGCCCAGACAGGAGTGCAGGGGCCGCTCCAGCCACCGCAGCCTCGACCTGCTGGGCTCCGGCGATCCTTCTGCTTCAGCCTTCCAAGTAGCTGGAATTACGCCCGGCTGATTGTTTGATTGATTGTAGAGAGGAGGTCTCGCCACCCAGGCGGGTCTCGAACCCGCGGGCTCAGGCAATCCACTCACCTCAGCCTCCCAAGGCGTGGGATGACAGGCTGAGCCACCGAGCCTGGCTAAATAAACTTCTCTTTTTCTTTTTCTTTTTTTTGAGCTGGAGTCTCACTCTGTCGCCCAGGCTGGAGTGCGGGGGCATGCTCACGGCCACCCCAGCCTCGACCTGCTGGGCTCCAGCGATCCTTCCGCCTCAGCCTTCCCAGGAGCCGGAACTACAGGCGTGCGCGACCACGCCCGGCTCGTTTTCTTCTTGTAGAGACGAGGTCTCGCCGAGTTGCCCGGGCGGGTCCGTTACCATTTTCAGGAGCGTCATCATCACCGCCACCACCGTCAGGCTCACTGTCATCTCCGCCATCGCTGACGTCACTGCCACTGTGGTCGTGGTCCGTATCCGCATCACCACCACCATCATCACCATCACGATGGCCTCATCGCAACCACCACCTCGCTGTCCTCACCGCCACCGCCACCGCCACCGCCACCACCACCGTCCTCACCGCCACCGCCACCACCGTCGCCGTTGCCGTCGTCGCCATCATCACCGGCATCCTCGTCATTATCGTCATGATCAGAATCACCACCATGGTCATTAGCACCACCATTGTCACCATCACCCCGTTACAACCGACGCTGCCGCCGCCGCCACCATCACCACCACCATCACCACGATCATCAGCGCCACCATTGTCACCAAAACCCCCTTACAACCAACACTGCCGCCGCCACCTCCACCATCACCACCGTCACCGCTCTCATCAGGCAGCGCCACCACTCTCACCCAATGAAGACATCGTCATGGCCGCCATCCACATCATCCTCACCCCCATCACCATCACTATCACCCCATCACCACCACCACCGTCCTCACCACGATCATACCGTGATCGCCATCACCCCCTCACAACCAGCACCGCCACCACCACCACCACCGCTCGCGTCCTCGTCAGACGAAGACCATCGTCCTCGCCGTCATCACCACCACCGCCGCCACCATCACTGTCACCCCGTCGCCGCCCCCGTCATCCTCACCTCCGTCGACACCGCCACCGTCACCAGCGTCCTCACTGTCCCCCATCACCGATACCGTGGGCTCTCCCATTCACGGCTCGCGTCCGCATCGTCTTCATCTTCACCGCCGCCGCCATCATCGGCCCCATCGTCAGCGCCACCGGATGGCTCCTGAGGTATCCACGGGGCACGTCTGCCTCGGCGGGTGTGTGTGATGGCGAGGCCTGAGATGGGTTTTCTCCGGCGTCCGGTGGTGAGAACGACCCCTTGGCATTCTCTCCACTGTTTGTTGTTTTAGAAAATCAAGGAGAAAGTTGCCTTCTTCCCAACATAGTTCTCAAATACCCAGCATCAGGATTTTCCCCTGGCATCTTGGAATGTTCTCATCAGAAATCTCCCGAAAGCGTGATCCCCGAGGCCGGGAGCTTGGCCTGAGGGCTGTCTGGGAACAGAGTTTCTAACACTAATACGATCTGTTTGTGCCCAGTTCTTTCCTGCCAGAGAGGCCTTTCAAACCCTCCAAACCAACAGCACGAGGGCCTTGGGAGGGGAGGGGTCTGGGGGTGTGGCTTCATCAGCCGTGACAGCGTACCACACGGCTTCAGCAACAGAAATGTTTCGCCTCACAGTTCTGCAGGCTGGGACGTCTGCGATCAGGGCGCGGGCACGTTTGGCTTCTAGTGAGGGCTCTCTTCCTGGCCCGCAGACGGCTGCCTTCTCACTGCGTTCTCACCCGGCCCTTTCTCGGTGCTCTTGTGGGAAGAAGAGAGGGGGAGACAGAGACAGAGGGCTAGAAATGGAGAGCTAGGCCCGTCTCCAGTGTCTCCTCCGCCTGTGGAGTCCGTAGCAGAGGGAAGGTAGACCCATGAAGTCCCTTCTTCGGAAGCCCTGGAACTGCCACAGACGGCTTTTCATTTGAGTCTCAAGGGTTCTCTGTGAGGCCGGTCCCATGGCCCCCGTTTTAGGAATGGGACCCCGAGGCACAGAGCAACCAAGCAAATGATTCAATGTCACACAGCTGGGACAACCCTGGATTCCAGCTCAGGTCTATGTGATTTCAAATACCATGCTCTTTTTTCAAAAGCTGTGGTTCTCAAAGAACGGCCTGTGGATCCCTGAAGGTTCCCTATGGTCGTCAAGGTTTATAGCAATACCGATATAGTGCCCTAATATGAGTATTAACACTAATACCGCAAAGACTAAGCTGCGTTTCTCTTTGTTGAGTTGTTACTGATGATGCACAGCCATCATCAGTGGTCAAGACCACTGAGGCTTAACTGGAGCCGAGGCCCTGGCCCCAGACTCTACTGTCCCCTTAGTCCTTGTGCTGGTCAGCATTATGCACTACACACAGCGAAAAAAAAATGCATTGTCCTTAATGAAGCAGTGACATTCATTTAATTTTCATGAAATCTTAACCCTTGAGGACATGTCTTTCTGCGTGACAACATGGGGCGTTTGCCCAGAGCACTTCGGCTGCAGACAGAAGAAACGCAATTGTGCCGTCCTTTGAGCTGGCAAAAACTGCTTTTTCATGGAACGCCATTTTGATCTGAACGAATGATGGACGGGCTAGCCACACTTACTCAGACTTGTGTTCTTGGCAGGCACTTTTTTGAAAATGAACAGAGTGACTGGTTCGGTGGCTCAGCCTGTAATCCTGTGCCTTGGGAGGCTGAGGTGAGTGGATTGCCTGAGCCCGTGGGTTCGAGACCCGACCGGGCAACTTGGCGAGACCTCATCTCTACAATAAATCAAAAAATCAGCCGGGCGTGGTAGCGCACGCCTGTAGTTCCAGCTACTCGGAAGGCTGAGGCGGAAGGATCGCCGGAGCCCAGCAGGTCGAGGCTGTGGTGGCCGGGAGCGGCCACTGCACTCCAGTCTGGGTGACGGAGTGAGACTCCAACTCAAAAAAAAAAAAAAGAAAATGAACAGAGTAAGCCTGTCACGTCAAGGTGAACAACTATTTATTGCCACAGAGATCTGAGCTTTTGATAAAACTTAGAATTGTGGAAAACCCGTGTCCACGGTTGTGAGTTTGCTCCCCGACATAAAGACTTTTTTGGCGGTGAGAGGAATGGATGTAATTTCTTTTGATGTTGCAAAATTAAACGTGTCAACACTTGGAAGGTCTTATAAGTCAGCGAACTAGGATTTTCCGGTGACTGGTGTGTGGTGTTTCAGAATCACACGTAGGTAAGAGGTCCGTTCAAAGTGCAAGACAGACCAGTGGGTTTTAGTGTAACAAAGAAAAGAATGTTCATTGACATGTTTTCAGATTCCTCATTTGCATCTAGCTGTTAAAATGCTACCCCTTGTCATGTGTTGTGTCAGTATCAAGACGTTTTCTGAAAAGCCTACTAAGATACTCCTTCCATATTCAGCTATGCATCTGTGAGACCAGATTCCTTTACATGCTTCGACCAAACAACCCATTGTAACAGATTGCAGCAGTAGAGATGAGAATTTAGGGGTCTCTGTTAAACCAGATGGTAAAGACATTTGCAAAGATAAAAGACAATACCACTATTCTCACTGATATTCCTTTTCTCTTCTTTCTTTTCTTGGAGACAGGATCTTGCTCTGTTGCCCAGTCTGTAGTAGTGCAATCATAGCTCACTGCAGCCTCGAATTCCGAGGCTCAAGCAATCCTCTCACCTCGGCCTCCTGAGTAACTGGGACTATGGTTGCACCACCAAGCCTGGCTCACTTTTTCTTGTTTTGTTTTGTAGAGACTGGGTTTTGCTATGTTGCCAAGGGTGGCAATTTTAAAAATAAAAAGTATTAATTATGTTAACGTGTAAAAGGTTTGCTATTATTTTAGTTTTAATTTCTGAACATTGGTATATTTAGAACATAAACAAAGACTCTTTGGGGCTCTCACTAATTTTTAAGAGTACAAAGTTGTCCTGAGGCCAAAAATTTTGAGGATCGTAGGTTAGACCATTTTGCGGCTGAGGGCCTCACAGCACAGAGAGGTTGGCAATCGGCTGAGGTCCCAGGCGAGAAGATTGCCCCACATGGTGGCGAGCAGTGACGGTGAGCTTCCCAGATCCCCCAGCTGCAGGAAGGCGAATCCAGCCATCAGTCCTCCTTGGGCCTCTCCTGAGCTTAAGAAAACTGGAGCTGGACGTGGGCCAGAGAGCCATCCAGGGACTCGTCCCTTTCTGGGGTCAGCCCCACTCAGTGTCTGACCTGCAGGTCTCAAGGCCTGGCCCCTTGCCCCAGCTCAGATGGCTGCAAAGCGTCGCCCAGCAACAAAGCCCCTGGGGCCTGCACTGCACTTCTGTGATCCCTGCCCAGCCCGCTTCCTCCCTGCCCAGCCCACAGGGATGGAGCCCGGGCACGCTCCCAAGAGACACCCCGCACACGAAGGGGTCTCACGGCCCGCTTCCTGGGGAGCCAGCCCGGGACACCCAACGAGCAGGCCGACCGGGGACCTCAGACCCGCCCTGAGCCTCTTCCACGGCCCCTGGCGCCCTCGCTCAGCACGCAGGGAAGAACTCCTGAGCTCTTCCTGCGAAGGCTGTGGGCGGCAGCACGCGCGTCTCATCTCTGATCACACGCAAGGAGGCATTCGGGCGTGACGCTCGGTTGCTTCATCCAACAGGGCGGAGGGAGCCACGCAGAGTTCGAGGCCCTTCGGCCTGGCGAGCAATTTGAAGGAACAGAACCCAGTAAAGTTATGCCTGAGGGAACGGACGCACCACCAAAGCTTCCTCTTTGCACCTACTCTGTGTGGGACATCTCGCTGGGCCCCAGGTAGAGGGAACGCCAGACGACAGGGAACCCCGGCCCCTTCCCTGGAGACGCTCCATTGAGCTGCCGTTCTCTGCTCAGTGGAGCTGCCTTTTCCTGAGAACCCACAGCCTGGAGTTTGGGGTGTGGCTTCAGAAGCCTGCTCTCTGGGCCACAAAGAACCCCCTGCCACGAACCTCTCTTTCCCCACTTATGAGTTGGGATAATACTGCACCTACCTCCTGGGCCTGAGGAACAGAGCACACAGAACAGCCCTTGAGGGCGTGAGCTCAGTTCTGCTTGAGTAAAGTTTCAGCTCGTCTGTAAAGGTGCAGAGAAGAGGACTCAAGCGCCGGGGACCGCGTGCGCAAAGGCCCAGAGTCAGGAGGTGAGTGGCCGGACGCGTCTGCCAGTGCTCTTCGAGTGTCTGCCCGGTGCCGGGTCGTATATCAGTCCTCAGGAGGAAGGGACACGGCTCTGGCCTCAGGGTGCTTACAGAGGCAGGCTGAGTCAAATCAAGCAAAGAGCGACACACGTCACCGGGCAACCGCCAACGCGACCACCTGGAGGGTGAAGAGGCAGGGGCTGGACTGGCTGAGCTGAGCTCAGGCGTGTGTGGAGCTTAGGAGGGGTGTGGAGGGAGAGGCACAGGCAGGGACCCATCGGCCCCACGGAGGGAGAGGTGCGGACAGGGGCCAGATCAGCCCCGGTGGCTCTGAACGCAGGCGGGGGAATGCAGACTCGATTCTCTGCTAGCGCTCAGCAGCTTTCATCAAGAAGGCAGCTTGCCTCTGCCTGGGTTCGAGGGCGTTCAGGGTCAAAGCGCATCTGCGCGTAGAAGAGCGGGTCGGAGTCCATGATTCTGGGACCTTCTGCTTCCATTCAGAGTGCGTGAGAGATAGGACCTGAGCTCTCTAAATGTGCTTGCGTGTCAGAGGGCACGGGTTGTCTGATCAGAATCTCAGTCTCTTGGGGGTAGGAGAAGCCTGCGCGGTCATTCCTGGAGGCACCCGTGATCCCTGGGACTTCCCAGACACAAGCATATGCAGTTCTCCTTGCACACCTCCAGGGACAGTGAGCTCGCTACTCCGGAGATGGTTTCCTGCCTTTCTGGGGAGCTCTCTTTATTTTCCTGTTAATTTTTTTTTTGTCTTTTGAGTTGGCATCTCACTGTGTCCCCCCGGCTGGAGTGCAGGGGCACGCTCACGGCCACCGCAGCCTCGACCTGCTGGGCTCAGAGGATCCTTCCACCTCAGTCTCCCTTTGAGGCCCCCAGTTTGCTCGGGGCCTTTCTCCTCTCTGTCTTGCTTCTGTTGCGACCCCTTTCCCCTCTGGGCTTGCTTCTTGTCGCCTTTCTCTCCGCATCCTTCGCCATCTCACGCTTCCCACTGCCTCCCTCCCTGTGCGCCTCGTCCCTCCCCCCTTCTCGTGCCCCCCTGCGTCTGCCCCCTGCGTCGCAAGCACTCTCTGTGACCTGGCCCTCTCCGGCATGCAGGCTGGGCCCTGAAGCGAGGGGTTAACAGGATCAGTCACGCTCCACGAATGCGGCCGCACGGAGTGTGAAATGTGAGGGGAGAGGGAAGACACCGTTGGCAAGTCTGCCCTACCCGAGCGCTGAGAAACCAAGGCACAGAGCTGAGCCTGAGGTCCAAACCCAGACCTGCCGGGGTGTGAGCGATCCTGCCAGCCCCAGCTCCCCTCGCCCTGCCGTGTAAGCCCGTGGCCTCGCTGAGCCTGGAAATGACCCCCAGCGGGACCCCCCTCGCCAGCCTGTGGTGAGGTTGAAATACAACCTGGCGTGTGAGCCCCCGGCACGTGGTCGGTGCGGGGTCCCAGCCCCTTGGGGTCCTCTGGTCCCAAATCGGCGGGCCGGGCCACTGCTCCTGTCTCAGCACGGGCAAGCGAGCAGCTGGCAGTTCGGATTAGGG
The DNA here is from genome assembly GCA_027257055.1 of Cephalopachus bancanus. Lineage (NCBI taxonomy): Eukaryota > Metazoa > Chordata > Mammalia > Primates > Tarsiidae > Cephalopachus > Cephalopachus bancanus. Next base: position 753,790 of record JAPVLO010000500.1, on the reverse strand, counting down.
ACACGTGTTGGCAGCGTTCCAGCCAGCAGAGGTCTGCAGAGCAATTGGCCCCGCCAGACGTCGGGCTCGCCTTAACCGATTCGGACACAAGGAGCAGCCACAGAGCAGACCTTGGCCGTGTCTCCGTAACCCTGGCTTCTGCACACTCAGGGTGTGGCCAGGGGAGCCAGAGCAGGTGGAGGGTGCGCTTGGGCATCTGCTCCGAGGAGGTCAGCCTCGTGTGTCTGGGTCCTCCCCCCCCTGGTTCTCTCGGGTCTGGGGCCGCCCCTGCGGCCGGAGAGGCTGTGCTGGGCTCTGGCGTCAGACACACCAAGATCTGGGCCTCGTGAGGCCACTTTCGAGTTGGGGGCCTCTGAGTCGATCATGCCGCTTCACTGGCCTCAGTTTCCCCTTCTGTAAGAGGTGAGTAAGACGATGCGCCTTCCATAGCACGACTGTGAGGGTGAAACGGGGTGGATCCTGCACGGGTGGTGGTTTGAGAAACGCGGCTGATGACGGTGATTTTTTCCACCAAGGCCAATGCCAGGGACGCAGCTGATGAGGGCCAGATCACTGACGCCCACAGGAAGTGATAAAGCGCAGCGGGACCTACAGTCACACCCCGAGGCAGCGGTGGGTAGCTGGAAGGGCTTGGCCTGGAGAGGGCCGGGCAGGTTCGAGGGTCTCGGCACGTATCTGCTGAATGAAGGACTACGAGTCACACGGGAGGACCTGACGTCTACCTCCAGCCCTGTGTGAGGAGCCAGCCTGCTCTGCGAAGAAGGGAAAAGCGTAAGGGGCAGGGCTCAGGGAAGAAGGTCTCTTCCTGCAGCCAGGGCAGTCCGGAGGTGGGAAAAGCGGCTTCCGAGACAGCGAGCACCCCATCACTGGGGGTGTGCAGATCTGGTTGGAAGATCTATGGGCAGGGATGTTGCAGGAAACGTCACCTCTGTGATGTCCGGGGTCCTTTGCAACCCTGGCAGCCCACGATCCTAGGGGAAGCTCTCTTCGGGCTCCTAGATTAGCGGTGGCGGCTCACGCTGTGGCTGGCCGCCTCCTCACCTCAGTTGCTCGACGTGAAGCATATTTCTTGGCCAGGCGAGAGCTCAGTGTGGTGCCTCCCAGCAGCCTTCCTCCAGGCGGTGACCCAGGTACCCAGGCTTCCTCCCTCTGTGGTTCTGCCACCCCCCGGGCCTCTGAATTCTTCGATGGGTCCTCTGCACGTAGCTAAGCAACATGGAAGAAGCAAGAGCGGAGAACTGCATGGCAGGTCTTTATGCAGTGGCCTTAGAAATGTGCACTTAATGCCTCCCTATAGGCCAGTGGCCAGAACGGCAAGGGAAGATGGGAGACGTAGTCCACGAGTGCCCAGGAGGACAAGGACGTGGACGTGGTGAGCAGCTAGTCAGTCACTGAGCACAGGGGCTCACTCATGCATTCACTAGTCACTCATTCATTCATTTGCTCATTCACTCAGCAGACATCCAGTGAGCACCTACGTGTGCTGGCCTGTGTCCCGGGATGTAAACATGAGTCAGATGGGGCGCGCTGACACCACACGGTGCGGCAGGGACAGCAGCGGTCTAACGACGGGGTGACCGAGGCCTCCATCCCCGTATGCTACGGAACCGTCTCCCAGGGCCCGTGTCCTCATCTGTCAAACAGAACTGATACCACCAAGCTCAAAGGACGATGCCGCCCAAGCAAAGCATGAGAAGCCCTCTGTAAGGGGCGTGAATACTCCTGTCAGTGCCTCACGCCCTCCAGCACTGCTCTTTCTGAGCGTGTGGGGTTGGGCCAGGATATGCCGGGCGCCACCGTGCACTGACGGTGACATTTCTCACACCCGGGAGAGCGATCCCCCCGTTGCTGCTCGAGGGTGCAGGAGGCTTCTTGCCTTCAAATCCTCGCGGGCTGGCAGCAATCCTCTGTGCTTGCCCAGAGTGGCCTGAGTCAAGGAGCCCGGCACCTCTGCGCTCGCTCCAAGGACTGGCGAGCGGAGAGCTTGAAGGGGAAACGCCGAGGCCGACGTGTGTGTTTCTTCCACCCCTTCACGCGTCAGCCTCCCTGAAAAGAATAACTCAGGGGAGTTTCTCTTTTACTCCCGGAGACGAGAGGAAAGACCTGCCGGACACACAGCCCTGGGGGAGAAATGCCGGGACGGGGGCCCTTGGGATCAGAGAGGTTCAGCAACTTCCCTGCTGTCACAGGGCTGGGCGGAAGAGCAGGGCCTCCAAGCCGTCTGCCGGCTCAGTGGTGTCTCTCGGGACACGAGCACACAGGTGGAGCCTCCAGGTCAAGGTCCGAGTCGTTGCCTCCTGGGTAGGCATCAGATGGTTTCTTTGAAGACAGGAATGACGGCCGGCAACATCCTCTCAGTGGGAGAGGTCAGTGAGAAGCCGTTTGTGGAAAGTCTTGGCCCCGGGTCTAACACACAGCAGAGACCAAACCGCAAGGTGGCCCCTCGGGGTGTCTGGGGCATAGACGCCGAGGGCACCCCCACCCCTGGGCGGCGGCGTCCCCACGGGAAGAGCCCTCCTCTCCGTGCGTCAGTGTGCTCATCTGTCGGACGCGGCTGGCACGAGACCTGGGAACCACCACGGGGCTGGGGTGTGCTCCTGTCTCGGCATCCATGAGGCTCACTCGAATGGTCCGTCGCCTGCCCGCGCTTTGCCCACGATGTGAAGAGGCGTCTTAAGCCAGGCTTTGCATTTTCGCTTCCTGGGTCTAGAAGACCGTCCAGCCGCCTTAGCTCCGGGAAGAGTGTTGGAGTTGAGAGAAGAGAGACTCTAGATCTCGCGGCCTGCGTTTCGCAGACGGGACGGCGGCGGCCCGGGAGAGAGAAGGGGCTTGCCCGGCAGCTCCGACTCAGTCAGCGCTCCCCCGGCACGCCTCGCCCGCCTCTTGTTTTAGGAGGCGGCACCGAGCGGTGGCCGGCTGTGGGGCAAAGCCTGTCGCTGGGGGGGCCCCCGCCAGGACTGGGAGGCCTGGCTGGGGCCTGGCGTGAGCCTGGGTTTGCGTTTATTCCCCGGTATGGCTCTCCTCCCGCTTCTGTCTGTCCTACGCCGCACTCATTTCCCTTTCAGACGGAGGCAAGCAAGTCAGAGGGTCTTCACCACACCTGCCCCGTGGCGGCAAAGGACCCTGGACTGGACCTCCCAGCTTGATGAATACGTACCAAGCGCCAGGCCCTGAACTCGGGGGTTCAGCGGTAATGAACACATGGTTCCGTGCTCACAGTCACGCGTGGAGAGAGACGCTAAACAGAGAGCTGCAAGCCGGTCTGGCCCTGAACAGAAAGCTGTGTGACCTTGAACCTCCAGTCTCCGTTTCTCCGTCTGGAAAATAAGATGAGTGACCCCTACCTCCCAAAGTTGGCCGGAAGAGGAAGCGAGGCAGGTAGAAACAGCGACCACCAGGTGAGTAGACGTTCCAGACTGAAGTGGAGTTCTTTCCTGCTCTCCCTGACCGTGGGAGGAAAGGCTGAACCTGGATTTCTTTCTCTTCTTTTTTATTTTAAAGACGGGTACCGTTCAGGTTAGGTATACAAACGCTGATTATGCAGGTGCCTTTGTTGATGACGTTGCACCTGGGTCCCTAAGGGTCCTTGAGTAGACGAAGAAGAGGAGGGTTCCGCAAACAAGCAGGAGGGCCTGCCCTGAACTGGGCCAGCCAGGCCTCTCAGCAGGGTAATGTCACTAGGTCTGAGAAGTTGAAAGCCAAGGTCATTGACTGATAATGCACCACTGAGCCCGTCCGTTCTTCAGATAATCCAGTTTATGTCTAATAAAATGGGGTCCAAATCAGAGACGCATTTCCAAAAGGAGTTGGAAATGGCGTTGTCCTTCCTCCAGAGTGGTTTCCAGCTACAAGAATCGCCGGAATTTGCCGGTGTATCACGTGGCCGACCCCCAAGCATCGGGGAACAGAGCGCCGGGGCTACCCAGGCCAGGGACGGACTCTGGCTCTGCCACTTGCAACCCGGACGGCTGGGCAGGTGAATCACAACCTCCATGAACCTGGATTTCCTCGTTCATGGACACGGACATACTCCTATCTACTGGGCAGCGTCACTGATGTGTCATTGACGTGCGAAGGAAGCTTCGGAATGCACGTTTATGAGAAGAAGGACTTTGTCTCTTCCACTGAGACACCTGCAGTGCTGAAAGCAGGACTTAGAGCATACGAGGTGCTCATTAAAATGCTGACTGAATGAACAGTACACAGTAGGTGCCTAAAAATACTTGTTGAAGGAGCAATTAGATAAATAGGGAGGTGCAAAGATGTCTTTCTAGCCTTACGGCATTTCCTGGAGTTTTGTGTTGTTGTTAGTTTGGTAGCTGAGACACTTGGACTCAGAGAAGTTAAGTAACACATCTTGGCTCACACACCTAATTAGAGGCTCCCTCTTGTGTTTGAACCCAGTTGTGTTTGGTAGCAGATGCCTTATACTTTCCACTGGGTCTGGAAGTTTCTTAGAAACCGTATTAATGAGGAACACTTTTTTTTTGTTCTGAAGTGGAGTCTCACTCTGGTGCCCAGGCTGGAGTGCAGTGGCACACTCATGGCCACCGCAGCCTCGACCTGCTGGGCTCAGGCGATCCTTCTGCCTCAGCCTTCCAAGTGGCTGGAACTACAGGCACGCGCTGCCACACCTGACTTGCTTTTTGATTTTTTATAAGGTCTCACCAAGTTGCCAAGGCTGGTCTCAAACCCCTGAGCTTAGGCAGTCCTCCCAAAGTGCTGGGATGACAGGCTGGAGCCACCACTCCTGGCCAGGAACACTTGCAACAGTAACTTAAGTGATAAAGACGTGGACGTGTCTTCCACAAGGAGTGGGACCTGGCCGCTCAGGCCTTGGAGCAGCCACCGAGCATGGCATTCTGGAGCCAGGGCGTTTCCATCTTTCTCTTCTGTCACCCTCAGCCAGCTGGCTTTTTGTCCTGATGGCTGTGGCTTTATGGTCCCAAACGGGGACACAGCCGCAGGCATCACGACCAAGTTCAAAGGCAGGAAGCAGGAAGAAAGGAGGGGGTGGGCGTTTCCTGGAGTGCTTTCTCCCTACACCAGCCAAGGACAAAGGTCCCAAAGGCAGGTGTCTCTCGCTAGTGAGATGGGCCACATGGCCAACCTTGGCTGCAAGGGACACTGGAAAAGCGGGCCTGCAGCAAAGGCGGAGGAGACGGTCATAGCTGGCCCAAGCCCGTCTCGGCCGTCCTGCAGGGACCGGCTCCCTGCTGCCGCGAACAAAACCAGGAGCAAGGGCGGGGGACTTGGGGGGAAGGTGCACACAAATGCTTCCGCAGAAGCCTCTGCAGGCCTGGGAGAGACGGGGCCACATCCTTAGGGAACAGGCGAGGAGACCCCGTCCGGTGTGACTCACCAGGGACGGGCGCTGGAGGTTGTCCCTCCTTGTTCTGCTTTTTGGAAGCAGCATCAGAGGGAATGGTTGGTCTCGCCCTCACTGCACAAGCGAGGAGTCCGGGTCCAGTGTGACTCCCCCCACGGCCAGGCACTGGAGGTTACCTGTCTTTGCACTGACTTCTACGAGCGGTGTCACAGGGCAGGGTTTCGGGAAGGCATCGCGCAGGAGAGTGTCGGTCCTCTCTGGGGTGCTGACACAGCATTCCGCAGCCAGGCGGGGAGAGCGCCTCCCCTGTTCCGTTTGCCTCCCGTTCTTCCGATGACATCTGGAGAGATGGCAGATAATGCATGGAGGGATTCTCGATCACATCCTGGACTTACAAAGAGAAAAAGCTCCCAAGGACATCATCGGGTGAACTGGGGGAAATTCGAATGTGGATTAAAAATTAGACAATAGAGTGGAGTCAGTGTTAAACTCCCTGGGTGTGAGCATCATGATTGTGGTCATACAGGAGAATGCCCTTGTTCTGGAAGATTCATGCTGAAATATTGAGGAGATAAGTGTGACGATCTCTGTAAGTGGCTCGCAAAACATATGTATGCACACACACGTGCACATGCGTACACGGGTGCCCCTCATCTGTGCTTTTCCTTCCGTGGTTTCCGTTAACCTTGGCCAACTGGGGCCCAAAAATATGAAATGGAAGGTTCCAGAGAGGCATCATATACAAGTTGCAAATTCCAGGATATTCTGAGCCGCGTGATGGAGTCTCGCGCCGTCCACTCCGTCCTTCCCGGGACACAAATCGTCCCTCTGTCCAGCAGATCCAAGCTGTGTCGACCACCCCCTGTCAGTCATCCACGCCGCCGGCTCCTGACACCCAGCTGTCCACATCTCAGGGCTCGAGGCGCTGGGATCACCCAAAGCCGACGACCCTCCCGCCGGCGTATGGCCAGAGCGCCGAGAGTAGCCTGAGGCCGTGCCACCACACCTGCGTCACTGCCCTCACTTCATCTCATCACGGGACATGGTGTCACCTCCACCACCACAAGAGGAAGGGTGAGTGCTCCACGGTCAGATAGTTTGAGGGAGCGAAACCATATTCACATAACTTTCGTCACGGTGGGTAGTTATAATTGTTCTACGGTGCCTTCTCTGTCAATTAAACTTTATCACAAGGATGCATAGGAAAAAATATAGAATATGTAGGGTTCAGTACTATTCATGGTTTTGGGCATCCACCGGGGTTTTGGGGACAAAAAGGGTAGCTACTACACACACACACACACACACACACACACACACACACACACACACACACATAAATGCATGCATACACACGCATACGTCTACCTAAACACACACACGTACACACACATATGGGAGGAGAGAGAGAAGAACAAAAACCAAATAAGACCATTAACACCCAGTGAATCCAGACTCTCAATGAAGGGCATATGGGCATTCGATGTATTATTCATGCAACTTTTTAGTGGGCTTGAACATTTTCAAGATCAAACTTTGGAAAACGCAAAATGTTCAAAAGAGAGAAGATGTCAGGAAAACATCAAGCAAAAAAACAACAAACGAAAATGTTCAAAAGAGAGGAAACGTCAAGCCAACATGGAGGCGCGTATCACATGCTCACAGGCGTCCAGCCGTGCACCCTTGCAGGGCCGCTGGGGTTCACATACGGCCTGCACTCCTGCCTCCGGCAGCCCCAGCCCGAGTCCCTCTGAGCTCAGCTGGGGACAAGGTGGCCACAGCCTCGCAGGAGAAGGCGAGAGTCGCACAAAGTGATGCGTGTGGGGTTCTCCGGGCTGAGCCTGCCCCAGAAGCCAGGCTGCGAGGCAGGCTCATGGCAGTGTGTGTCCCCAAGGGCCCTTGCGCCTGGCACTGGGTCTGTGGACAACTGGATGCAGCCGACGGGACACCTAGGCCTGGAGATTCCACCTGTCTGAGTCCCTCTGGATGGGGATAGCCGGAGGCCGAAGGCCCCCTGCCACCCCGAGGCACATGCATGACCTTTGTCTCCTGTCACTGTTTCCAGAGAGAGCCTGGGTGCCAGCGGAGGAGTCAGGTGGGCGAGGCGGCTGCCCTCTGTGCACTGGGATGGTGTTAATTCCATCTTCTGGTCCCTGCATCCAGGGCTGGGCGCTGCCTCCCCAGGCCATGCCCGGAGCGCCGTGGCCCTGTTCCCCGTCCTCCTGGCGGACAGCCCTGCCCATCCACTGCCACAAAGAGGCTCTGCCATCTGCCCTGACCCCGTTACCCACCAATGAAGACATACCCTCAGCCCTTTCTTTTCTTTTTTGTAAGTTGGAGTCTCACTCTGTCACCCAGGCCGGAGGGCAGTGGCACACCTCTCGGCCACCGCAGCCTCCACCTGCCAGGCTCCGGCAATCCTTCCGCCTCAGCCCTCCGAGTAGCTGGCACGGCAGGCGCATGCTACCACTCGCCTCGGCCTCCCAAAGTGCTGGGATGACAGGCTGAGCCACCAAGCCCGGCCCTCTCAGCCCTTTCAAAGGCCCCCAAGGCTGGTCCCGCTAGGGAAAGAGAAGCGAACGTGCCATTGTCTGAGTCCCTGACTTCAAAGTTCTGAGGGGATGAGGGGACACAGAGGGCATGTGGGGGCCCCAGCTTCTCAGCTGGGGAGGGTTGCGGGGCGGCCTGGACGAGGCAGCCCAGGTGAGGGGCGGGGCACACGGTAGGGCTGGCTGTGGGCTTAGGTATGCACTGGGGGGTGCGCCGAGGCCCCGGCTCCCGTGCCAATTTCTTTGTGCTGGGTCCTCAGCTCGACCGCCAAAGTACTCCCCACCTGCAGGTGTGCCTCTGTCACATGGGCTCAGAGGTCTCTTCTGCCACTGCTGTGGAGCTGCCCTGTGGGAGGTCAAGCGTGTTTTGCAAACAGTCCTAACGCTTCCGGACACTCCATGCCCAGCTCTTTCCCAGGGATCCCGTCGTCCCACTTTGCAGATGAGGAAATCGAGGCAGAGAGCGGTCAAACAACCCGTTGAAGGTCGCAGGATGGGAGAGTGGTGATGGATTTCGTGGCCAGCTAGAGCAGGAACAAAAGGCTGCCGTCCCTCGAAACTTGTGACTATTCGGTGGAAACCGCAGTGTTGGCCTGAAAGCCAAGAACCCGTCTGTCTTTGCGCAGGAACACGGTCCTCCTGTCCTGTGACCATGTCTCCCAGCCAGCAGAGGTTCCGAGGTTTCAGGAGGATGAGGGGATCGACCCGTGGCCTGAAGTGGAAGACGTGCCCTTGAGGCAAAACACGTCCGCGGTGCCCAGGCCTGGCTCTGTGGGACCCTCCGTGCCCGGCCGCAGTCACGGCCACGGAGAGTGGAGTGCCTTGAGCCAGGCACTGTGTTGTGTGACTTGCTGGGAAATGTCTGACGACCAGCTCTGGGGTGAGGGCAGAACTTCCGATGTGTCATATTTGCCCATTTCCGTGGTGTAAATACTACGTCCCGCCTCGGCTGATGTCAGGCCACCAACGTGCGGTCACGAACAGGGAGTTGGGAAGGGGTGTGCACCGTGGCGTCTCAGGAGACACTCCAGTGCATCAGTAACTAATAACTCACAACACCCCGATCGGAGGATGGCACCATTGTTATGCCCATTTATAGATAAAGCACAAAGGCATGGCGAGCCTGAGACGAGTGCTGCCAGCCTCACCTGCCCGACAAATGCTGACACCGGAATCCTGTTTCCGGGAAACCAGAGGAAGATACTGCCCTCCAAGCTCAGGTCTGCGTTCGAACTCCTCTCTTTCTGATTTTCTCAGGGCCAAGTTCATCCCCAACTAGACTCTGATCTCCTCAAGGGCAAAGAGCCTGGCCCAGGCACAGACTGAGCGACCCAGGAATGTTTGAAGAGTCGACCGAATGTTTTGATTTCCGTTGGATCAGCTACCTTGCCCAAGGTGACTCAGGGAACCCACAGCAGAACCCGTGACTGGAGCCTGCGACTGTCGGCTTGGGGTTTAACGCCCTCAGCGGTGCGCTCAGTGTCCATGCTGAGATTGTTGTCGCTCCCGGACATGGAGATGGAGAGTTCCGTTATGTCTGGGACGAAGCAGAGGGCCTGTGGCTTCATGCCTTGCGTTCTCCCGGCACCGCTGCCCCTTCCTTTTGTCATGGCCTTTCGGAAAAGCATGGCCCAGAGCCTTCCACAAGACCAGGGGCACCACAAGTGAGGCGACCTGAGATTTGGGGGCTGCATGGCCATTTTCTTTTATTTTTCTTCTTTGTTTTAAAGATGTGGGGTACAGCTCAGGGTTAGGTAGACAGACATTTATCATGCAGGCCCCCTTGTTGATGAGGCATGCCCCCCTTCCCCAGGCAGTTGCCCTCAGCTACTAATTCCACCCCCCAACCTGCAGTTTCCCGCTACTTCCAATCCCTTTCTTAGAGTATTATGAAAATTGTTCAAGGTCCGCTTATGAGTGAGACCATATAGGACTCTGTTCTTTGTTTCTGTGATAGATCGCTGAGTATGATCGACTCTCAATCCATCCAAGTGGCTGCAAAGTCCGTATGTTTGTCCTTCTTTATGGCTGCATAATATTCCTTTGTGTATGTGTACAACATTTTTTTTATTCAGTCCAGCTTTGATGGGCAACACGCTTGGTTCCATGTTTTTGCTGTTGTGAACAGAGCTGCCACAAACATGTGTGTGCAGGTATCTTTTCAGTAGAATGACTTGAGTTCCTCCAGGTATATTCCCAATAGGGGGATTGTGGGGTCATATGGAAGGTCAGTTTCTGGTTCTTTCAGAAATCACCACACTGTCTTCCAGAGAGGTTGCACTAGTTTGCATTCCCACCAGCAGTGTAGAAGCATTCCTTTTTGTCCGCATCCTCACCAACATCTGTTGGTGTTTGTTTTGTTAATGATGGTCAATCTTACTGGGATTAGGTGGTATCTCAATGTGGTTTTGAGTTGCATTTCTCTGATGATGAGTGAGGCTGAGCACTTTTTTTTTTTTGAGTTGGAGTCTCACTCTGTCGCCCAGACTGGAGTTCTGTGGCCGCTTCCGGCCACCGCAGCCTCGACCCGCTGGGCTCCGGCGATCCTTCCGCCTCAGCCTTCCGTGTAACCGGAATTACAGGCGCGCACTACCACGCCTGGCTGATTTTTTGATTTATTGTAGAGATGAGGTCTCGCTGCCCAGGCGGGTCTCGAACCCGTGGGCTCAGGCAATCCACTCACCTCAGCCTCCCAAAGGCGCGGGATTACAGGCTGAGCCACCGAGCCCGGCCTGAGCACTTTTTCATGTGTCTGTTAGCTGCCAGTATATCTTCTTTTGAGAAGTCTCTATTCATGTCTTTTGCCCACTTTTTTATGGGGCTGTTTGCTTTTTTTCTTTTGGCGCTTTTGAGTTCCTTGTAGATCCTAGATGTTAGGCCTTTGTCAGATATAGAGTTGGCAAATATTTTTTTCCCATTCTGTGGGCTGTGTCCCTGCTCTCTGGATGGTTTATTTTGCTTTGCAGAAGTTCGTTAGTTTGATGAGGTCCCACTTGTCTCTTATCTCTTATGGTGTGGGCACTTGGATTTTTTTTTTTTTTTTTTGAGTTGGAGTCTCACTCTGTCGCCCAGACTGGAGTGCAGTGGCTGCTCTCAACCTGCTGGGCTCCGGCGATCCTTCCACCTCAGCCTTCCAAGCTGGAACTACAGGCGCGCGCTACCACGCCCAGCTGATTTTTTTGATTTATTGTAGAAATGAGGTCTCGCCAAATTGCCTAGGTGGGTCTCGAACCCGCGGGGTCAGGCAATTCACTCACCTCAGCCTCCCAAAGTGCGGGATTACAGGCTGAGCCACCGAGCCTGGCTCACTTGGGATTTTGATCAGGAATTGGTTGCCCATTTCAATTTCCATAAGGGCATCTCCTGCATTTTCCAAGATTCTTATAGTTGGAGGCTTTATGCTTAGTTCTTTGATCCATTTAGAGTTAATTATTTGTGTATGGTGATAGGTAGGGTTACATGGCCATTTTCAAGGGTTTTTTTCATTTTTTCACTTGCGTTGTGCTGTGGACAGAATGTTTGTGTCCCATCAAAATTTGTTGAGGCCCTAATCTCTGATAAGATGGTATTTGGCAGTGAGGCCAGTGGGAGGTAGTTAAGGTGAGATGAGGCCGCCGGGGTCAGGTCCCATGATAGATCTTGCCCTTAGAAGAAGAGGAAGCGATGTGAAGCCTACCCCTCCACTAGGTGAGGGCATAACGAGAAGATACTTTCTAAGGCAGGAAGAGAGTCTTCACCACATCTGCCGGTGTCCTGGTCTTGGACACTACAGCCTCCAGAACTGTGTGGCACAGACGGTCATTGTCTAGGCCGCCCAATCTGTGGTGCTTTGGGGTAAAAGCCCAAGCCGACTGAGACACGTCACGTCTCTACTTCCTAAGGAAGCATTCCACCGGGGGCAACGTGGGCGGTACATGAACGAACCATTTTAAGTGTTAATATTTATGCATGTATTTTAATATATGCAAAATATGTTTGTAGTGCACTCTGTGAGGAATAGTTTTCTCAGTAAGCAATAAAGCAAAACAAACAACAAAGAAAGAAAACAACAACAAAAACCAGTAGATTCAATGAGGAAGAAGTTTATTTCTTCTGTGGTGTAAATAAAGGGCTGGCACGGTGTGCCTCAAGGTCAAGGCCCCATCTCCTTCTATCTTGTTGCTCTGCTGCGCAGGGCTTCCAGTCTCAAGGTCCCCTCACGGTCTAATCTGGCTCCTGCAGCTCCAGCCATCATGCCTGCATTCCAGATAGCGGGCGAAGACACGTCCTCTCCTTAACTCACACTTCCAGCCCGTTGGTCAGGACGCATTACCAAAGCACACTCCGTCTCAAGGGAGACCAGGACGGGAAGTCGTCATCTCAAGCAGCCTTGTGGCCAGCAAATAGGTCAGGCATTCTTCCACAGGGGAGAGCGAGCACTGCAGGAAAGGATGTCGGTCTTTGTGCCACACATCCAAACTGTGATGCGATTGGGATTATTGCTGGCATGAGACAAAAACGTGTCTGAAAGGCGAAGTCTCTCAGGAGAATTATCGAAGACACGGAGTCCAGGAGCAGGGGCGTGTCTTGACAGTCGCGGAGGCGTAAGAGGTGGTGAACGGTGGAGCGGCCCAGGCGGGTCTCTGCGCAGCCCCTGCCCCCGCCAGGGTCTGAGGCGGGCATGGCTGGCATGGCTCCCTTCCCCCTTAGAAGACAGCAAGTGACATCGCAGAGAGACTGAGCGGTCGACCCCGCGGCCCCCAAGGCCAGGGCTCGCGCTCGCCTCCGCTCAGGGCCACGGCAGACGCTGACGGAGGGCTCCCCCGGCAGCACCTCTTTCTTCCGGTCTCCCCCCACCGCAGAGGCTGCAAAGGTGGTGGACGCCTCCCTTTCACACTCCCCCAGCAACTCAGGGCGACTCGGGAGCCCAGTTCTGGCCCACGTGATGCAAATGGCCAAAGCCAGAAACAAGGTAGGGGACTGCGCTGGTGTTTGGGACTTTGTTTTTCTGGACAGACTCTCCCTCTGTCACCCAGGCTGTAGCACGGTGGCATGATCATTGCTCACCACAGCCTGGAAGTCCTGGGCTCAAGCAATCCTGCCGCCTCGGCCTCCCAAGTAGCTGGGATTACAGGCGTGCACCACCACATCTGGGGAGTCCTCACATTTTTTTGTAAAGACAAGTCTTGCTCTGTTGCCCAGGCTGGTCTCAAGTTTTTAATGATGCTCCTGTCTCAGCCTCCCAAGGGCTATAGGATTACAGGCGGAGCCAGCATGCCCAGCCCTGGGACTGTTGCTGGTAGCGATCTAGATTCTGGAATTCACTTGATTTCAGGGCCACACATACCCCAACAGCCTGAAAAAAAACGAACCAGCGACTTCAACCTCCAGGGGTAGAGGGGACAAGTGCCAAGTGTCGCACTCGGCGCACCATCGGCCCTTATGCGCATCTGCTGGCGGTGATTAATATTCCACGCGAGACCGTTCCATCTGCATCCATTCCTCCTCAAGGACGCTTGACGCGTCGAAAGGCTGGGGCTGGTGCTGTCCACAGAAAGTGCTCCATGAGTGCTAGCAACGGCTGTGATGACTCTCGTGGTGCTAGAATTGTCATCACTCATGCACTCAGCAAACGTCTCTCACACCCCCATGTGTGCCAAGCACTGTCCTGGCACCGCGGAGTCCGCAGTACAAGAAGGCAGAGACTCCGCCCCGCCGGGAACCCGGACCTGGAGTGATTCATCCCGCACTCAGTGAGCTGGAGTCGTGAGTCATGCCAGGGCCACGGGCGCACAAAGCCGGGGCCCTGAGCTTGCCGGGGCTTCCCTGGGGGCAGCTGTCATGGGCTGAGCGCTCAGGAGCAAGCTGGAGTCAGGCCAGCCCAGGGCGGGGAAGCACTCACAGGCTCCCGGGGCCCCTCCCGGCTGCTCGGCAAATGAGGCCCGCAGGCCAAGGGCGCTCAGGGCTGGCTGCGCTAACCAGCCCATGGGCTGCGGCTCCCAGGCCTCAAGTTGGGGACGGGGCCAGGCGGGCTCAGAGCAGGCCAGGCACTCGCAGAGGCCGGCGTGCTCGGGGCTGGGTGGTGCCGCCTGGCTGCCTCCCTGACCTCCCTGGGCCTCCCCTTTGTGTGACAGCACTGTCCTCCATGCTGGGCCCCTCGGGATCCAGTTTCTGTGGGGGCTGGCTGGCAAAACCCGGGCATTGTCCTGTGACAGCAGGCCCTGGGGGGGCTCAATGGAACCAAGGCCCGCGCGGCTCCGTCTTCTTCCAGCCTGAAAAGAATGATGCTCCATCAACAGAGGGCACCCATTATGCGCCAGCATCCAGGGCTCTTAATTGACTCGGTCTTAATTAATGATTTGGAGAGCATCCATGACTAGCCCTAGGCTCCAAGGGAGGGGCGGGGATAGACGGACACAAAGGGCTTGATGGAGACATTCCGCTCAACTGCTGCTAGGCCTGGCGTGGGCTGCCTTTGGCGAGTGACAGGACGCAGTGGGGCGGGAAAGTATCCAGTGAGAAAACCTCGCCCTGCATCGATGGCACCTGCCTCTTTCCTGCTGCTCCGGTCAGAAGCGGCCGCTCGAGACGCCTACTGCTTGCCTTCCCTTCACATCCAGCGAAGACTCCCGTTCTCAGCACCCCTTGGCCAAGCGACCCTGAAGATTAGACCCGTCTTATCCTCGAAAGTTCGGAGACTCTTTGGTTTTTGTTCCCAGGGAATCCTGCAAGATTTCTCGCAGTACTCTCTGCGAGTTTCTAAGACAACCCAGTGCAAGTTCTGTGAACACTTCATCGGAATGTTATGAGCATGCCATGAGGGTTAGTTAAGAGTTCCACGGAAGCCAAGGGGCCGTTCCAAGTAAGAATTCCATGCTATTTCTGTGAGAATCCGTCAAGGATCACGTGGCAACTCTTTGGCGAAAATTCATTGAGAACTCCATAGGTCTCCGGCGAACATTCCGTCAGACTTGTGAAAAGTTTCTGTGAGAGAGAGGCCAGGCAGACCTGGACATGCGGGAAGCAGCCCAAGAAAGTCCAGCAGGACTTCTGGGAGGGCTCATAAAATGTTCCATGAGGATGCTCTGCAGGAATTCCACATGCACTGCTCAGGAGTTCTGGCAGAGCTCCTCGGGTGCGCGTCCGGGGCGCAAGAGCCCCCCCGGCGGAGCTTTCCGCAGGTGTCGCCACCGCCTGGGCGCTGGGCCCGCATGTCTGGACTCCAGCTCCGAGGCGCGGTTCAGTGTCTCCGAGGAAAGTATGCCCCTGCTCTGTCTTTGTCTTTCTTTGCGTCATCTCTCCTGCTTCTTTCCACTAGGAAAACAGTCCGTATGTCGGGGGCATGCTCAGCTCGGCGTCGGCTGAGGAACAGACGTCAGGCTCCGGAAACGTGCGGCAAGGAAGTGGGAGGATGAGACCGCTCTGGGGGGAGGGAGTCGAGGCGTCTCCGTCGACTCCCCGTGGGTCCTGCGAAGGCCGAGCTGCTCGGCAGGGCTTCTCCCGCGGTCCGCGTCCGGGGCAGGAACGCCAGGAGTCCCTCGTTCTAGCTCCAGCCCTGGCGTCAGCGCGCTGCACGAGCTCAGGCCAGTCTCTGGGTCTCCGTTTTCCCTTTTGTGCGAGGAGACTCGGGCCGAGGCAGCGTCCACAGGCTCTCCCAGCCCTGACCGTCTGTGGTTCTGCAGTGCGATGCTGGTCATGGCGATGGCGGCGATGGTGATGGAGGCGTGGTGATGGCCGTGGTGGTGATGCTGTTCACGCTGGTGGTCATGCTGGCGGCGACGGTTATGGTGGTGGGGGTGAGGATGGCCATTGTGGCAGTTGATGGAGGCGAGGGTCTTGATGACGGGGGTGCTGCTGGTGGCGATATCAGCGACCCCCGTTACTGAGTGCTTCCACCACAGCTCTGGTGCTGCACTGTTGACCTTCTATGCTCTTTTTGAGCCCCCGCATCAAGCCTTTGAGACACGCACCATGCTTATCTCTTCTAATTTATAAACAAGGAAACGGAAGCCCCTGGAGACTTCATCAAGGTCACACGAGTGGCAGCTGGTAGACTCGGCATCCGATCCACAACTGCCCCACGTCCCCGCCTTCTCTTAGGCGCCCACCATCCTGTTCCTTCTCCCATCTGCTGCGCTAATCTTTAGATTTCAAAGAAAATTCTCCAGTGGACCTCGCAAAGGACCTGAGGTCGCAGAGGGCTTCTCGGACTCCCCCGTCTTTTGCCCCTTTAGACTTCTGCCTCTGTCCCTCCCCCGTTCCGTCATTTCAGGTTGCTCTGCTTCTTTTGTTGGTTCACCCCCCCCCCAGGGTCTCCACTACCTACCTCCTCTTCCATGTGGTTCTTTCACTACGTACAACCAGGTAAATTTCCTGCAAGCCATCTGTACTCATCACGATGTTCTTATGCTTGGTAGACCAAAAGAACAAGACAGAGAATCTGGAAATAAACCATTGACCGACAACCAACTCATCTTTGACAAAGCCAACCAAAACAAACATTGGAGAAAGGAAACCCTATTCAACAAATTGCGTTGGGAAAACTGGGTAACCATATGCAGAAGAATGAAACTGGACCCCTACCTGTCACCAGATACAAAAAGTAACCCAAACCAAGGACTAAAATATAAGACGTCGAATTATAAAAACCTCAGAAGAAAACCTAGGAACACTTTTTCGGACATTAGCCCAGGCAATGGATTCATGGCCAAGTACTCAAAAGCAAATGCAGTGAAAATGAGAATTAACAGGTGGGATCTTATCAAGCTAAAAAGCTTCTGCACAGTAAAAGAAACCATCAAGAGAGTAAAACCCACAGAAGGAGAGATAATATGCAAACTATGCATCTGACAAAGGCCTGATATTCGGCATCTATAAGGAACTCAAATGAATTGACAAGAAAAAAATAATAATAACCCCATTAAAAAGTGGGCAAAGGATATACAGACATTTCTTAAAGGAAGACATTCAAGCAGCCAACAAACATATAAAAAACGCCCAACATCACTAATCATCAGAGAAATGCAAATCAAAACTACAACGAGATACCATGTCACACTGGTCAGAATGGCCGTTGTAAAAAGTCCGAAAACAACAGCTATATGCAGAGAAAAGGTAATGTTCATACACAGTTGCAGTGGCATGCTCACGGCCACCCCAGCATCAACCTGTTGGGCTCAGGCAATCCTTCCCCCCTCAGCCTTTCAAGTAGCCAGAACTACAGGCACATGCTACCACACCTGGATAATTTTTTTTTATTTATTGTAGAGACAAGGTCTCGCCAAGTTGCCCCAGCTAGTCTCGAACCCACGGGCTCAGGCAATCCACTCACCTCAGCCTCCCAAAGTGCTGGGATTACAGGCTGAGCCACCGAGCCCGGCCTAAGTGCTTCTTCCCACCAGTCTCACCTCTCAGGATCGCCCTTTAACACCTGCAGCTAAATCCATCTTTGTGACTTCATTCATGCAGACCCTTCTGCCAGTAATGCTTTCCATCCTGCTTCCTCCAACAATGAGACTTCCGAGACCACTTCAGTCTGCAATCTAGAATACTCACACATAGCTCATTACGAGGTAGCATGGTGTGAGGTTGAGCTGTGTATGGTTAGGGAGGCTTTTCTTGCACTAAACGGACACGGCAAGTCACTAAAGGCAAGGACCACGTGGCACCAAAGCCACACAGACCTGGCCCTGCAACTGACCGGCTGTGCAACCTTGGCCAAGCAACTTTACCTCTCTAAGCCAATTTCTTCCCTTAAAAAATTGAATGGAAATTTAAAAAATCCTATTTGGCAGAGGTGCTGTGAAAAGCAACAAGAAAAAGTAGAAAGATCTTCCTGATAAACTTTAGGGGTTTTAAAGATGGTCAAGAGTGCCAGGCACTGAGCACACTGCCTGGGCTGGGAAGGGTGGTCAGGAGCGCCAGTTGATTGCCCACTCTCTGTACGCCCTCAGGCACAACCCGGTGTGCAACCAGGCACACGGGGTTGCAACCATCATCATCTAGACCCCCTGAGCTCCAGGCACTGTGCCCAAGACTTGGCATCAAGAACACACTGAATTCTCTTCACCCCCGTAAATTATTCTAATTCTCCCGTAAGGTGCCGCCATCTTCCCTGTGCTCCAGCACAGAGGACGGAGGCTTTGAGTCATTGCAACCGGATTGGCTCATCTGCATCTTAGATGGTGGTGTTGTATTTTCGGTTTCTTCGGTCTTGATGCCCTCCAAGCCCACACGCTGAACGGGAGGCTCCTTGACGGGGCCTGCCTCCTGGAGCCCCAGTCCCGGAGGGCCCCAAGCACAACGGACCCCTTCCTGCCCCTCAAGGGGATGGAGTCCGAGGTTCTTCCTTGAACAGGACATGGTTCCCGGTCAGCAGTGTAGAGGAGGTGGCCTGAGGGTCAAGTTCACATCCCTGCTGCTAGGAAGGGGAGGCCTTACGTTTTCTACGTGGCTTTACGGAGAGAGGGTAAACCAAGAACAAGGCCGTTAGAATCGTCCTCTCAAAGTTAAGGAGAAAGTCAAGGTAGATCGGGAGGTTCGGTCTTGGGTCCTGATGGAAATATGGACTCAGAGAGAAGGAGTGATTTGCTGAGCTGGGGCAGCGCTGGAGGAGAATTGGGTGGCCCATGGCACCATGTCCCAACTCTGCTCTCCCAAGACCACTCCCTCAACCCACCACCTCGCGGTCTGGCTCTCTGCTGAGACTAATCCGGTAACTTCTCCATGTTCCGGTGTCAACAGGCGACAAAGTCGGGTCATATGACACTTTCCAGCTTTCGTTTCCCCGCACTTCCATGTAGAACATCCTCCCCGTTCTGGCCCCCTGCGTGTCTCCATAAAAACGATGGGGCAACAGCGGGAGACACACCACGAAGGAGACCAAGTTCTTGCTAACCCCAACCCTAACCCTAGTGGGTTTGGCGAGACACGGCCATCTTGCAGGATGCAGACAAACAGGGCTTGTTTTCCTTAGACCTAAGAACTCTGGAAATCATGGTCCAGGACCCAGGGCTCATCAGGACCCAAGACTCTTCCCCTCACCAGCGCCACCATCCACAGCGCGCAGTCCCCATCCCCTCCGTCGTGGGGCAGACCCTCTCCGCCGCTACCTTCCTGGCGTCTTTCTGAACAGGAAGGAGGGCTAAACCCGAGTGCAGAGCTGTGCGTGCCGGCTGGTCCGTTCCCGTCGAAGGCCCTTGTTGGCAAGGTCTTCTGCTCCTTGCCTCCCATGGGCCACTGTAAGCGGCTAGAGAGACTGGGTTTGCGTTCGAGTTGTGTTTGAGTTGGTGCACCTCCCAACAAAATCTAGAAAGAAAAAAGAGAAGTGGATATTGTCTAGGCTACCAGCTGGCTCTGCAACAATGGGGCTGAAGAGCTCTTAAGATTGGATACAAGCCGGGCTCGGTGGCTCAGCCTGTAATCCCGCACTTTGGGAGGTCGAGGTGAGTGGATTGCCTGAGCCCACAGGTTCGAGACCCTCCTGGGCAACTTGGTGAGACTTCATCTCTGCAATACATCAAAAAATTAGCCGGACATGGTAGTGCGCACCTGTAGTTCCAGTTATTTGGAAGGCTGAGGCGGAAGGATCAGCAGAGCCCAGCAGGTCGAGGCTGCGGTCGCCGGGAGTGGCCACTGCACTCCAGTCTGGGCGACAGAGTGAGACTCCAACTCAAAAAAAAAAAAGATTGGATACAGAATGAGGACTGTTTACACGTGATCTTCAGGGAGGGGAGTTCACCACATTCCTTCATTTTCAATGAAAGGCTGAGAGCCTTTTGTTTAAAAGAGGCCTGTGCAGTGACCACTCTAACAGCTTAGCCTTGGCTCTTCGTGTCTAAGCCTAGAAGTCCTGCTCAGCGTTATCAGCATGGGGGTGCTCGGAGGCAGGGAATCTGGTGTGCGGACCCAGGGCTTTCACAGCTGCGTGACCACGGGACATCCCAGGACCTGTTGGAGCCTCCATTTCTTAGTCTGTCAAACAGGACCAAGAAGTTACCTCCTTGAAAGGTTGTAGGAGGGTTTTTGGTTCTTAAAGAGAAGTGGTAACCGGGACCAGATCTAGGCCACCCCTGAAGCAAATGGAAACGACGACAAAACACGTGGAAAAATGGTTTTCAGATGTTGGACATCAGGAAACCCAGGGCCAAAATCCTTGCGAAAGAAAAAACAAACAAGGCTACAATTGTCCCAGCCTGGAGGCCACATCCTGAGACCAGTGCAGGAAGGTTGTCTTAGTCTGTTTCATGTTGCTGTAACAGAACTTGAGCCGGGCTATTGATAAAGAATGGAGATTGAGTTCTTGCAGGTAGGCTGGGGAGCCCAAGCTTGGGGGCCTGCATCCAGCAAGGGTCTTCACACTGTGTCCTCCCGTGGCAGGAGGTAGAAGGCAGGGAAGGGCAGGAGAGAGCAAGGGCTCTGGCTCTCAGCTACAAGCTCGTTCAAAATCAGCGTGAATCTACTCATAACGGTGGGTCCCTGGTGACCCAAACGCCTCCCGTCAGGCTCCACTTCCTAATGCTGTCCACTGGGGATTAAGTGCCCGGCACATACTTCTGCGGGGGATACGTTTGAACCGTAGTGGAGCTGGAACCTGGGCAGAACGCGGCCATCTCCACGAG
Source organism: Cephalopachus bancanus (assembly GCA_027257055.1). Lineage (NCBI taxonomy): Eukaryota > Metazoa > Chordata > Mammalia > Primates > Tarsiidae > Cephalopachus > Cephalopachus bancanus. Next base: position 733,313 of record JAPVLO010000500.1, on the reverse strand, counting down.
ACAAAGAGGTGGCGTTGGGAGTGCAGGGAGTGGGTGGTGGCTAAAATTCACACAGAATACCAAAAAAGCAAGAACAGCGCTGAAGGACCTGCAAAGGGTCTCTCTGGAGTCGCCATCTGCATACAGATCAGCACATGCATGTGTGGAGACCACCTTCCTCCAAAGACTCCGAGGAAGCAATCCCTAGGGCTCACACAGGCAGGAACAGAGTTTTCACCAGCCAGAGCGGACACACTTCGTCGTTAGAAGAATATGAGGCAGCATACTCGGAAAGGTGTTTGTGGTCTCAAAAGCGGGTAAAATTAGCCTTACACTAAAGACTGCTGTAATCCCATCTAACAAAGATTAAAAACCAGGCTCGGAAGGAACAAATGGTTTCTAAGTTACTTAACTGGCTTGCAGAAAAAAACTCCACAGTACTTATAGAATATAAAAGTATTTAGTACACAAGAAAATAAAAATTATAGTATATGGTATAGAAAATTATCAGGCATACAAGGAAGTAGCAAAATAAAACCCATCATGAGCATCTCAGTCAATAGAAACAGAATAAAAAGTGATACAGACGACAGCGGTCAGAGACAAGGGCCCTCAAGCAGTTATTATGACGATATCGCTATGTCCAGGAAAGTAGACAAAAGATCGAGCATGTTGGGACATGGAAGTCAACAAAAGAACCTAAGTCAAACTTCTAGAAATAAAAGCTAAAGTGTCTGAGATTTTAGGAAATGAAGCAACACACTTTATGAGAGTAACAGCAAACTAGAAACTGCAGAACAAAAGTAAATAAGCAAATATGAAGGCCTAAAAATAAAAACTATTCAAAACCGATACACAAAGGGGGAAAAAAGACTGGAAAAAATTGAACAGAGTGTCATTGGGCTGTAGTACAGCTTACAGTGTACCGATGTGTGTGCGGTTGTGCTCTACAAAAAAGAAGAGAGACAGAGAAGAACAGAAACAGCACTGGAAGAACTAAGAGCTAAAGCGTTTCCAAATTTCACACCTCTAATCCCAGCACTTGGGAGGCCAGGGTAAGAGGAACTTGAGCCCAGGAGTTTGAGATCAGCCTAGGAAACATAGCAAGGCACTATCTCTATAAAAAATAAAAATAAAAATAAACAAGTCAGGTGTGGTGGCACACACCTGTAGTCTCAGCTCCTTGGGATGCTGAAGTGGAGAGATCGCCTGAGCCCAGGAGTTTGAGATTGCAGTGAGCTATGATGGTCCCACTGTACTCTAGCTTGGTTGGCAGAGTGAGACTCCCAATTCAAAAAAGAAAAAAAACAAAAACACAACTTTCAAATTTGATGAAAATTTTAACCCACACAGACAGGAAACCTAATGAACTCTTTAGCTCATACAAAAAAAGAAGAAAACTTCAGCAAGGATCATCATAATTAAATTGCCTAAAAACAATGTTAAAGAGAAAAAAATCTGAAAAGCAGTCTGCAAAACAAAACAAAAAAACACCATGTACAGAAAAGCAGTGGTAAGAGTAACACTGGATATCTCATTGTAAACAATGTATCCTAGAAGGAAGGGGAGCAAAATCTTTAAAGAACCGGGAGAGAAAGAAAACTAGCAATGAAAACGTCAAACACAGTGAACATGTCATTAAAAAGAACAATGAAAAGCACACACAATAATTAAAAGCAGCAGAGTGGTGCTACCAGAAGAATTAAAGGAAGAAAATCATTCAGGCAAAGAAAAGTGCTCTGGATGAAAATCTGGACCTACACAAAGAAAAAAAAAAGCAGCAGAAATTTCAAATATGGCCAGGCATAGTGAATCATGCCTGTAATCCCAGCATTTGGGAGGCTGAGGTGAGAGGATTGCTTGAGCCCAGGAGTTTGAGACTAGCCTGGGCCACATAGCAAGACCTTGTCTCAAGGAAGGAAGGAAGGAAGGAAGGAAGGAAGGAAAAAATCTGCCAAGCGTGGTGGTGCTTTCCTGTAGTCTCAACTACCTGGGAGACTGAGGTGAAAGGAACACCTGAGCCCAGGAGGTCAAGGCTGTGGTGAGCCTTGATCATAACACCGCCTTCCAGCCTGGGCAACAGAGTGAGACTCTGACTCAGAAAAAAACAAAGCAAAACAAAATGCAGAACGACAGAGCTCTTATCAGCTGCTGGTAAGAACACAAGGAAGAACAATCTCCTTAGAAAACAGTTCGGACGTTTGTCTCCAGAGCTGCACACACCTTTAAATACCAACTTATTGTGTGACTAGGAATTTAGCCAAGAGAGATAAAAGTGCACAGAAATATACACTGATGCTCACGGCAGCTTTGTTTGTCGTAGACCCAAACTAGAGACAAGACCATCCCAATATTCAACAGCAGGTGAAGAGTGAACACACTGGGCCGGGCATGGAGGCGTGTGCCTGTAGCCCCAGCTACTCGGGAGGTCGAGGCGGGAGAATTGCTTGAGCCCAGGACTTTGAGGCTGCAGAGCAAGATCTCATCTCTCAAAAGAAAGGGGAATTTCATTTTTAAAAGTAAATGAATTGTGGTGTATCTGTACAATGGAATACTAAGCAGCAAAAAAGGAACGAACTCTTAGTGTACACACAAAATGGACAAATCTCAAATCAGTTATGCTGAGGGAAAGAAGCCCGACCAAAAACGTAGATACTGTGTGATCCCATTGGCGTAAAATTCTAGGAAATCTGTAATAACAAACAGAAGATCAGTGGCTCCCTGGAGTACAGAGTGGTCAGGAGCAGGAAGTGACTATAAAGATGCAGCAGAAAACTTTGGGGGACGATGACTCTTCTGTTCCTTAGCTTCGGCGTGATGGCAGGGTTGTGGTCATATGCATATGCCAGCGTTTTATCAGGTTGTACACTTAGAATATATGCAATTTGGCCGGGCACCGTGGCTCATGCCTGTAACCCCAGCACGCTGGGAGGCTGAGATGGGAGGATTGCTTGAGCACAGGAGTTCGAGGCCAGCCTCGGCCACATAGCGAGCCCTCATCTCGACAAAAAATCATAGCTGGGCACAGTGGCATGTGCCTGCCGTCCAACCTCTTCGGGAGGCGGGGGTGGGAGGATCGCCTGAGTCCAGGAGGTCGAGGCTGTAGTGAGCCGTGGTCACGCCACCGCACGACGACCTGGGCAACAGAGTGAGACCGTGTCATTCGTTTATGTACATGCACACACCGAGCCTCTGTCACTCTCTTTCCTGGTCCGGCCTGCTGCATGGTGATGCTAGCGTTCATTTGATTCACACCGTATCTTGAGGGAAAGTCATACTTCAAGTATGTATGCATTTTGAGCACCCCCATAGATACCCGGTGTGTATGCAATCTAATGTGGGCCAGTTGTGGCTGAGCAACACTTTCAAGAGAAGAAAGAGAAGCTGAAACAATAGATGGGAAGCCTACGACAAGAGGAGTCGTGGGCTGCAGGCACCACTTGCTTCCAAGTAAGAAGAAGCAGGTCAAAGGGAGAGGGGATCCCTCAGAAGAGCACCAACACACTTGGGTTCCAAGCACTCTTCCTCGCCAAGCCTTGGCCCCAGAGGGTCCCCGAGCTGGCTCATTGCAGGTTCTCAGCAACCTCCCGAGGCAGGGACTGTGTTGTCCTCGTTTCATTGGTGAGGAGCTTGGCACAGAGAGGTGAAGTGACTGGCCCAAAGTCACACAGGTGGAGAGTGGTTGAGCCCGAAACAGGAGCCCAGGCAGGGTGGCTCAGGAGCCTGGGCCTCTACCCATGAGCCCTTACGGTCCCTTCTCCAGACTCTCGCTACTGCTCGTTCGGGAGCGGAGAGCAGCTGCTGCTCTGTGCACAGATTAACACCACAGGCGGGTCTCTGTGGGAAGCTCCGTGGTTCTTGCCCCACCACTATGAGTGGCAGCGCACATCCCCTCGTCCTTTTTTCCAGCCTCTCCCAGCTACCTCTGCACCCCCTTGGACCATCTTACAGTTCCAGAACCTCCCAAGGGGCTTCATGGCTGGGAGCTTACTTGTGACCCTTCTGCTTGATGCACACCGTTTTGCCAGCCAAGCCAGCACCTCATCTCAGGGCCGGCTCATTCGTGAAGCCTTCCCGACCCGAGCCCCCATCCCTCAAGCAAAATCGGGCCCCTCCTCCTCTGTGCCCGTCCCCAGCCCGGTGGAGACTCTGGGCCCAGCCGTGTCATGAGCGGGAGAGCCTGGCTATGAAGGGTGCAGGGATGGCCAGGCTGGGTGGCTCAGCCTGTCATCCCAGCACTTTGGGAGGCTGAGGCGAGTGGATTGCCCGCGCCTGCAGGTTCGAGACCCGCCTGGGCAACTTGGCGAGACCTCGTCTCTACAATAAATCAAAAAATTAGCTGGGTGTGGTAGTGTGCACCTGTAGTTCCTGCTCCTTGGAAGGCTGAGGCAGAAGGATCGCCGGAGCCCAGCAGGTCGAGGCTGCGGTGGCCGGGAGTGGCCACAGCACTCCAGTCTGGGCGACAGAGTGAGATGCCAACTCAAAAAAAAAAAGAAAGAAAAGAAAGGTGCAGGGCTCTGGGAAAGGCATTAAAAAGTCGTAGGAAATAATATAATGCAGGAGTAATCAGAGTTTAGCTTGCAAATGCAATTTAAACTGATGAACCAGTTTATCTTACCCTTCACAACATCCAGTCCCATTAAAATGATGGAGTGCTTCCTGGGACAGGGCAAGGTGAACTGAGGGTTGATCCTTCTGGAGGTCCTGACAAATTGAAGGACAGCAGGGCACACCAAGTCAAGGGCGCCATTATTTACAGCGTTCGAGGAATTCATCAGTGTTCCCAGGAGTCCCACTTGAAGTTTAGACACTCGACTCATTCCCCTGGAAGCTCCCGTGCCGTCCTCCTCGAGGGGCTTTGCCTTGGTCAGATGTTCCTGGAGTTAATTCCACCAGAACCTCCCATGTCTCTGGTTCTGCTTGTGGCAGAAGAAATTCTTGGAAAGCACTGTGGCAGGTAGGATGATGAGCCCCAAGACGCCCACATCCTAACCCTTAAAACCCAAGAACACGTCTCCTTCCGTAGCAAGGCGAACTTCTCAGATGTCATGACGTCAAGGACTTTGAGATGGGCAGCTGCTCCTGGACTCTCTGGGCGAAGCCAGTGTCCTCACAAGAGTCTTCGTCCAAGGGAGACAAGAGGGTCAAAGTCACAGAAAATAGAGATGATGCAAGAACCAGAGGTTGGAGTAATGCACCGTGGGGATGGAAGACCAAGATCCCGTGGAAGGCGGGAGGCCTCCAGAAGCAGGATCAGGCGAGGAGATCCCTTCTCCCCTGGAAGGAACAAGGCTTGCCCAGACCTTTGCTTTGGCCTCAGGGAGACCCACTTCAGATCTTCCAGAACGATAAGGGAAGGACGTTGTGTCATTTAAGTCACTAGGCTTGTCATCATTTGTTGCAGCAGCAGTAGGAAGCTAATACAGATATGCACACACTTTCATCTCCTTCTGGAAAATCCCACATCTTCGGAAGCTTTGCAATTCGCTCTGCCAGCCCAGCTGGATGTGCTACCAATGCTCTGCATCTGCCCCTCGACCGCCCTACCAGGCCCTTCATTCCCCTGTGGACATCACACAGCCGAGTCCTCCCTGGGAACTGCCCGCTGCTGAAGACAGCAGACTCGCCCAAGGCCACATCCCCTGCCCTGGGGCAGCCTGCACTGAACGACTGGTCGATGCGGGGGCACAGGGCCTGGCCTTGACTGGGGCAGTTTCCGTTTCATCCCAGCCCCAGGGTGCCCCGTGGTGCTCAGCTGTGAGGGCGTCTAAGTTCAGCTTCTCCCCCTGCCCAGGGCTGCTCCCCAACGCCCTCTCCGTGGGCTTCCCAGTGCACATCGCCTGTAAATTTCCTGCGTGCAAATCAGCCCTCGGAGCCATTTCTCGAATACTCCACTCAAGATGGAAAACATTTAGGTTGTGTGATGAAAACTACAAAACACTGCTTAAGGAAATCAAGGATGATACAGACAAATGGGAAAACATCCCATGCTCATGTATAGGAAGAATTGATATTGTCAAGACATCCATCCTACTCAAGGCAATCTAAAGATTCATTGCAATCCCTATCAAATCTCCAACATTATTTTTCACAGACCTAGAAAAGAAAATACAGTCATTCAAAAGGAAGCAAAAAAAAAAAAAAGCATGCACAGCAAAAGCAATTCTCAGCAAAAGGTATCACACTTTCAGACTTTAAGCTTTATTGCAAGGCTGCACTCGCCAAGACGGCACGGTCTTGGTACAGGAATAGACACAGAGACTGATGGAACAGGACAGAGAATCTAGAAATAAAACCATGGTTCCTCAACCAACTCGTCTTCGACAAAGCCATCAAAAACAAACATTGGGGAGAGGAAACCATATTTAGCAAATGGTGCTGGGAAAACTGGCTGACCACATGCAGAAGAATAAACCTGGACTTTTGCCTATCACCATACATAAAAGTCAGCTCAAAACGGTGACTTTCGACGGTGTTGCTTGTAGTCGGGAAGGTCAGATGGCCTTGCGCTGGTCTGCCTTGAGTGGAGAGAAGAGAGGACCTGTGGTTTGACAAGGTGAGCACCGGAGCTGAGCAGGGAGGACATCGTCATGGTCCTTCCTTCGAAAGCCTCTTCCGGTTACGAAGATGCTGGCTTTCCTCTGCTGTCCTGTCCCTGCCATGGCTGGGGTGAGGAGCTCACGTGCAGCGGAACCTCCTGAACTCATCCTCCTGTGTCCGCACTTCCCCTTCACGTGCGCCCAGCCCTGCTGCCTGCTGAGTACCATCCCCACCAGTGCCGCATGGCCGATAAGAATCCCCTGACGCATTCTGACCCCTTGCATAGGATCACATGTTTTGCACCACTCAGCTTGGGGCTGTTTGTTCCTCGGCAGTAGGTACCTGGAGCCCTGAAGCCTGGCTTTTGGACACTCACTCAGATATGTGGCATCATATTCTGTGACTAACAAGTGTCCCTGCCGGGATTGGGAAGAGGTACCTCCAGACGGGAAGGGCAAAAAGAAAGACCCTACCAAGTGCCAGGCCCATGCCTCCGTGTCCTTCGGCCTCTGCTACCTCCAGGAGTTTTACAGTCCCTGGGTGAGGTAGGAAGGCCTCTCCCCATGCTACAGAGAGGCACACGGAGGCCAGGGGAGGGGTCAGTCGGCTTGCTTGGCCACACCCCTAGTTCTTTGCATCAAGTATTTACGTATGCAGGCTTCGTTCATTCGTTCACTCACTAATTCGGCAGATATCTCTTGAGTGTCTACTGTACGGCAGGCTTCACGCAAGGTGCCGGGGAGGCATCGTGAGAAAAGAAAGCGCAGAGTTGAGGTATGTAGGAGAGAGGGCGGCAGGTGTCATTCGGGCGGTTAGAATGGGCCTCTCCTGGGGAGACTTGTGCCAGCGTGTAAGGTGGCGAAGGCAGGAGCCAGTGGTCAAGGGATGCTTCCCCTCCCCTGCTGGGGCCCAGGTATCCAGCCTGCAGGGTGCAGACACCTCCTGAGCTCTCCAGCACAGAAACCCGCCCCCCTCCAGCCCTGCCGGGCTCCGCCTGGGCCCTCTCTCAAGGGCAGGGCAGGCAACGTGGCACCAGATAATGATGCCTCTGTGTCGCCCACGCAGGCCCGCGCCCGGCTGCAAAGGCCATCTGGTGGCCCGCGTTAATTGCTCCAGAGCAAAGAGGCCATATAATTTGCATCAGGAGAAGTCTTAATAGCAGCACCTCACACCGCCCCAGGGCGAGCTGCCCCAAAGCCCTGCCTCTGGGGCGACGCCTCTGGCCTCAGGTCTGAGACTCTCCTGGCATCCCGCCTATGACACGAGAGCCAAAAATGCCTCCCCTGGGGCCCCCCGTGGCACCATATGCAGGCGAAGAGCACGCCAGGAAGGTGACGTGCACGCGTCGCCGGAAGCACGACCTGCATCCCGAGGCCCAGCCACCCTGGACGACAGGCCGTTCCGGGACTCACCTGCATCTTCATCTGCCCACCCATCCACTCAGTTTTTCTCCGTGGCCATTTTTTGTGAGATACTGGTTCTGGGGTTGCAGAGGCAACAGAGAGAGTCACTGACCTCTAGGAGCGGACTCTGGAGAGAAGACCGGCCAGGACAAAGAAAAGGAGCTTAGAGAGCCACCACCCTGCTGGGCTGGGGAGATCTGAGCTGGGTTTTGAAGCACGAGCAGGAGTCCGCTCTCAAAGAGTGTGGGGGACACCCAAGCAGAGGACACTGCCCAGGCAGAGAGGAATACCAACGTGGCAGAGAGGTACAGGGATTTGCAGATCAGCAAGGAAGTAGAGACTCCATCCTTTGGCTACTGGGAGCCATCGCAGCATTTTAATCAAGGGAGATATTCCAGCCTTATCTGGGGAAGGGAATCCTGTGCAGAGGCTCGGAGGGTGAGGGGCTGGGGGCAGAGGGAGCAGGAGGAGACATCTGCGATGGCTTAAACGAAACGCCATTCGTTCACTCCGTGGTTGTCCTCTGGACACCGACCGAGAGCCAGGCACTGGGCAGGGCCCAGGGGCGCGCGAGCCAGCGCTTCCTTCCCGTGGGGAGGAAGACAAGACACATGCACGTGCCAGGAGGTGCCTGGCAAGGGCGCCAGAGAAAGCGCGCCCGCCGCGGAGGGCCCGTGGCTGGCTGCCTCCAGGGCAAGCATCCCCGCTCACTGCCTGCCGGCCGCCTTCCGAATGGCAGGGCCGGAAGGCCACGGACTACATTTCCCAGACTCCCTTGCGGCGCGGGAAACAGAGGCAGCCGGCGCCGTGGCAGGCAGCAGCCCGGCGGGCTCCCCTCACCCCGCCGGGCCGCTTTGCGTTTCTGCCGAAGCAGGGTTCCGGGGCGCGTGGCTCCTGCGAGCGCCCAGGGCGCGCGCCCCATCTCGGCACCAGCCGCGCCCTCCTGGCTTTCCCTCCCTGGTTCTGGATTGCCGTGCTTCTCTTGGCCTGAGACCCAACCTGCCACCTGAGGTGCGCCAAGGCGGGCGCTTGACTCATGTTGACCGAGGAATCAGCCATATGCCCTGCTGTAAAGCCGTCTCCATCCACCCAGTGCTGCGGGCTCTTGAGCCCCACAGAGGAAACCTGATTCCCATGTGGCCGATGGCGGCCATAGCAGCGGCCCGGCTGGCCTCTCCTGGGGGGTCTCAGCTTCCAGCCCCTCTTCTGCTTTTTCCAGTGGGTTTGCAAGCAGCCGTTCCCCTGTTTAGATTGTGCTCCTGGAAGCTGGCGATCGGAGGCTCCTGGTGGCCTTGGGAAGGACACGGTGCGCAGGACACTTGGACTGAGGCATTGTGATCAGCCATGTGGGTCTGGGCAGACGGGGTGGACAGAGAGGACAGGCCGTTTTGAGGGACTTTGGCGGGCACTGAAGCAAGGAGGGAGACCCACGGCTGCTCCCATGCTGCTTTCTTGGCCAGAAATAACCTTCGCCCACGCCTCCGGAGGGCAAACCATCAGCGCTGGGAGGCCACCCTGTGCAGAGGTTTCCTCTGACCCACCAGACTGCATCACACCTGCTTCTGTGCTTCCAAATCTGTGACGCACAGCTCTTTGTTATGCATGTTTAATATTGTGCCTTATGCACAATCCTGTCTTTCTCTAGGACAATGTGTCCAGGCCTTGGCAAAGGGCTGGGACGGTGCCCTTCCTTTGTGTGCCAGTGCCCTGTGCCTGGGACGTCAGTTTGCCCAGTTAGACCACTGGCAGGTCTGCGGGGACTTCGGATCTTAGTTATCTGAGGCCTTGTGGACCAGCACAGAAGGCCTCACCCCTCTGGCAAAGACAATGTGGCCCCGGCAAAGCGACTGTGACTGTTACCCAGAGCTATGGGCCCTGCGGGGAAGCAGGATGGGGGGGCAAGAGGCCACAGAGGGTCCACGCAGCCCTCTGGGCTATCTCCATGCTCCATGCTTCCTGGGTGTGGCTCGAGTGTGGGGTTTCAGGAGGGCTAGGGCTGGGCGGGCCCGGGCATACAGTGGTGCTCACTGGCAGTGAGTGTCAGCTCTACGTTCCTGGCGGACACAGCGTGGTGAGCACACCTCCCCGGGAGCCAAGCGGCCTCTGCTCCCATCCCAGCGCTGCTGCATACCAGCTTTGGGGCTCCACGTGAGTTCCTAGGCCTTCTGTATCTCAGGCTTCTCACCTCTGAAAGGGAGCAGCTACTCAGAGGGCTTGTCGCGGGACTGGTGCCTTGGGAAGCAGAGGCCATGATTCATGCCCCCAAGATTTTAGAGGTGAGTGTGAAGGAACAAGGGAGCAGGACCCGGCATCAGCAAGGATGGATGGGCGCCCGGGTGGGGCGGCTCCCGCAGACAGAGTGGGTCCAGCGGCAGGCCAGCTCTGCGAGCGGCCTCTTCAGCCGAAGAGATGGCCAGAGACTTGGGAGACAGCCTCAGCCACTGACTGACACGCCCTGTGGCTGCCTCTGAGGTCTCTCTCCCAAACCTCACCCCCCACCGCAGGCTTGTGAGAATAAGCCGCGGTGACCATTTCCCTGAGCGAGCGAGTCCGGCACTCACAGCTCTTCTGGCAGTAAGTGTGATGCGTTTGCAGGCGAGCCGCATTCAGGGCAAACCCAGGCCAACCTGCCTAGAGAGGCGGGAGGGGACCGTGGGTGAAAAAGTCTGTTCCCAGACTCTGGAAAGAGCCTTAAGTGCAAACAGACGGACCGTTGGTGCGTATGAGAAAGCGCTGCCAGGAGAGATCTGGGTGGCTGGGCCGCCTTGAATCGGCCCATGTTTTCCAAATAAATAAGTTGTGCACCATGCAATTCCCCACTTCATAAACTCGATTTCCCCGTGCCACAGTAACGACAGCTTAGCATTTCTTGGCAGCCAATGGTTTCCAGAATTTCACGCAGGTTAAAAATAAAAATGCAAAGCATTATGATAATCCTTCTGTTCTCTCGGCACTTCCCGGTTTGCAAAGTATTTTCCGGCCATCTTACCATCCGCCACAACCTTTCCAGGCTGGGAGTTCTGTTCCTACTGGGAGAGGAGGAAACTGAGGCATGGAGGGCCACGGGGAGGGAAGCGGGGGCCCTCGGACGCAGCCCAGGCTCTTCTGGCTCCAAAACGAGCGTCCTCCTACCCTGCAGCTTGTCTTACTGAGAAGCGTAGCATTGGATTTCCAGAAGGAGCTACTGGTGTGCCAGACTCTTGTTGATGTATGGGGTGAGGTCAGGAAAAAGACTAAATATCACGTCAGCAAAGAGGTCAAAGCTAACCAACCCCAAACTTCATAAAATCGATGCCTTCATCATTTGAGGCTAAACTAGGGGACATTGTCCAGTCTGCATCTTATTTGCTGAAACCAGTCGGGGTGACAGTATTTTTTTTCTTTTTGAGTCGAGGTCTCACTCCGTCGTCCATGGCACGGTCATGGCTCACTGCAGCCACAACCTCCTGGGCTCAGGCAATCCTCCCCCCTCAGTCTCCCAGGAAGCTGGGACTACAGCCATGTGCCACCAGGCCCGTTGAATATCTTGAGTTTTTGTGGAGACAAGATCTCATTGTGTTGCCCAGGCTGGTCTCCAACTCTTGGGCTCAGGCAGTCCTCCTACTTTGGCCTCCAAAAACGCTGGGATTACAGGCGTGAGCCACCGCACCTGGTCTCACGCACCTCTTTCTAAGGGGCCAGCAGAATTTGCAAGGGGATCAGTCCAGCCCTCATCAAGTAGTCGTTGAATGAACCAATGAAAGAATGAATGGGATCCTTCCACAATACTGTGAGACAGGTGGAACAGACAGCACTGACCCCACTCACGGAAGGATGCGGACGTTCTGAGGGTGGAAGTGACTCGCCCAAGGACCTAGCAGCACGTCCGTAGCTGACTTTGGGTGAGGAAGTTTCAAGGGTTTTGTGGGATGATGCACCCTGATCTTGTCTCGTGTCTGGCTGTCTACTAGACAGACCCTGCTCCATGCCCCTCGAGAACCCCTCCAGCTCCGCAAAAAAGGAGTGGAGGCCCGGAGGCCGGCGGCAGGCCAGGGGAGCAAGAAAGGGCTGTTTTTCACTAGGAAAATAATGGCACCCAAATCCCCGTTCACCTTATTTAGTGCTCCAAATTTTCTGAGAGGCCTAATTGAACATTCCTCCGTGGACCCCTCTGGGTGGAACAATTAACCGGCCTCTTAGCAGCGAGAAGCTCCCCGGGCAGGCCCCAGATTTATGTCTCCTGGGAGGCAGCCTATTAGCTATGGCCATAAATCTCAGAGGCCTGGCTGGCAAGGTGGATTTTAATAAAATCATAGGGGATGGAGCCAGGCCGGGCGCAGATTTCCGGGGGGAGAGCCAACATTTGCCCGTAATTAATCGGGACGCCTTTGAGCTCTGGGGAAACGCCCAGGATTTTAATGAAAATTCAGGGCCTGAAAGCGGTGACCAGTTAGCCGCCAAGCCCGTGTCCTCGCTGGGAGGGGGACACAAGGGACCTGGGGGAGCAATATTCAGCAGACACTGGGACAGTTCTTTGGGCCGTTTACCTCCTGGAGTACTAGTTGGCGAATGGCTTCCCCAGCCCCCAATGCGTCCCCCACTTTCTAGGGAGTCTTGTCCAGAAATCTCTGGGCCGCCTCGTAATCCCGAGACAAAAGGGCAAATGCCTGGCCCAGCAAGAGGCTTCCTGATCCGTCGGCCTCCTTGGTCAGTGCACAGTCCTTGCACTGAGCCAGTCCCGCACCTGCTGGGTGCCCTCGAGTCCCGGCCCAGACCCTCTCTTCCTCTCCCGGCTTCTCTTGCCCGTCTGTTTCTTCAGTCCACGCCCCTCTCGTGGGCTCTGGACTCCTCTCCTTGAGCACCTCCAGGACGCGTCCCCTGGGCCATCTCCTCTGTGACATGCCTGACACCCAACATTCTCCTCACACTTGGTCCTGTCTGCTCCCTGGGTCCTTGAGCCCGGCCTGGAGCAGCACCACCACCTGGGGGCCATTTGTCAGGTCCCGAACTCAGGGGGGTCTTCAGTGCCCCCTCCATTTCCTCCTTGCCCGGCCTTCCTCCAAAGCTTATGTCAGCATCTGGCCCGGTTCCCTCCTGGGTCCCGCCACCATCAGCTACGGCCTGGACGACTGCAGTCAACTCCTACTTGGCCTCTCTGCTCTCGCCTTGCTTCCCTATCTCCCCTCCGTGGCAGACCAAGAAAGCGCAAATGCCACGCCCAAGGAAGGCCTCCCAACCACCCTGGAGCCACAAGAATGACAGTAGACGCATCCTGGGTGCAGGGTCCCTTTTGCGAGGGGCTTAAAAGTTCTTTTTCCAGTCCTCTGGACAACTCTATGACAGTTTGTGCTGCTGTCCTCCCCATTTTCCAGATGAGGAAACGGAGGCACTGAGAGGTAAAATCCCGTGCTGGAGGCCACGCCGGAGGTTGGCTGCAAATGCCGTGCTCCTCACCAGGAAGACTTCCCGGACTCAGCCTTCCCCAGCTGCAGCTCTGGTCACATCAACCAAGCGTCCCCCGCCTCCCGCTTGCCGTGGTCTGAGTGCGTCTTCTCCGTGTGCCTGTTCACTGTCTGCCCCCCAAAGCCTGTGATCTCCTGAGAGCGGGCCGTCGACTCTTGTTCTCCAGCTCCTGGCACACAGTAGGCGCTCTATAAACGTGTGTTACCTTGAGTGCACTTCGTCCTCTGTAGACAGTGAACGGGAAACCCTTGTGGAAACCGTGTAGTCCCCATACGGGCCTGAGGGGAGCCGAAGGGTTTGTCCTCCCCGGGACGAGATGGGCGTTCACACTGGAATCCCGTCCTGCGCCTGGATATTTTTCTCTTGTTGCATCTCCTTACGGGGGTGGGGGCGGAGGGAGAGAAAGATACACACTGTCCAGGTTGAGACTGGGAATTTGCTAAAAGGATAGATCCCATGTTCAATGTTCACAAAGAAAGAAAGAAAGAAAATGAAACGGGTGAAGGAAGAAAGAAGAGAAGAGAGAGGGAGAGAGGGAGGGCGGCATGACAAGAAAGAAGGAGGGAGGAAGAAAGACTCGAAAAAGTTCGTGCGAGCAGGAAAGGGCCTTAGACGTCACCTACTCGCTGCTGCATTCAGCTCTATTTTATAAACCAGTAGCCCTGAGACCTTAGGGGGATGTGAGCTCCTGATGAAAACTTAGACTAGCTAGAAACTAACTCCCCTGACTCCGAGTCCAAGATGCTTTGCATGTAGCCAAGACGACTTACACTCAAACAACATGGAAACTCGACGTCTGGCTTTTCTTCCTAGCCCGACAGAGCCAGTTCCGTGCTCCGGATAAACTGGGCCATGATCTGGCGAAGGTGCTTTGGGGAGGCGCAGCTGAAAACTAACCAAGACTAGTCTCAAACCTAAAGAAAGTAGATGACTTTATTGGTTGGTGAGACTTTAGGATCTTGGTGAAGATTTTATTCAACTAAAGGCATTTTCCTGATGTGTATTCTATGCCCGTAATTCCTTATCCAGGACAAGTCCTTTCATTTGACAAAATTTGATCAGTTTCTTTGTGTATGCCTGTGGTAGGCAAAAAAAAAAAAAAAAAGTCATACTGGGTTTAAATACCCGTTACAAAGTGTTTTCTTGAGAATAGCTTTCGATAGGAATAGTAAAAAGCTTGAAAGTTGGGAGGCACACAGGGGGTTAAGCAAAGAATTCAGGATGAAAAATTAGTGGATATCCCAGGCAAAAGATCAGCGTTGCAATTAAGAAATTCTTATTTTAATGTCCACACCTAAACAGCAGTCGTAAAGAAACAGCAGAAATTGGTTACTCAGCAGAGAAGCCTGAGGTGGGCTGCACATGCAGTTTGAAGTGGAGGGTGAGGCAGTGATCTAGACAACCCTAGGAGGGAAAAATGGCTTTTATAAAGATCTTAGTTATCCAGCTATTTCAGACAAGTAAAGTCGCTCATTTTTCTTTAAAAACAAAAATGCAACAAAGCAAAAGAATCACAACCAGCAGATGATTTCTGTCTAACAGCTTGGCTTATGGAGAACGTCCAGGAGATTTAAATCCAGGATATGGTGTGAAGAGTCGGAACTGACATCTGGGGGCTTCTGTGCCTAGGAAACAGGGGTGCTGGACAGATGATGATCAGAAGCAAACTGTCACTGCCAGAGAAGAGCGTTTTCTAACGGCCAAGAGGGAATTCTCCCAAGGACCTCACGGGGCCCTGAGCTGCGGGACGGACAATCCTACAGGGATGAGCTGGCGAGACTTGCCATCCCATCCCTGTTAACTTCCCGACCTAGGTTTCTCCATCTATGAAGTCTCGGCCTCTGGGCTTAGTCGTGAAGACGAAACGGCTAGGGAGTGGAAGATGTCTCGTCTCTCTGCCCCAGGCGCAGGGGCAGAGCACGATGTGGTCTGATCCCTGCCCTACTGCCGATGCCCTCTTACTTAGAGCCAGAAGGGCAGATGAGGTAACGGGACTTTCCGCTTGGGGAAGGAGAGGTGCCTTTCACATGTGTGTGCAGTCCTCGGAGAGTGGGGTTAAACCTCAGCAGACGGGACACTCAACGGCCTCTGAGCCAAAGCACATCAGGAATTTGGGCGGGCGTGGCAGGTGTCAAGGGACAACCACTGTCAAAGTAATTCTCAGTGTCTCAGCCCAAGGGTCTCGACAGCCCCTCACAGATCTTCCTGGTCCCTACAGGCACCACCCACGAGCGCGGGGACACGCCAGATCATCTGGAGGAGCCCGATGTTCTCAGCTTTGCACATGAAGAAACTGGGGCCCAGACGGGACGGACAGCTTGCCGGGGCCACCTTGTCTGAGCAAGTATCCTGGAGTTGCCAGGACGCCTAACCCTGCCATGGGATGGGATGGCCAGTCAATTCCTGCCTTAGATGCCCCATCGAGCCTCCTGATCCCTGGTGTTGCTGCTCAAATGTCGCTGCTCAGGGAGACCATCACGACCTCTCGCTAGGGGACTCTTTCTGTGGTCGCCTGGGGCGTCTTGCGCACTTTCCGGGGCTCTTCCTCTCAAGTCTGCTCTGCCTGTGGAACGCTGGCTCCTCTCGGCCGTCGCTCCCCTCTGGTCCCAAGGGTCTGGCCCAGCAGCGCTGAGCAAATGAATGTGAGTTTCGTTTGACACACCGCCAGGCCGGCAGCAGGGTCGGATCAAATATGTTCTTTAGTGCTATGTCCGTTCCACCCCGGATGTGCCGCTCTGGTACGCTGGTGTTCCTCCTCTCAGATTCCTGTGGACGCGTTTGACTCCTGCCTGCCACTCTGCGAGCTGGACCTCGTCTGCCTCATTGTTTCTCCGGCCGCCCCTGGCACAGTTTCCTGCACACAGCAGGTGCTCACAAACAGTGGGTGTAACGTGGTAGAATGTGAAGGAGCTTACACCTTGACTTGACCTCTACAAGCCTCAGTCCCCTTCTTCTGAAAAATGGGAACACATCGCTTAGGAATGTGGATGAATTATACGGGAACATTTTGGCAGAGTGACTGGCACACAGTAGGGTCTCAGCCGCATGAATGCTCTCACTGCCCGCGGGACAGGGCATTGCACGCAGCACGCACGTCTCCTGCATCTCGCCTGCATCTCCTCAGCCTCAGTCCTTCCGTGCTGACCATGAGGCCGTGAGGCTCTGCACCCTCCACCCGCCACATCAGCCTCTTTCTTGGCTCCCGTGTGTGCTGCTTCGGGGCTTGGTTTGTGTGGGGCCCTGCCTGCACTCTCCAA
The DNA here is from genome assembly GCA_027257055.1 of Cephalopachus bancanus. Taxonomy (NCBI): domain Eukaryota; kingdom Metazoa; phylum Chordata; class Mammalia; order Primates; family Tarsiidae; genus Cephalopachus; species Cephalopachus bancanus. Next base: position 716,692 of record JAPVLO010000500.1, on the reverse strand, counting down.
CGGCTGCAGAATGCTCACATTTCTGCCTCTGGGACACCTGACGCGGCCGCTCCCCCAGGCAGATGCAGTCACCCCCAGCCGTGGAGCGTGGGGACCTGGCCTTTCCCCCAGGTGGGTGGGCCACCCCATGGGGGGATCTGACCTCTCCAGCAGGTGGATCTGGCCAGCCCTGGGTGAATCCAGTCACCCGACCGTCGGACCCGACTTCTCCACCGGGGGGTCTGGCCGCCCCACAGTGGGATCGCGTCACGCCACAGACGAACCCCACAGAGGAACCAGCCCTCCCTGGCGAGTAGATCTAGCCACTCCACAGGTGGACCCGACTTCCTCAACAGGTGGATCTGGCCACCCTCAGGTGGCTCTGGCTGTCCCACTGGGGGACGGGCCCTTCCCTCGCTGCACCGGCTGAGCTCCAGGCCAGTGTGTCTGTCGGTCTGGGCCCATGTCTGCCTGGGGGCTGTGTCTCTGGGACTCAGTCCAGGCCGGGCCCTCGGGTGGTCCCGGACTGCCTCTGAAGACCTACAGGACAGAGAGACCAACCCAGGAGTGGGCGCCTCCTTTGCCACACCCCTCACTCAAGGGGTTCCAGTAAAAGGCAGCACACCTCGCCTCTCCGAAGTTTGCCAGCTTAGCTCCCTGCTGAGTCTTTTTCCTCCCCGGCCTCAGAGAAGCCCCCACCCCATCGCAGGAAGAGTCGAGCCGGGACCGCCCGAGGGTAAAGCCGCATAATTACATCTTAATAATTGTTTTGCAGCATCGGGCTTATAATTACTAAATGTGCGATAACTGCTCCTTAAATGCCCATGCTCTTTAAAAAACCCAATTTATAATTTAAAAAGCTGACACTTCTCGGAGCGCCTTATTTTATCTTGTCGGGAGGAATGGGAGAGCAAGTTATGGAAAACCTTTATTTTTCATTAGCCTTAAATTCAACGACAATTAATGTGCCCAATTTGATTATAAACTGCACAAATTAAACAATAAAGAGCTGTCTAATGAGAAATTAATTATGAGGAAGGAAAGGGGAGCGGGCCTGGATAAAAGCAATAACTTACCGCCCGCGGCAGCGTGTGTCAGGTCTTAAAGGAGATGAAGGGCCCTCTCCTCAATGTGTGTCTTTGCTGATAGGACCCATCACAGATCAGTTGATCCAGAAACCATAACAGGCTAGTAATTGAAACTGCCAAAATCAATAGTGCTGACAGCCTTAATTAAATTAAATATGGCTGTGATGGGCTCCCAGAGCCCGGCGGCGGCGGGCCACTTGACCCTCCGGCTGAGCGCGCCTGATGGAGTGCAGCCGCGGCTTGATGGATCTGACCCCAGGGGACAGTTGGGGACCGAGCTCCCGCAGACAGAGGCTCCGAGAGGACTGGGGCGCCGCCCACCCCCTGCCGCCCGGCCTGGCCGGGCCTGGTGGAGGGCCGAGGGGGCCTCCGCTTGGAGCCGGAGGCCGCCCCCACCCCGGCAAGCGTGGGCTCCGTCCTGCCAGGGACAGAGCCTCTTGCGGCGTCTGGTTTGGGGGTGCAGTTCCAGAAGGGGGCAGCAAGGGAGACAATTAAAAGCACCGGAGAGTCTCTTTTTTGACAAACGTTGCTGCTACCACGCCCTTGGGTGAGAGGTCTTTGGTCCTCACCACAGCCCCAGCAGCAGAAACTCGGCAGGCAGGCTGGCCTCGCTTTGCTCTTCTGCAGAATGGGTCCCGTGCTCCGGGAGTTTTAAGAGTCGGATGCGTCAAATGCCCAGCCTGGGATGCAGATCCCAGCGCCGGATACACTGTTGGCAAATACACACACAGACGAATGAGCCTGTCGCTGCTCTCTCTGTCGCCACCCAGGATCACCGTCTTGTTTGGCAGTCAACAAGCACAGAGGCCCAGGGAGGTGGTGCCAGTCGCTTGGGCTACCGACTTGGAACTCGGAACCTCTGACCCAGACCCGGCGTCCTTCCTGCGCCACCATGGCCACGCGCGAGAACTAAACACATCCCAGAGTCAGCAGGCATGTTTCTCCCATTCAGAGCCTGCCCTGCGGGAAAAGTGAGGGGGATTACCGATCCATTTTGCAGATGGGAAAACGGAGCAGTGGGGCAACCTGTCCAAGGTCACGCCAGAGCCGGGGTCGGAACCCAGCAACCCAGACAGACTGGGGCCCCAGACTGGAGCCAAGGGCTGACCGAGGGACTCCAGACTCCTGGCCGGGAGGCTCTCGCGACCCCCTGACACCGCGGCATTTAGATAACCTGGAATCATTCTTCTTCCCCCAGGTACCTGAGGGAGAGGCCTACATGCCAGGAAGAAGAAACAGAAAGCCAACAGCTGCTCTTCAGGTTTTGTTTTCATGGTTGCTCTTGTAATTCCTCTCCACACCCAAAAATTCTTCGGTTAATTAAAAAAAAAATACACGAAGAGATCCAGGACACACCCCCCCGCCTGCCACTCTTGTGACTTGGGGGGATTAACACACGGGGCTGCTTAGATACCCGGGATCAGGACACCCCGCACAAAGGAGTGGAAAGAACTCTGGCATTTTCACGGACAGCCTCAGATCCGGACTCTGACGCCATCGTTTATTAGCTGTGTGACCCTGGTTGTGTCACCGATCCGCTCTGCTTTCCTTCTCCACATCAGCCCAGGGGACAAGGCCTGCCTTCTTCTCAGAACCGATGTGTCGCCGAAGAAGCAGGCATCTGGCACAAAAAAGGGGCTCGTGCAAACCAAACCTCCCGTGCCCATGGCCAACGCTGGTCTTCCGCTGGCCTCAGCCACGGGCCGAGCAAGGGGAAAAAGTGCGCACGATCGCTTTCTGAGATATTGTTGTTTCCCTTAAAAAAAAACACCCGTGACTACAAAAAAGCCTGGCCTCACAAACATTGGTCTTCACCATAGGAAGCTGAACAAATAAATATCTTCACAGTTTGCTCGACTGTCGACAGGCTCAAGCTGACTTCTTAAATGACACGGAATCGGCGGCTCGAGTTCCCGTTTATGTCAGCACTCACAAACCGTCCCTTCATTACAGGCGGGCGGAGATCAGAGGCCCAGATTATTGAAGGAGACGCCTTTGAGATGCCCGAGCGGTTGCTGTGACAACTCCCCCAGAGGGCGGAGGCGGGGTGGGCGGGCGGGGACTCTTGGCCGGGCAGCCTCCAGGCCAGCCAGGCCAGAGTGGGGATAATCCCCCCAGACTGCTTAGCGGAGGGCTCTCGCACAGTGAGCACCTTAACTCGCCGCCCCCTGCTGTCCCTGGCACAGAGGCCTTGGTGGAGCTAGAATTTTCCAGAACAGCTGGAAAGCCAACCTGCCAAGCCGCTTGATGACTTTTTTTTTAAGCCGATGAAAGAGCAAGGCGGGTGACACTTTCTAATAAGAATGACCAGTATTTGTTGTCAACTGTCAGGGCAGCGCCAAGAGCTCAAGCCCTGCATCAGAGCCGCTTGCGGTGGATCCCAGCTGTGTGACCTTGAGCAAAGTCACTCAGCCTCTCTGGGCCTCGGGCGCTCATGCTGGTCGTGCGGGAATAATAACGGCTTCACACTCAAAGGCTTGCTGTGCGGCTCGGGGGCACGTCTGCCCCATGCTCCACACAGAGCTTAAGCCTGTGGGCTCTGGGACTGGCCGAAGCATCGGGGTTCAAGCTCCAGCTCTGCCACTCTAGCGGCATGGCCTTGGGCTGGTCGCCTGTCCTCCCAAGCCTCAGTTTCCGCATCTGCAGAACGGACACGACGCACCCAATTCGGAGGACTCAACAGACAGAAAGCACGGATGTCACTCATACACGTTTATGACGACCCAGTCTCCTCAGACTCGTCTGCCAAAGGGGATCCTGGCGCCTGCCATCCGCCCATGTGAAGCCAGAGGCGCCCAGAGATCGGACGCCTCCTCCAGGGTTCACGCACCCTGGCAGGGTCTCGTGGCTGGAATTTCTCTCTCCGCCTGTCTGAGTCCGAAGCCCACGCACGTTCCACTGTGAGCTGGCTGCCACGGGGAACATGTGTCACATATACATGCACACGCACACGCACCCTCCCTGCCGTCTATCACGAACTACTGGTGAAATTTTGGGCCCACGGGAAGAAGGTACAACAGGGAGAAGAAAAACCCCCTCTGAGTCAGACCTTTGGCGGAGGGATCCACGGACCAACTGCGGGGCTGACCACAGACTGCTCTCACAGCCTCTCCAGACTTCCGGGGTGACAGGGGGAGTTGTGATTTGCTCCCCTGTCTGGGGCTGTGGGAACTGCAGTGAGAGGATACAAGAGGGTGGGTTACTTTGATCAGGGGCAGGGCTCTTCACTGAGGTGAACTTACCGAAGTCATCAGAAGATCTCCGACGGGTGCGGTGTCTCAAGCCTGTCATCCCAGCACTTTGGGAGGCCGAGGCAAGAGGATTACCTGAGGTCAGGGGTTTGAGAGCAGCCTGGGCAACTTGGCGAGACCTCGTCTCTACAATAAATAAAAAAAATAAGCCAGGCGTGGTAGCATGCGCCTATGGTTCTAGCTTCTTGGAAGGCTGAGGCGGAAGGATCGCCAGAGCCCAGCAGGTCAAGGCTGCAGTGGCTGCGAGTATGCCACTGCACTCCGGCCTGGGCGACAGAGTGGGGCTCCAACTCAAAAATAAACATCAAAAGATCTCTCAGGTAACTCGTTCATCCAGCACGTGGCTACTGGCTTCCGACTCTGTGTGGGATTGTTCCAGGACCGGAGTGGCAGAGTTCCTTCCCTCCACCTCAAAACTCCAATGAAACCTCGCCTCACACCCATCAGGAAGGCCCCCACCACAGAAACAGACCATCACTGGTGGTGTCAATAAGGATGTGGAGAACCAAGCCTGGCGCGCTGCTTGGGGGAGTGGGAAAAGGGGCAGCCACTGTGGAAAACAGTGCGGCAGTTCCTCAGAAAGTTAAACGGCCGAGCAGGATGGCTCATGCCTGTAATCCCAGCACTTTGGGAGGCCAAGGAGGCAGGATTGAGCCCAGAAGTTCGAGACCAGTCTAGGCAACATAGCGAGACCTCACCTCTACCAAAAAAAGAAAAAATTAGCCAGGTGTGCTGGCATGTACCTGTAGCCCCAGCTACTCTGAAGGTTAAAGCAGGAAGATCACCTGAGCCCAGGAGGTCAAGCCCACTGCACTCCAGCCTGGGCGACAGAGTGAGGCCCTGATTTAAAAGTAAATCAATAAAAGTTAAGCGAAGAAGTAACATGTGATCAACAAGTCCCACTTAGAATTTCCAAAGAATTCAAAGCAGGGACTTGAACAGGTGTTTGTGCACGTGTGCTCATAGCAACATGATTCACAATGGCCAAAAGATGGAAACAAGCCAAGTAAAGAAAATGTAGTATGCCAGGTGTCCAAAAAATGTATACGTGTTTTAAGAGATGTTCTCTGTAATCAAAAGTGTCTGGACTCTGATGGTAACCACTTTGAGCCCCTCTTATAATTGCAGAAGTCAAACGTGACTTGTATTCATCTTATTATTACAATTTTAACACAGTTTTTTTCCTTTCTTAAAATGTGTATACATGTTTTGGCACCCTCTGTATATACACACACATTGAATATTATGCAGCCTTAGAAAGGGAATTCTGGGCCAGGCTCGGTGGCTCAGCCTGTAATCCCAGCACTCTGCGAGACTGAGGCGAGTGGATTGCCTGAGCCTGTGGGTTCGAGATCAGGCCAGGCAACTTGGCAAGTCCTCATCTCTACAATCAATCAAAAAATCAGCCGGGCGTGGCAGCGCGCGCCTGTAGTTCCTGCTACTTGGAAGGCTGAGGCAGAGGGATCGCCGGAGCCCAGCAGGTCGAGGCTGCGGTGGCCGGGAGCGGCCACTGTACTCCAGTCTGGGTGATGGGGTGAGACTCCAACTCAAAAAAAAAGAAAGAAAGAAAGGGAATTCTGGCATGTTCTGTATCGTGGATAAACCTTAGGACATTATGCTGAGTGAAACAAGCCAGACACAAAAGGACACGCTGTGCTTCCACTTACATGAGGCCCTAGAGTGGTCGCATTCACAGAGACAGAGAGTGGAACGGGGGGCCGGGGCCGGGGAGGAGATGGGCGTGAGAGTTGAAGGAGGACAGAGCTTCAGCGGGAGAAGGGGAGGAAGTTCTGGAGTGAACGGTAGCGATGGCGGCACGGCGACATGAGTGGACTTGGTGCCCCTGTGTCACATACAGGAAAACGGCAAGTGTGAGGCTGTCTGCTACCACCACAGAAAAGAGGTCTGGACAGGAAGTGCCAGACACAGCGGGTGGAAGGGCTGGCTCCGAACGTCAGGGACAAGGCCCAGACCAGCCAAGCAGCCAGTCAGACGTGTGAGGCGTTCCCTGGTGGCGGAGAGAGTGGGCCTCGGACCGGGGAGCCGCCGCCCACATCACCCGGGCCTGTCAGGGCGCGGTGGCCAATGCATGCGGGCAGACAGGGTCCTGGCCTCTGCGTGTCTAGCGGGCTCCCAGGCGGTGCCGAGACGTTGCTGCGGCTGCACGGAGGACGCCGAGCCTGGCGAGCTCTCAGAGATGACCCTGCACGCCTGGCTGTCTCGCTCAGAAGGGCCATGCGAGCAGGGTGGGACGGAGGCTTGGGGTCGGGTGGACCTGGGCCAGAATCACCGCTTTGGTCAGGGTCCTTCAGGGAAACTGAACTGGCGGGAGAGTCTCTCTGTCTCTCTGTCCATCTCCTCGTCCACCGACCTGTCCGTCCGTCCACTCTCCCCTCACCTGCGTGTCTGTGTGTCCATCCATCCACACCTCTCTCATTCCAGGCACCCACCATCCCCCGACCCATCCAGCCGTCCTGCCACCCGCTCATCTATTTCTCTGTTCACTCACCCACTCACCTATGCATACGTGTATGCATGCATCCGTCCACGTACACCCCCCCCCTCCTCTATCCATCCGCCCACCCACCTATCTACTCATTCATCTACTAACTCACTCGTTCCCCTATGTATGCATGCACGTATCTATCTGTCCTCTCTCTATAACTGTCTGTCTGTCTATCACCTGTCTGTATCTGTCCATCCATCTATACCTCTCTCTCTCTTCTCCATCCACCCACCCCGCTACCTATCATCCATTCACCACACACCCACCCATCCACTCTTCCACTCATCTGTGTTCACACGTCCGTACACACGTATCTGTCCATTCATCTACAGCCCTCTCTCGGTCTCTCTCTCTCCTGTCTATCCACCCACACACCCACTGACTTACCTAGTCACCCACCCACCGAGCCCTTCATCCACCCACTCACACGCTTACCCGTGTAAACACGTATGCGTCTGTCTGTCTGTCTGCCTATCCGTCCGTTCATCCACCCACGTGGACCTATCTCTGTCTGTCTCTCCTCACCCACCCCCCCGCCCACCTATTTCACATACCCACCTGCCCAACCGTCCATCTGTCCATCGACTCACCCACCCACTCACCTACGTATGTATGTACATATGCATTTATGTATCTATCCGTGCAGACATCCATCTGTACCTGCATTAATCTCTCTGTGTCTACCCATCAGTTTCTCCTTTCACTGTCTACACCTTCGCGTATCCTTGTCCATCCATCGATCTACCCATCCACCCATCCACTGATCAAAATCTGCAACCTGGGCAGAGAGAAGCGTCTTAAGAGACTGACTCACACAAGAGTGGGGGCTGGCAAGTCTGGACTCTGTGCAGCGAGCTGGCAGGCGGGAAACTCGGGAGACAGCGGGCGCCATCTTCCCGCATGCATGATCTGCAGGCTGAACATTCAGGCGGGCCTGCCGGGCCAGTCTGGAGGAGAACGCCTGCCTCTTGGGAAGCCTTAGGCTCTGCTCTCAAGGCCTTCAGCTGATTGGACGAGGCACGCCCACGCGATGGAGGGTGCCCTGCTTACTCAAAGTTTGTGAGTTCTAAATGTCACCCTCGCCTGCAAGTGCCCTCACCGCAACAGCAAGACTGCCTTCACTCAAACAATAAGGCACCATGGCCTGGAAAAGCTGGCACCCAAGATCACCCATCATGCGGCTCACTGGCTGTGAGAGCTTGGCGAACCACTGCGCTTCTCGGGGCTTCCTCACCCGCCTCATAATGGGGGTGACCACGTCCGTGGCATTTGGTGGTCAGCAGCCTTTACACCAAAAATGAACTCGCAGTGCTTGAGCACAGTGCCTGACACCCAGGAGGGAAGAATAAATCCCCAGGCCTTCTAGCCTTCTGGAATGAGATACTAGCATGGCAGCCAGGTACCACGAATGGCCACGTGTCCCCGCATGCTCAGGGAGCCCAGGACAGCCTGGGTCTGAGAGAGCCAGGGTCGGGCCATCCCTGGAGTGGGAGCAGGGACCTCAGGGCCTCAGCCCCTTTCAGACACAGATCCTCTGTGGGAAGAAGAAAAAACATCCAGACGCCAGAAAAGGAGCTACCTCTGGCCAGACCACTTTTCTCCACCTTAATTACTGAAAAGGAATAAATCTGCAGGGTATCAGAGGGCTACAGGCTTGTCAGTGAGGATGAGGTTGACATCCACAGAGCCCCTCAAACTCAGAGGACTCTGTGGAGATTGAAACCTAACGCCCCACCTGCAATGCTCTGCAAGGAATCCTGCGCGGAGGTGCGTCCACCCGTGTTCCCTGGGAAAGCCGGGTTTGCTTATTAACTCTGCAGCCAGAGTCCAAGGCTCTCTGCATGACCTTCAGGTCCCCATATCCTGGCCTCCGCCTCTTCCTTCCAGTCCATCTCTGGCCAGCACCCCTCGCCACCTCAGATGAACGTCTTGATCACGTTGAGCCGGTCACAGTTTGTGCTGGGGTCGATAGTGTCTCCCCAAACTTCATGTCTACCCGGGGCCTATGAATGTGACTTTATTTGGAGCGGAGACTTTGGAGATATAACTAAGATGAGGCCTGCTCAGCCTGTCATCCTGCGCCTTGGGAGGCTGAGGTGAGTGGATTGCCTGAGCTCACGGGTTCGAGACCCGTCTGGGCAACTTGGTGAGACCGCATCTCTACAATAAACAAAAAATTAGCCGGGTGTGGTAGCGTGCACCTGTCGTTCCAGCTACTTGGAAGGCTGAGGTGGAAGGATCGCTGGAGCCCAGCAGGTCGAGGCTGCGGTGGCCGGGAGCGGCCACTGCACTCCAGTCTGGGCGACCGAGTGAGACTCCAACTCAAAAAAAAAAAAAAGATGAGGCCTTAGTGGAGTAGAGTGTGCCCTAATCCAACATGAGTGCCAGTGGCCTTACAAGAAGAGGGGAACCCAGAGACACCCAGGGAGAAGATGGCCAGGTGAAGATGAAGGTGGAGACAGAGACTGGGGTGATGCCTCTCCAAGCATCACTTGGGTTGTTGGCATGACCGGAAGCTGGAGGGGAAGGAAGGATCCTTCCCTGGGTCCTTCAGAGGTAGCGTGGCCCTGTGGACACCTTGGTTTTGAACATTCAGCCTCCAGAACCGTGGAAGAAAACAATTTCTGTTGTTCTAAGCAACCAGTTTGTGGTTATGGGTCACAGCAGCCACAGGAAGCTAGTACACGGTTTACCCCAGGTCATCATGGCCCCCCGCCCACCCTCTGCACCAGGCTAACCTCTTCCAGCCCCCAGGAGAGATGCCACCCCCTCAGAAAATACCCCCATCCCCCCGTCCCAAGCTTCCCATTATTTCAACTCCCGTGCTAATGCCTGAACCTGTCTGCCTCCCCCAGACTACAAGGGTCTCCTTGGTGTTCAGGACCGCCAGGCACCCGGCAGGGCTCCAGAAGTGTGTGTTCTCCCCCATCGCCCAGAGTCTGGAGGGCAGAACTCGGCCCAGCACCGTTCGAGGGGCTTGGGCTCAGAGTTGAGGCCGCCACAAAATGTGTATTTCTGGCACCGCTGGCCTGGAGGTGTAAACACACCCTGGCTGAGACAGGGCCAATCTCATCTGGGACTTCAGAATAAACTCACCTCTGTAATTGGCAGCCTCTGCACATCGCAGGCCCTTATTACGCCCCGCAGGAGCTCGGAAGGGCAGGCGAGGCCGCCCAAGGGCGCAGGGAAGCGGCCTCTGCCTCCGCCGGGCAGTCCCGACCTGGCGAGGCGGTCAGCTGCCCCACCCCTTCTCGATCCCCCAGCCTCTCGTCCCTCCTGGCTTTTCGTCTCCCCTCCCCTGCCCCTTCCTTTGTCCTCCCCCCCACCGTCCTCCACTCCCCTCCGAGTCCACCTTCTCCCATCCCTCCTCCCGCCTTCTGAGGCCTGTGGGAGACCACCACGCACAGGGGCCCCCGGAGCCGGGCAGTCACCCCTCGGCGGCCCCCGCAGCCCGCCGTGAAGCTTGGCGCCTCCGCCCCCCCTGCGACAGCCCGCGACCTTCCCTGTGCCGCAAAGCAGCCTCCGAGCTTGGTCTTGCTTCCCTTCTCCTGATCCGTCCTCTTCAGGGACCCACACGTGTCTCCTTCTGAGGAGATCTCACGGCTCCCGCTGCCCCTCAAGCGCCTGAGCTCCTCGCTGGCTCCCGTCGCCTCCAGGCGAGGACCTGACGGCCAGGCCCCTCGAGGCAGCCCTTGGGAGGCAGTTCCTGCCCGTCTCGTGCTGCCTGTCCCACGCCAGCCAGCTCCAGGTGCCGCCCTCGTGTCTTCTGCTCCTCTGCCTCCAGAATCGGTTACACTGCACGCCACGCAGGTCCACATCCCAGGCCTTGAGAAACGCCGCTCTCTCTTCCCTGCATGTTCCCAGTTGGCCAACCCCTGCTTAGCCTTCTGGACCCGGATCCGCCGTCTTCCCTCTCCTGAGCCTCTCGGACCTCTGAGGCGTGTCTTGGGTCGGCGGCTTTCCTGAGGTACGCATTCCATCTACCACAGTCTCAGATTCCTTTGTGGAAGAAGGCGGTGGGTCCAGATCTTGCTAGGAGAGGGCCCCTGCGTGCCACGCCCCTAAACGCATCTACCTGACAGTCAGTGGGGTAAGACGTGTCTTCCTGGGGGCGCCTGCGTGCTCACCTTGCGACATCGAGACGTCAAGAGGGCCACCCTGTCCTCCACGCCTCCTCCCTCAAGAGCAAAGGGAAAACGTCTGATCTAGTTTTGCTTCCTCAGAAGCTAGTCTGAGCCTGGAGCTGAGTGCCGCGACAGATATGAGTTGGAGAAATGAGAGGCAGAATCAGTCAGGTGAAGAACAAAGATGCCAGAGAGAAGGTGGGGGGAAGCAAGGATGAGACTAGACTCGACTAGCGCTCAAGACACGCTTCCAAGGTGCCCATCCATACATCCATTTCACAGATGTGGACCCTGAGGCCCGGAGACGCCCAAGTGATGGCCCCAAATTACACACCTGCTTGAACCTGCCATTCAAACCCACATCTGTCTCATTCCTCCAGTTGCTTGGGGTCCTGTCACGAGCCTCTGCCCAGCTGTCTCCCCTCATTTCTGCACAGTTTAGTTTTCTCATGCTGCTTCTAATTTAAAGTAACAAATATAATTCCTGTTCATCTCCTTACTCTTGGACAACCTCTATTAAAACTGCTACCTTTTCTCACCTTTTCTCTAGGGTTGAATTTGCTGCAGAAGTGGTTAGAATTAGGTTGCGGATGCCCTGTCAAATCCATCTTTTTTCCCTTAATACCACATCCTCAGCATTTCTCCATATCACTGGAAACTCTTCTCAGGCAGAGCTTTCTAACTTTTTTTATTAAGTACTTTCTAAGCAGCTGGTACCACTCTAAATGCAGGTTTGCTGTAAAAATGCCCTGTACTTTGTTTATCCTTGCTACTACGGTTAGGCATTTAAGTGATGTTGATACTTCACTACAATAGTCATTCCAAAATAGACTGCTATGGACAAAAATTTCTATCCATACTTGACTAGGCAATTATGTTTTAAACGCCAAAAGTCGATATGAACTGACTTGTATCCCCCTCCCGCAAATTCTTATGTTGAAGCCCTAACCCCCACTGCGACTCTATTTAGAGACAGGGCTTTTAGGAGGCAATTATGGTGACATGAGGTCATGGGGTGGGGTCCTGATCCCATAGGACGGGTGTCTTTATCGGAAGAAATAGAGAGCGATCTGGAGGAAAGCCCACACGGCACACAGCCGGAAGACGGCTGGTGCCAGCCCGGAAGAGGCCCCTCACCAGGAGCTAACCCTGTGGGCATCTTGACCTTGGACTCCTGGCCTCTACTGCTAGGAGAAAATAAAATTCTGTTGTTTAAGCCATCCAGTCTGAGGTATTTTGTCATGGCAGCCCGAGCAGACAAAGACAAATATGTTCATGCTTTGGGTTGTGCTGAAGATTTCATGGGTATTTACGTTTGTCAATGTTTAGCAAATTTTACACTTTAAACATATATATTCCACTGTATCTAATTATAGCTCAATAAAGCTGGTTTTCAAATGTGAATATCAGTTGTGAGGCTGGTCTGCGCCCTATTTTGTCTTGATAAGCCTCTCCTACGAGTCAGAATCTTTGGGGGTCCCTGTAGAATTTCACACAAGACCCCCCTCATCTGCATCAATCCTGTCTGATGTGGCCATTCGTTAGACCACAGCACTCATGATGGCACTTCCTGGATGCACTCACTCCCTGGCTGGTTGCACTTAGGCAATTCCCATTCCTCTCTGAGTCTCAGTTTCTTCATCTGTGAAATGGGAACGATGACATCTTCCTGTGGGGTTTTCATGGAAACCTATTAGCCACTTTAGCAGAGAGCTTGGTGCATGGGAGGTGCCTGAAGTGATCTGCTTTTAGTGCTATTATCATGAAAAAATTATAAGGCCCTGGCAAATGCCAAATTAAACACAGGCACACAAAGCCTTCCACCCTCAGTCTCCTCAGTGAAAACTTAGGCCAGCTTCCTCAAAGTACACCCATTGCATCAGAATCACTCAGGAGGCTTGTCTCAAATGCAGGTTAAAAGACTCTCAGCCATATATCCTGTTAGACTCTCTAGGCCTGGGGCCCTGGAGTGGGCATTGCAACGTGCACTAAGAGAGAGTCTGATAAGTACCTCCCTGGGCTACATTAATCACATTAATGACACTAATGAGAATAGTACCAGCTCCTGTTCATGAGCATTTGCCCAGCACATTCGCTCTGCCCAGGCAGAGTGCTGAGAATACAAAATGAATAATCCAGTATGTGCATGAACATCCACGTGAGGTGGGTCTCATAGTGTCCTCATCTTACAGAAGACGAAAGTGAGACTCAGACAAGTTGTCACTTGCCCAGTCACGAAGAGCTGGGTTTCCAATCTGGATCTGTTTTGTTTGGAAAGACTATACTGTTAGTTACTACACTCTTTCATGTATCCATTTATTTAACCAGTATTTCTTAAGTATTTACTGGGTGTCAGGCATTTATTATACTAAGTGCTTAGACCAAAAAAAAAAAAAAAAAGGTGAATTAGTCCACAAAAACCAAACCAAAGCAAAACAAAACAAAAAAACTCCTGGAACCAAAAAGTGGTGACAGCAAGGTTTCAGGATACAAGATTAATATACAAAAGTCAATTGCTGTCTTATATACTGGCAATGAACAAGTGACAGTTGAAACTAAAAACACAAAGACATTTGCATTTGCACCTCCAAAAATGAAATATTAGGTATAAATCTAATAAAACATCTACATGGTTTACTTGAGAAAAGCTCTAAAACTCTCATGAAGGAAGTCAAAGAACTGAGTAAATGGAGAGTTCGTGCTGACAGATTTGGAAAGACTCGACTTTGTCGAGAGGTCAGTCCGTCCCAATTTAATCTGTAGATTCAATGCAGCCTCAACCAAAGTCCCAGTAAATTATTTTGCAGATATTAGCAAACTGATTCTGAAGTTTATGTTGAGAGGCAAAGGATCCAGCATAGCTAATACTGAAGTAAAGCTACCGTAATCAAGAAAGTGTGATATTGGCAAAAGATCAACGGAACAGAACAGAATAGGGTTCAGAAATAGACCCATACAAATATAGTCAACGGATCTTTGATGAAAGAACAAAGACAATACAATAGAGAAAAGAGAGTCTTTTTAAGAAACGGTGTTGGAAAAACTGGACATTCACATTAAAGGAAATCTAGAGAGAGATCTTACAAACATCACAAAAATTATCTCAAAATGTATCACAGACCTACATGTAAAACACAAACTACTATTGCAGACCTAAATGCAAAGCACAAAACTATAAAACACCTAGGCGACAACTTGGAAAAAATCTAGACAGCAGGTGTTTGGTGATGACTTTATAGATATGACACCACAGCCATAATTCATGAAAGAGAGAATTGATAAGCTGGACTTCATCAAAGTTAAAAACTTCTGCTTTGCAAATGACATTCAAGGGAATGAAAAGACAAACCACAGACTGGGAGAAAATGTTTGCAAAACTATGCCTCATAAAGACAAAACTGTTTCTAAGAATTCTTAAAACTCATTAATAGAAATAATAAGAAAACAAACAACATGATTAAAAAATGGGACAAAGGCCTTAAGAGACAAGTTGCAAGAAGATACACAGATGGCAGACAAGCACAGAAAAGATATTTCACAGCATTTGCCATCAGGGAAATGCAAATCAAAACAATATCGAGATAGCATCGTTCACCTATTGAAGTGACCAAAATTCAGAACACTGAAAGGACCAAATGCCAGTGAGGATGTGGAACAACAGGAATTCTCATTCACTGTTGCTGAAAATGCAAAATGGTACAGCCATTTGCCCAAGTAGTTTGGCAGCTTCTTACAAAGCAAAACATACCCTTGCCACATGATCCAACATTCATGCTCCTTGGTATTTACCCAAAGGAGTCGAAATCTTATGTCCACATTCTAGGAAAGGCAAGGCTGTGGAGACAGGAAAAAGGTGAGTGGTGGCTCGAGGTTAGAGGAGAGGGAGGGATGAATAGGTGGAGAACAGAGGATTTTCAGGGCAATGAAATGAAACTCTGAAACTCTGGAACAATGAAACTCTGTCCGACACCACCATGGTGGATACGCATCATTACACATTTTCCCCAACCCATGGATTGTACAACCAAGGGTGAACCCTAATGTAAACTGTAGCCTTTGGACCATTATGATGTGTCAACATAGGTCCATTGGTTGCAACAAATGTACCCCTCGGGGGGGGGTGTTGATAATGGAGGAAGCTAGGATGTGTGAGGACAGGGACGTAGGGGTGGCTTTGCACCTTCCTTTCAATTTTGCTGTGAGCCAAAAATGCTCTAAAAATATTGTCTTTATTGTTATTTTGGGGGTCAGGGGTCTCGATCTGTCACCCAGGCTGGAGTGCGGTGGCATGATCACGGCTCACAGCAGACTCTACTTCCTATACACAGGCGATCCTTCTGCCTCAGACTCCTGAGTATTGGGGACTATATGTTTGCACTACCATAACCTGCTAATTCTCTGATTTTTTTTTTTTGGCGGCGATGAGTTCTCACTATGCTGCTAGGCTGGTCTCGAACTCCTGGGCTCACCATTCTTCCCACCTCTGCCTCCCAAAGTACTGGGATTACAGGTGTAAGACACTGTGTCTGGCTCTAATTCTTTTAATCTTTTCTTTTCTATTTTTTTTTTTTTTGAGTTGGAGTCTCACACTGTCACCTAGGCAGAGTGCAGTGGTATATTCCCAGCCACCACAGACTCAACCTGCTGGGCTCAGGCAACCCTTCCACCACCAGCTGGAACTACAGGCATGTGCTATCACGCCTGGCTTAGTTTTTGATTTGTTGTAGAGACGAGGTCTCACCAAGTTGTCCAGGCTGGTCTCGAATCCCTGAACTTAGGCAATCCTCTTGCCTCAGCCTCCCAAAGTGCTGGGATTACAGGCTTGAGCCACTGCACCAGGGCTAATTTTTAAAAAGTGTATCAGTCAGGATAGGATAGGTTATGCTGTGGTGACAAACAACTCCTCAATCTCCATGCTTAAAATAGCAAAATTTCTTTCTTGTTCACATCCACCATGGGTCACCAGGAGGCCTCTGCCCATCACTCAGGGACCACACGGCTGGGACGGTCATCTCCCAAACACAGCTGGCCACCATGCCTCTGTTCTGGAGGATCTCACAACTGCTGTTAAATCTTTCACCCAGAAATGATACAAGTCGCTTCTGCTCACAGTCACATGGCCAAATCCATCCACGAGGGACAGGAATGGCTTATCCTCCTTGTGTGTGCATGCATGTGTGTGAGTTGTGTGTGAATGCATGTGAGTGGGCATGACAGTTAACTACCACAAACAGTCATCTGCTGGCAAATGAAGGCCACTTACAGTCATGGCCACTGCTATGAAGAAACCGAAACAGGGCTGTGGAAAACGAAGAGAGGCAGGGGTGCCAAGTGCAGGGAGCACCTCTAGAGGGGACAGTCTGGAAAAGTGAAACTCAGTGGTTGGAGCATTGACTTTAGGTTAAGGGAGGTGACTTCTTTAAGGAACTTTCTCTATTTGACGAACAGTCCAGACTTACCAAATTCAAATTGTGGCAAGCCCTCCAAAGATCTTGGCTCAATTCCTCATTGTGTCAACACATCCTGAGCAATTCCAGAAAAAATACTTCCTTTACTGAATCCCAATTTCCCTGCCTGTGAAATGGTCCCACTGGCCTTGCTAAGAGATCCTAAGCTAGCTGCCCCAAGTTCAGATGTAACTTGAAGAGCCATGACTGTTGCCCTTAGTTGAATCAATCAACAGCCAGCATTTTAAAATCGGGGCATTTCTGGCCAGGTGTAATGGCTCACAATTGTAATCCTAGCACTTTGGAAGGCTGAGGCGGGAGGATTGCTTGCGGCCAGGAGTTCAAGACCAGAGTGGGCAATACAGTGAGAACTCAACTCTACAAAAAAGTAGCTGGGCCTGGTGGCAACGGCCATAGTCCCAGCTATCGGGAGGCTGACAAGGGTGGATCCCTTCAGCTCAGAAGCTCAAAGCTGTGGTAGCCGCGATTGTCACTGCCCTCCTGTCTGGGCCACAGAGTGAAACCCTGACTCAAAAAGTCGAGACATGCATCCATAAAACCAGGATATTTGTCATAAAAAAAAAATCGAGGTCTCTAGCTTCTCTGAAGATGTCGGCAGAATGGGTGAGCCCAGGTCAGGACTCGCACAAAACCATGGGGCCCCCCTGGGTGCCAGCTGCCTCCTTCCTCCGCAGAGTCCACCTGCCCCTGAGGTGCGTGAGTTTGCCACCCCTGGGTCCGAGGGCCTCGGAGGGTCCCTGCAGCGTTGGCCATCTGGGGAGTCTATCAGTTCACTCAGGTAGAGCTGAGGAGATTCTGCGAGTGCACGCATGCGTGTGTGCACATGCGTGTGTGAGTTGTGTCTGTGTATGCAGGTGGTGTTTGTGAGTGTGTGCATTTGAGTGTACAAGTTGAGTGTGTGACAGTATGGGGGTGTGCATGAATGTGAGTGTGTATTTGGGTGTGTGTGTGAATGCTTTAGTATGCGTGTGAGTGGATGGCAGTGAACGCGTGTGCATAAGCATGTGAGTTGTGCATGCAAGTATGTGTGTGTAAATGCATGAGTGTGTGCGAATGTGACTGAGCAAGCTTGCACGTGTTTGTGTGTGTATGTGATTGAGTTGTGTGCGCATGCATGTGTGTGAAGGTGTGTGAGCATGTATTTGAGCATGTGTTGGTGTGTGTTCATGTATGTGTGTGTGAATGTGACTGCGTGAGTGTGCATGTATTTGAGGGTGTGAGCGAGCTGTGTGTGCATGTGAGTATTTGAACACGTGTGTGTGTGATGGATGTGAGTGTGCATGTGTTTTAGGGAGGAGAACACGCAACAACAGAGCCGGATGCTGCAGACCAAGGCTGTGGCTGGTTGACTTCAAATTAGAACAAAACCCCCCTTTTTGAGACTCAGAGCAGGGGCAGGACACGGGACCCAAGGGCTCTTCCTCCAGCTCCTTAATCAAGGCTCTCAGGCGCGAGGCACCCCCCCATCTTGCGAATCCGAATCCGGACGCCCTGGACCTCAGAAAGGAAGGCGGAACGCAGGCCAAAGGCCCTGTTCTTCTGGAAGAGCCGTAGGGCTAGAGGGCTGTCTCTGGGGCCGGGGAGGGGTGCAGAGACAAGTACGCGCTGGGGAAAGAGGCCAGGCCAAGCCCCCACCGTGTCTCCGTGGAGCTCTGGGGGCAGGACTGGCAGACAGGTTTCCGGGGATGAGCCACCCACCCCTCCCGCCCTGCCCGGAGCCCCCACACCCGGTCCCCCTGAAGCCCGCCGCGGCTGCCGGATGAAGGG
The DNA here is from genome assembly GCA_027257055.1 of Cephalopachus bancanus. NCBI lineage: Eukaryota > Metazoa > Chordata > Mammalia > Primates > Tarsiidae > Cephalopachus > Cephalopachus bancanus. Next base: position 698,509 of record JAPVLO010000500.1, on the reverse strand, counting down.
GACCCTGTGAGAGGAAGCACGGCCCCAAGGCCCAGCTCAGGGGGGCCCCGGCCCCAGAGGCCAGCCCGGATCCTGCGGCCCTCTGATGTGAGCATGCCCGCCTCCCTCCTGCACCCGAGGCTCAGAGCTGGGGGTGGACGCGACAGACGGCGTCCCAGGCTGCTCTTCCGGGGGCTGCAGGGCGCAGCCCAGCCCCACTCGGAGAAAGGAAAAGCCCAGCTACCCCAATTCCAGGCCTGGGGTTTCTCTCCTCCCAGGTGCAATCGTTCGGAGGAGGAGGTGGAGTCGAAATCGGTTTCCATGGCGAGGACGGAGGGAGAGACTTAGAGACACAGACAGCAGGGTTGGGGGGAGAACGCCGAGAGAAACCAGAACGGGGCAGCTGAGAGGAAGAGACCGGGACAGGGCGGAAGAGAGGAGACGGGGGTGGGGGTGGGGGGGCGGGAGGGGGCAAGGTGTGCCCGCCTGCTGCTTTCAGCAGACGCATTGACGTGGTGCTTGTCAGGGCCAGGAGGAGAGGCTGTCGGGAGGCAGTGTGGACCACGGCTCTGGGACACGCCTGCAAGAAGGCAGACTGCTGGGGGTACCCCCGCCAGAGATCGGCCCCCATCCCAGCCGCGCCACCCACCCCAGCTCCAGACTGGCTGCGGCCCCTGACACAGAGGAGGAGAAGGAAGGAAGCGGGGAGGTGAACAGAAGCAGAGAAGGAGGGAGAGGGCAGAGGGGCGAGAGCAGGCTGAGGACGGAGAGGCAAAGGAAGGGGGTGTGTGGGAACCAGCCGGCCAGCCCTGCGGAAGGGGCGGCCTCACTGCCCTGGCTGGCAGGCACGCCCAGGCCTCGGGCACCTTGCTGGGAAGAGGAGGACGGTGTCTGTGCAGGGGCGTGGCGGCAAAGTGACAAGGGCGTGGGGGCCTGGGGACTCCCCCACAAGTCCAGCGACTGCTCCAGCTCAACCTCCACCCCCGTAGGCCCCGGCTGGGGGCACCCAGCTGCCGCCTGCACGAATCCACTGAGCGTTCACAGCCACACGGCGAAGGGGCTTGGTTCAGCGATCCACCAACGTGGATGTGTGACTCAGAGAGGCTGAGGACCGACCCACAGCCACGCAGCCGACCGGTGGTGGAGCCGGGAGCCAGACCAGGGCTCCGCTCTGAGGAGGGAGGGCGTCCTTTCCTGACCCCACCCACCCTGGCCTTCCTGAGCCACGGCCCGGCCCGGGGGTCCAGACACGGGGTCCACGGCTGCCAAAAGGCCTTCCGCGCTGCGCCGAACCTGCGTGTCTCAGATCTCAGCGAGCATTCGGGTTGCTTGGGGCCTTTTTTCCCGTGCCAGGGAGCCTGGGAGGGGCCCCCATTCTAAGCCCTCCTACCCACCAGGAGAGGCAGGTGCCACTGCCTGAGGCTAAGTGTGGGGCGAAGCCCTTGCGGAAGTAAAGCTATGCAGGTCTGAGGACGACTTTCCAAGGTGTGCACCCCGCCAGCACTAAGGTGCGAAAGGACCTCCGGGAAAATTGCCGGGGGCTCAGAGAGGGGTCGAAAATGGGGAGGAAGGGGTCTCAGGGTCAGAGAGGGTGATAGCCACCATCGCCCCCGGAGCACGCCCTGGGTGCAGGCACATCCGGTTTGGGATCCTGGTGACCTCTGGGTAACGCGTGGCCCTGGGGAAGCCTCTTAACTCTCTGAGCCTCAGCCTTCTCTTCGTGTCATGAGGGATGACATGCCCGCCCTACAGTGCTCCTCAGAGGGCCAAAACCATGTCTGCCTTCGTTTCCTAGGCCTGCCGCCACAAAGCGCCACCAACTGGGTAGCTTTAAACAGCAGAAATGTATTTTCTCATTGTCCTGGAGTCCCAAAGTCCAAGATCAAGGTGTTGGCCGGACCATGATCTCTCTGGAAACTCCTGGCTTCTGGTGGTTACTGGCATGTCTTGGCTTGTGGCCGCATCTCCCTGTGTCTCTGGTCCACAGTGGGGACTCAGAAACACCCGGCCCCTCCCCTCGTTCCCAGGGACCTGGTGTCAGTTCACGGCACACCTCCCGCCTCAACCCTGCAGAGGATAGGAAGAATGCCTGGTGCATCTTTCTAAGGGAAGCCAGATCTAGTGCCCAGAAATGAACTGAACACGATAGGGAGAAGGCAGATCACCAACTGCCTGAATCCCCCTAGGGCCCTCCAAGTGGTTGCATTTCCCATCTTGAGCCCCAGACATGCCTTGGGAGGGAGGGAGCCACAGAGAGAGGACACTCTGCCCGTCCGACAACAGCTGAGGCTGCTGGACCTGCCCCGAGGCTGCAGAACACACACTTCTTCCAAGCCAGCGTCTGTCCTGGCAGGATGACAGTGCCACGGCCTCGCCATCTCCGCAGAGAGGAAGGGGCCTGGAGGCCCTGTTCCTCCACCCGCATCGCTCGAGTCTTGCCCCCCAAGGCAGTGGATTACAACCTTGCGTGCGCACCCAAACCCTCAGAGGCCTTGCTAAAATACAGACTGCTGACAGCACCCCACCCCCGGCTCCTGATCCAGCAGTTCAAGGGCGGGTCAGAAGATTTGTGTGGCTCAAAAGTTAGCAGGTAATGTCGATGCTGTCTATCCCGTACAGCCAGTGCTGTTATCGCTGCAGTAGAAATGAGGAATGGCAGTTCCAGAGAAGTAGACCCATTTTCCCAAAGCCGCACAGCTGCTGAACGCCAGGCTCACTGGTGCTGCAATGCCGCCAGTCCCCAGCTGACCTTCCTGTTGGCCCACAAGGCCCAGCACAGTATCTTCTTCCCCCAACCCCCAGGTGCCTGTCATCCCCCCACAAGCCAAGACCCCCCGCAGACCACAGAGCCTCTGCCCTGAAGGAGAAGGAAAAGACTGATCAGGCACACCAGGTGGGCAGGGTGGGCGGTCCAAACAGAGGCACCAGCCAAGAGCTCTGGAAACACCCGTAAAAAGGACCCTTCCCCCTTCCAGGTGGGAAGGGGCAGAATCAGGGAGGGCCTCGTGGAGGAGGGGCTTCAGGGCTGAACCCTGGTGGATGGCTCGGGCTGCAAGCGGATCCCAGTAATGTCAGCCCCCACTGCGAGCACAACAAGGTCTGGGTTCAGCCCTTCCCATCCCAGCGACCTGGGTAGTCCAGCTCCAGAGCACCTGCTCTTAACCAACTCCCCCAAGAGCAGAAAGGTGGGCGGGGGGTGAGGGGGGAGGCGGGAGGGAAGGGAGGTGCTCTGTCTCAGGGAGAATGGCTTATTTGCTGCTTCTGCAGGTCACATCGGCGCACAGTGACTTTGCAGACACTCAGGGAGCCAGTGCCTCCGTGCAGGACCGGGAGAGATTAAACGCAGCCTCAAGTTGGGCAGTCATTCTTCAATTTCTAATAAAAACCCTGAAGGAGGGGATGACGCACAATAAATCAGCCTCCCCCGAGTCCCATCTCGGGGGAATCTTTTCAATTATCTGCCGGCGAGGTGTGCAGCAGGGATGCCAGCCCCAGCCCGGAGGTGCTGCCTCTGCAGGGTGTCTGGCTGACGGGCCCCTGCACCCTGAAGACAGCCGGCCAGAGTCCAAGGTAGCTGAGCGGAGGGGGCAGATCAGACCCCCGAGGAGAGAGCAGGAGGTGGAAAGGGGGGCAGAGGCCAGGCCCCGGGCCCCCGGGCCAGGGCCAAACACAGGTGCAGCCAAGGCATCTCGGGAAAGACATCTCAGAGCGCCCTGTGGTCCTGGCACCAAGGACAACAGACACAGACAGGATGGGGAGCGGCAGACAACGGGCCGTGCGGGACGCACAGAAGTGGCCCAGAAAGGCCTTGCTGAGAGGCTGCCGTTCGAGCTCCTCCAATCAGCTCGCCACTTTCCAGCTGGCTGGCTTGAAGACCCTCGCTTGACCGCTCTGAACCGGTGTGATGGCTCTGCAAAGGAGACCTCAGCGACAGGGGGCGCCGAGGAAGAGTGAGGGGCTCCCCACCTCCTGTCACTCGCCTCCTGCCCCTAATTCTCTGCCTCCAAGAAGTGGCCCCACACCCTCGCTCCCCGGGAGCCTTCCCTGAATCCGTCACTACTCCACCCTCTGTCACGTCACCGCTCCCCGAGTCAGCCGGCATGCTCTCCTGGGTACCACATACACACGGGCACACGGCATCTCACGCCGACAAGACGGGTGGCTCACACCTGCAATCCCAGTGCTTTGGGAGGCCAAGGCAGGAAGATCACTTGAGCCCAGGAGTTGGAGACCAGCCTGGGCTCGACCTCACCTCCACAATTTTTTTGAAATTAGTTGGGAGTGGTGGTGCCTGCCTGTACTCCCAGCTACTCAGAAGGCTCGGGCAGGAGGATTGCTCGACCAAGGCGGCAGTGAGCCGTGATGCACCACTGCACCCCAGCCTGGGCAACAGGGTGAGACCCTGCCTCAAAAACCAAAAACAAAAAACAAAAGACTGAGTGAGAATGTCTCAGAACCAGGATCTTGTGGGCCTGATGCAGGACAGGGCTCAGAGACCGATCCTGAGCCCCCGCCTGCTGCCTGGATGGGTGGGTGAGTGTGAACAGGCGGTTGGGTGGATGGATGAAGGCTGGGACTTGGGAAGATAAGAGGATCGGAATCGAGGGCATCGGGAAGGGGTAGCTTTGCAGAGGAGAAGGAAGGCGTCTTTCTCAGAAACAGAAGGGCTTTGTTCTGGGGGACAGGAGTTTGAGAAACCACCATTCTCTGTGTCTTCACGTACTAAATATTGACTCAGCAGTGTGCCGGGGTGTAGGGAGCTAAAGAAACAGGGTCAGCCAGGCTCGGTGGCTCAGCCTGTCATCCCGCGCTTTGGGAGGCCGCGGTGAGTGGATTGCCTGAGCCCGTGGGTTCGAGACCCGCCTGGGCAACTTGGTGAGACCGCATCTCTACAATCAATCAAAAATCAGCCAGGCGTGGTAGCGCGCGCCTGTAGTTCCAGCTCCTTGGAAGGCTGAGGCAGAAGCATCGCCGGAGCCCAGCAGGTCGAGGCTGCGGTGGCCGGGAGCAGCCACTGCCCTCCAGTCTGGGCGACGGAGTGAGACTCCAACTCAAAAAAAAACAAAAACAGAAAAACAGAATCGGGGCTGAACAGCAAGGCAGCAAGTGGTGGGCAGGGCTGTGTGCTGTGGTCAGCATGGCCCGAGCAGAGAGTTCAGGACACTTGCTGGAAGAGCCGCGGCCCTCCTGCAGGCGGCCCCGGGGAAGGCCGCTCAGAGCCTCCTCCTCGCCGGGTGGTCCCGCGTCCCCAGGGGCCTCAGCCTTGGCAGCAAGGCGGCTTGGCACCTCTTCTTTGCCACCTCTGGGCAAGCCTGCCACGCTCAGGTCCGGGCTGGGCAGCTCATGCCTGCCCGGGGCTCCCTGGGGGCTGCCAAGAGGCAGGGGCCTGCACAAGCCCCGGGGATTTTCTCCAGGCGTCCTGTTCGGTCCACGTGGGGATGGAGTTGTTCTCGCCCATCTCAGGGGTGAGGAGCAGCAAGTCTGAGAAGGTGAGCCCTTCCACCTGAGGCCACCCGGCTGCAGAGTCGAGGGGCCGGACTCTGCCTCTGGGACAGGTGACCCCGACCCCAAGCCCCTCTCACCGGGCGGGGACGCGGCGCCGCACAGATGGCCCGTCTCCGTTGCTGGGGTAACCTCCCTCGGGCCCAGCAGTCACCCCTCCTGGAGCGTGATTCTTGCACCTGACAGCATAATCTTCTGTGACATCTTAATCAGCTCCCAGGCAACTGGCAGGGCCCGGGCAGGGGCACGACACCCAGGGAGGCTGCAGGGCCAGGACGGCTACCTGCCCTGCCTCAGCCTTAACCCTTGCCTGCCCACCCCAACCGCGGGGGACGGGGGTGAGGGTGGTGGGTTTTGGGAGTTGGACGGAGACTGCTTCAGATTTAGGCTTTGCCACCGAACCTTTTTTCCCCTCTCTTAGGGACAGGATCTGGCTCTGTCGCCCAGGCTGGAGTGCAGTTTCGTGATCAGAGCTCACTGCAGCCTCGACCTCCTGGGCTCAAGTGATTCTCCCATCTCAGCCGCCCGTGCCGCTGGGCCCACAGGAAGGTGCCACGAGGCCCGGCTAATTTTTTTGTTTTGATTTTTGTAGACATGGGGTCTTGAACCTCTGGGCTCACGTGATCCCTCTGCCTCGGCCTTCCCAAGGACTGAGGTTACAGGCACGAGCCATCATGCCCAGCTACTGCTGAGTCTTCTGAACCTCAACGTCCTCCTTAGTGAAATAGGGATGACGACGCCACCAGCTAATGCACAGAGTGAGGGCTTTGTGAAAGGCGGTGCGTGGGCTGAGTCCTCTCAAGGAACGGGGCTGCCGGGAGGTGATATCGCCGTGGGTCTGGTCTGAGCCAGCGGCTCTCAGCCTGGGTGTCCAACAGCACCGCAGAGCTCCCTGTGAGCAGAAGAGGAGATACTTGCGTCCTGTTGCGGGCTGAACTGTGACATGCGCAGAAGGACACGTGGAGGCCCTAACCCCCTCTCCCAGCGAATGTGCCCTTGTTTGGAGAGGGGGTCTTTGCAGAAGCAATCAGAGGGAGATGAGCTCACACCGGAGTAGGGTGGGTCTTTAATCCCGGATGGCTGTCCTCCGAAGAAGACAGAAATGTGGACACACACAGAGGGAAGGGGATGTGGAGACATGCAGGCGTGCACCGTGCGAGGCGGAGGCAGAGATGGGGGTGCTGCAGCCACAAGCCAAGGACGCCAAGGACTGCAGCCACCACTGAAGCCGAGAGAGGCGAGGACAGATTCGACCCAGGGTCTCAGAGGGAGCGGGGCCCTGCCAGCACCTGGAGTGTCGACTCTCGGCCTCTAGAAGCGGGGTGGACACACGTTTCTGTTGTGTCAAGCCATCCGGGTTGCGGCACTCTGATTCGGCTGCCGTAGGACCCGAACACAAACATACCTCCATGTGGGACAGCTGCAATTCGAAGTCCCCCGTGTGGGGGCTCAAGCCCCTGGCACACAGTGGAGATGCCACCAGGCCAAGCGACCTCAGCAGGTCACCCCTCCCCTTCTCCCGGAGGTGTGGGACCACGAGGCCCCGTGCACAGGTTGGGTGTGACGTCAACAAAGCGCCCGTCCCGTGGGTGGGATTATGTATTCTGTGACATTATCACAAGCACCGGTTATTATTATTATTATTATTATTAACGTTCTCCTGGGAAGCCCCCAGCCTCCCATCTCAGAGCCCTGCCATCTGCAAAAGTGGGCTGAGCGCCTCCAAGGCACCTCTTTGAAGGCCCCCCCCATGGCGCGGTGACCTGGGAGGAGCAGGGAGGGGCGGCTTTGACGCGCCCTCGTTTCCTCCTCTTCCTGCGGCCTCTGCCTCCCTCTCCCGCTCCCTCCCGTCCGGGAGCCCTCCCTGGCGGAGCCCCAGCCAGCGGCTTGGGATTTCAGAACCGTCCTGCCCCACCTTTGATGTCTTCGCACACATGTGGGCAGGGGGCAATTTCAGAGGGCTTCCCTGCCGAGGGGGGAAAGGCGGCATGAAACATTCGCTTCCCTTCCACGTGGCTTCGCAAGCCTGCCTGGTCTTACCCCAACATGGCCACTTCCGCTTTGAGGAGACCCCACCCAGGCGAAAGTCCTCCCCGGTCCTCCAGGAACTGGATGGTCTCGGGTGAGTGGCGAGCCATTTTCTCCACCTGTCAGAGGGAGACCGTGGCTCCAAGCCCACGTGGATGCAAGGATTCAACCTCACATGGGTAGAACGCCTGCCCGTAGGAGGTGCTTGGAGGTCTCGTGGTGGCGGCGATTACCGTATTATTAATTTTCTCCGTATTCCTCCCAGGCGAGACCCAGACACCGTTCACTGAGTCCCTTCACGGGCCACAGACTCCAGTGTGTCTCTGCCTGCTCATCGGCTGAACAGTGCCTGGCGCCTGGGAGTAAGGGGGCTGGGTGCGAGGTCATGACCTCGCCCCCTCCCCCAAGCCAGCATCACGTCTCTGCCCTCCCTCCTCACTGCCCTTCCGGCGTCCAGCATGAGGGTCAGGTCTCGCGAGAGCCCAGAGCCTCCTTCCAAACGTGCCTTCCGAGGTGAAGAGGCACGCCCCACAGGCAGCGAAAGGCTGCAAAGACCACTGCCAACCCAGAAAGGCAGGCAGGGCTTCCTCTCTCCTCTCGGAAGCTGGAGCTGCCACCTGCGGTGGGAAGCAGGGAGGGTGTGCTGGGCTTTCTTCTAGTTTTCCAGAAGTGTTGCACACGGGGCAACGAGGTCGTGGGAGGGCAGCGGGGACGACCGTGACTTCTAGGGAAACAGAGTCCATGGAAGCCCTGAGCAGCCCACGACCTCCCCTGATCCTGAGCTCAGAGTGTCTGGACTGGACATGAGGGCTCAGGCCTACAATCCCAGCACTTTGGAGGACCGCGGCAGGAGGAGTCCGAGGTCAGCCTGGGCAGCACAGTGAGACCCAGTCTCTATTTCAAACAAACACACAAAGAAACAGACAAAGCTCAGGGTATCTGCAAGTGCCCGAGGCCGGGTGGGTGGCGGAGCCTCAGGGGACCCTCACGCCCTGCACACCCTGCGCCCGCCACCTCCTGGCCTTTGACGCTGCTGCTGCTTCCGCCCGGACCAGCCTGTCCTCCTCCACTCCACAGGCCCGACCCTTCCTCCAGGTGCACACCTCCCTTAGCCCTGTGTCCTCCCGAGGGACACTGCCCGGCACTGACCCCTGCGCACGACTCGCCCTGTTTGGGCCGGCTCTCCAGACTGCCTTGGGAGAAGCTCCCATGACTCAGCACACAAGGCTCCCGGACCAGGATTTAGAGCGGGCCGAGAAAACCCTCTCAGGAAGAGGAAAGCTGTGTGACCTCAAGGTAAGAGTCTTGACCTCTCTGGGCCTTGTCCTCTTACCTGCAGAAGGGCCCAGACATCTGGTCAGCCCAGAGAGTCACCTCAGCTCGGATAAAACGTTGCAAGGGGAGAAGTGGCTTTATCTTGTGGGGGGGGGCTGCAAAGACCCGGAGCTAAGGCTGCTCCTGTTGCATCACCTGCTCCACGACACGCGTCTTCCGAAAAGTCCGCCGGCCTCTTTTCGTCAGAGAAAAACTTTTCCCACAGGCTTCTTCAGTGCCCGGCACCGTGCCAAGCACTCCACATGCTTTATCTAGTTTATTCCTCGCAGCTGTATAGGGAGTGTTGACTTACGAGGCCCATTTTACAGACAAGAAGACTGAGGCTGAAGAGGGAAATCATTTTTTGAAAGTTCCAAGCTGGGCAGGGTGGCTCACGTCTGTAGCCCCAGCCCTTTGGGAGGCCAAGACGAGAGGACTGCCTGACTTCAAGGGTTCAAGACCGGCCTGAGCAACGTGGCGAGACCTCATCTCTATAATCAAAAATCAGCCACCTGTGGTTCCAGCCGCTTGGATGACTGAGGCAGAAGGATCTCCTGAGCCCAGCAGGATGAGGCTGTGGTGGCCGTGAGGGTGCCACTGCACTCCAGCCTGGGCGACAGAGACGCCCACTCAAAAAAAGAAAGTTCAGGTGAGAACGCAAGAGATGCATCGAGTCATTAAAAAATATTTACTGGCCAGGCTTGGTGTTCAGCCTGTACTCCCAGTGCTTTAGGAGACTGGGCTGCCTGAGCCCAGGGATTTGAGACCAGCTTGGGCAACCTGGCGAGACCTGGTCTTGACAATACATCAAAAATTAGCCGAGCATGGTAGCTTGCACCTATAGTTCCGGTTACTTGGAAGGTGGAGGCGGAAGGATTGCCAGAGCCCAGCAGGTCGACGCTGGGGTGGCCGGGAGTGTCCCACTGCACTCCAGTCTAGGCAACGGCGTGAGATCCCAACCTACCCCCCAAATTTATTGAGCGTCTACTATGTTTGGGGCTCTATGCTAAGTCTGAGGAGACAGGATAGCCAGGAGCAAAGCGAAGCACCTGCCCTTTCGGGGCTGAAGTCCTTACGGAGAGCGACACATGCTAAACAAGTAAACAGAAACAGGCTAAGATGCTGGGTGGCAATGCACTCTGGAGAAAAAGAAAGCAGAAGTGGTTGTCAGGGTGAGAGGCGTCTGCTGTTCAAGAGAAAGTGGTCAGGAAAGCCTTCTCGGAGGAGGCAACATCTGAGCAGAGATCCCAAAACAGTGAGAATCAGGAGGACATCTGAGGGAACAGCATGTCAGGAAGAGGGAACTGCCAGCACCGGTGTCCTGCGGCAGACATGGGCTTGGCGTTCAGGAGCCCGGTGTGGCTGTTGGGCTGAGTTAGAGGTGGTGGCGGAGGTGACGAGGAAGGCAAGACAAGGTCTGGAGATGGGGCGTCGGGCGGGCAGACCCCGTGGAGTCCTGCATCGGGCCTGGGCAGGACTCGGGGCGGGCAGGAGGAGTCTGCAGGCCCCTGGCCCTGGTTACACGTCCTCCGCTTCTCCCCACGCTGGGCAGGTCTCCATCCGGACTCAGGTCCCGAACCTGGAGCCATCCACAGGGCGCGGATGGGGGAAGACCACTGACTTGAGGCCACACGATTGGGCTGGGGTGTTGTCTCTACGTCCTTTGACCTCTCGGGACCCTGGCATCTTCGCCTGCAGGCCCATACTGCAGTGCCCACCTCCGGCGTCGCTGGGGTGGCCGAAATGCCCACTGGGCACCAGATTCCCAATCCCCAGGCCCTTGGGCTGGCCCCACACAGCCTGGAGAACTTGAGGGGGGTCAGGGGTGTTCTTAGCCATTTGGTGCTCAGCATCACGAGGAGTGGGGCCCAGAGAGGGCCAGGAACTGTCCGAGGCCACAAAGCCGAAAGGGGCGGAGCCAGGCTGGGAACCCACGCGCAGACGCTGGAGACCCTTCCGCGTCCAAGGGCGGCACCGCCGGCCCTCCACACGCTGCCTCGCCCTCCTCGGCGCCCACGGCGGCCCGTGCCCCGTCCCGACGGCCGCCCCTTACCTGGCGGTCGCACTGGGGCGAGCTCAGGTTACTCGCGGCCCCGAGGGGTCTGTTTCCACACGCATGTCCGAGCAGGACAATCAGACAGACAGGGACCCTCCGGGACCGTCGAGGGGACCACCCCAAGACCACAGCCCGAGCCTGATAAGGCGAGATCTGCTTTCACTTAATTGGGCTGCAGCGGAGGCCCGCCGTGTGATCAGATAGGGGTCTCCCGGAGGAGGCCATGGTCCGGGAGGCGGGCGGTTCGAAGGCCGGGCTGAGACCGCAGAAGCCAAAGGGGTCGGGGAGGGGCCCTGTAGGAGGGGGGCGGGGGGGGGGGGTGAGGGGAGGGCCCGGGAGGGGCACGGCGGGGCGGGGGCTGCTGCCAGGAGGAAAGCCCTCTCTCCTTCTCCAGGAAACCCAGCCTTCTTGGCTCTGGATGAAAGCGCGGCCACGACAGGTCCCGACCCCCACCCACCCGCCTTCCACTCCCTGCAGCGCGTCTCTGGCCCAGCCCCGAGGTCCCTCCCAGGCGGGGCGGCGCGGGGCGGGGCCGGGGGCGGGCCGCGCCGGCGGTCACGGCCCCGCCCCTCCCGCGTGCGCCGGGCCGAGCGCTCCCGGGCCTCGACCTTCCGGCGCCAAGCCCGCTCGCGGGCGGCGGGGCCCGAGCGGAGCCCGAGCTGCGGCCCCCGCGGGCCCCGCACGCGGCCCACGCGCGGGCTGGACGGCGCCGGCCCGGAGGCCCCTCGGCGCGCGGGGGCCGTGGAAGCCGCGCCAGGCGCGGAGCGCTCAGTCCTGGTGTCCCAGGCCCGCCATCCGCTTCGACTTCCCTGGCGTCCGTTGTGTCACCTGGAAAGCGGGGTGCTCACCTCGCGGACCAGTGTGCGAACTCTCTGTGGTCGTGCACTTCCGCACGCGGCAGGCGCCCAGAGCGGGTCCCTGGAGGCTTCCCTCGCCCCAAGAGCGCAGCCCGGCCGGCCGCTCTCCCCACCCTCCTCAGCCTGGAGCAGGCCCCGCCAGGGCCCGAGGCCCCCGGTGCCACCCGCTTCAGTCCTGGCGCCCCGGTTCTCATGAACGGACACGGCCCCCGCCAGGCGGCAAAGGTGCCAGCCAGGGTCACAGGTGACGCCGGCTGAGAACGGGCCGCGGGATGCCCTTGATGGCTTGACCTTCCGGGGCCGGAAACAATGAGCCCTGGGCTGGGGGCCGGGCAACTCGCATTGAGCACCAGCGTTGCCAGTTTCCGGCTCAGAGACGCCGGAGAAGAGCGCCTCTTCCGGCCTCAGTTTCCCTGTCTGCAGAACATGGCGTCGCACCAGACTTCTAGTGTCTTGCAGCTCCAGAGTTTTTCTCTTCTTTTTTTCTGGGCCTAAAGAAAAGCCAGTGGAGCATTCAGCAGAAACAGTTCTGCCCTTCCGCCGTCTCTCAGCGTGGTCGCAGACACGGGAGGAGCTGGTGGGCCGACGGGGCTCGGAACAGGGCAGGGACAAGAGGCGTCGCACCCCACCCTGCCCCAGGGCGGGGACTGCCCTTCCCCAGGGCAAGCCCGAGGGGGCGGGGTGGCACGGCTGCGGGGGCAAGAGGCTAGGCCAGGGAGGGGCGGCCGAGGAGGGAGGGGGCTTGCCCAGGGCCTCCCCGAGGTCCGGGGGCCCTGGGTTACTGAGCCCCTGCCCCCCACCGTCCCCCCGAAACTTGCTGCTGATTTTCTGACGGAAGGGCTCGCTCCAGGGCCGCCCCCTTCGTCCCTCAAACGCAGCGAGCGCTGAGTGAGCTATGCTGTGCCCAGAAAGGCCCCTGGCAGGGTGAACACCCCTCCATCGCGTTAAGCACCCCCAGTGCCTGCTCAAGGGCCGGGAAGGCCAGGCCCAAGGGTTCCGGGCACCGGCCACACACTGACTTGCCTGGGCCTGTGGAGCTCTGGTGGTCGGATGCCACGTGGGAGAGGACGGTCGTCATGCTCTGGGCGCTTAGGTGGCGAGAGCAGCCAGGAGGGAAGAGGCGGGGTCTGGCCTAGGTGCCCTGCACTGGGCCAGCGGCCCGTCCAGAACAGGTGTGGTGCCCCCGTCTCCCCGGGGCCTCCCGGTGGGCTCCGCTCCCAGGTCCGTCCTGGCGCTCTGGGACTGTCGGGGTGAAGGTCCCTAGTCGGCCCCTCGTCGCTCTGCCCGGCCTACCGCGGCCTCCGCGGCTTTCCCACCCGGCCGGGCGGAAGGTAGTGAACGGTGCGGCTCGCAGACCGGACGTGGAAACCGAGGCCCAGAAAGGCGCCCAGGGCCCGGGGCTTCCTGCCCTTCCCGGAGGGGCGCGGGCTGCCGCCAAATGCACACCTCCTCCAGGAAGAACTTGGAGGGACCCTGGGAGGGCAGTGGTTCAGACTTGATGATGGGGGGCCTTGGAGAGAAGGCCACCAGAGCTCAGGGAGGGGAGGGGGGCAGAGCACCCCGCCCAGAGAGGCAGCAGAGAGCCGGAGAGGCTTGGAGAGCCACCCGCAGAGGCCCAAAGAGATGCCGAGACAGAGGCGCGTCTGGGAGGCCGAGACTCAGAAGGAGACCAGAGATACGCAAGGAAGGAGTGTCGACGGCCCGGGGAGAGAGGGTCTCGGAGAAGGAAGCGGGTGCGTCGGGGGCGCAGTGGCCAGGACCCGGGGGCTTCCCGCACCCAGCCCGTCCCCTCCCTCTCCCCGGCCGGCCGAGGCCGCCTCGTCGCGGAAGCGGCGTCCCCAGCCCCGCACAGTCCGCCAGCGGCGCCCGCGAGGGCGGGCGAGGGGCTGCCGTCCTGGGGACCCTCTCTCCCTCGACCCCTCTTCTCCAGTCCGGCTCCGGGCTTCCTCGGCTCGCCCCGGCCTCCGGGGTCCCGGAAGCGTCCGCCGGCCGTGGGCCCTCCGCGTCGCCGGATCGCGGAAGGGCCGCCGCTCTCCGCGCCTCCCGCCGGGCCGTGTGTGCCCGGCCCGCTCTGCGGACCGCGCGTCCCGCCGGGTTCCGCCCACTGCAGCGCCGGCAAGTCGCGGCTCGGAGCACCGGCCCGGGGCTGGGGACGCGGCTCGCGGCCCGGGGCGGTTTCTTCTCGGGGAGACGCGAGCCCCGGACGCGGAGCAAACGCAGGCCGCGCGGGAAGGCGGGGAGCGGGGCGGACGCGCGGCGAGGGGGGCCCGAAGACCCGTTTCGCGGACGGCGCGGGACTGGGAGGCGGGTCCCCCAAGGCCGCGAGCGTCCGCGGTACTTCGAGGCTCTCCTCTTTCGAGAGCGGCGGACAGAGGCCGCTCCCGGAGGCAGAGAGTGAACGTCAGGGGCTCAAACCCATCTGCGCCCCGATCTCGGTGCCACTGCTCACTGGCTGTGTGACCCCGAGGAGGACACTCAACCTCTCTGACTCTGTCCTGTCACTTGGGAAATAGGGAGCTGAGAGGATCGAATCAAAGCTTGTGCGGTCCCTGACGAAAGGCCCGACACCCCTCGAGACGCGTCCGCCCTCTTTCTCGCGTTCCCGGCAAGCCCTCGCGGACCTGGGCTGGGGGCCGCCGCGGGCCGGGCAGAGCCGAGGGGCCGAGGCCGAGCCTTCCCGCGCCGGCGTGGGCAGGGCCGGGACGGAAGACGTCGGGGCGACCCTGGAGCCTCGGGGTTTGCCTGACATCCCCGGGCTTAAGTAACCGTGCGCCTTTGTTATTCGTCGGCAGCCAAGTGGTTCGTTACGCCTGATTGGCCTAATTGCTTTGAAATGGGATATATTATCTATAATTACGGAGCTCTGGGAGGAGCCGGCCGGACTCCGCTTTCATCTTCCGCGAGCGCACCCTCACGTCGCGATCACATGAACTCGGGCCGTTTGAAAGGGGCCTCCCCCCTCCCCCGCGGGCCCGCGCCCCGCCCCCTCCCGAAGCTGAAGCCGCACGGAAGGCCCGGCCTGGGAGAGCGGAGGGAACGGGGTGGGGGAGGAGGACGGGGGTGGGGGAGGGCGACGGGGGTGGGCGCGACGGGGATGGGGGGGGGCGACGGGTGGGGGAGGGCGACGGGTGGGGGAGGGCGACGGGGGGGAGGGCGACGGGGGGGGTGGGGGAGGGCGGGAGGCGCCGCGGCCGCGCAGTCGGCGGGTCGGCGGCCCCGCCCCCACGCCCGGCGCCGGGGGAGATCGGCCGCGCTCCGACGGGCCCCGCGCACGTGGGGCCCACCGGAAGGACGCGTGAGCCAGCGGGGGCAAGCCCTTTCTGCAGAGAGCTTTCCTCTTAGCCGCGTCCAGAAGCGAGGCGGGTGGGGAGCCCCCGACTCTCCAGGAGCGCGAGTTCCGCGCGGCGCCGGGACGCGGGAGGCCGTGGGTTCTCTGCTCGGGCTCTGCGCGGCGGCCCTTGCGCCGGTGGCTGCGGACTCCCGGGGCGCTCGGCGCTCCGGAGCCTTTCTCGGGAGGCGGCGAGGCCCTCCCGGGGCTGGGACACTCCAGGCCGGGCCCGAACCTGCCTCCCAGCCCCGACGCAGGCCAGGGGAGCAGCGATGCGGGGTCGGAGGCCCCCTCCGCAGATGGGAAGACCCCGTGACGGCGCTTTCTGCCTGCCGGCCCACCCCCACCCTCCCGGCCCAAACGCCGCCCCTTCCCTCTCCCCCGCCGCCGCCCTCCCGGCGATTGGTGAATTCCCACCAAAATAAATCGTTCCGGGTAATCGGTTTTCATAGCACATTCATTCTATTAAAGAGGACTGTTTGGGGCTCGCTAATTGCCGGGGGATCCCACTGAGCCGCGCATTTTTAAAAATGCGCGCGGGATTCCTGGGCCCAGGCCACAAAACGCGGTGGAAGGGGGCGGGGGCCGAAACAAAACCGAGGAGGCGACAACGAATGCGGCAGCGAGGGGCCAGGCGGCGGCCCCGTCCCGACTTGCCGTCAACATTCAGGCCGTGACAGCCGTCCTTAACCCGAGAGGCCCTCTCAAAAACCCATCTTTTCGCGGGGGAGGGGCACGAGTATCTAGCGGCAGCGACGCCCCTCCCTCCAAAGGCGGACATCTCGAAAAAATAAGCTCTTTGCGGGGGGACCAAACCCACCCCCAGCTTAGTGGCCCAGAAGGCGGGCGAAGGGAAAGCCGCGTCTAGGATCCGAAATGCAGAGGCGCCCTATGGGGGGGCGGGGGAGGGGCCGTGGGAGGGGGGAGGGAAGTCGCAGACGAGGGAAGAGGAGCGCCAGGCCCAGCGGGCGCTTTATCTGCCGGGCCAGCCCTGCCCTTGCCAGCCATGAATTACAGCCTGGCTTTCTCGGCTGCCGCGGCCGCGCGCAGAAACGCGGGCTCGACGCGCCTCGAGGTTGGTGCCGGCGCGAGATAACAGGCGCAGCCCCCGCCTGTCGGCTCGCCCGGCCCACGGGCGGAAAACCGGTCGAGGCGCGGACCAAAACGTGGACGCAGGGAACGCCCCTCTTGCTGGCCCCAGGCCCCAGACCCGTGTCGCTCATCCCGCGGGAGCCGGCGACACGCCCGGGACGCAGACCCACAGACAGACGGATTTCGTTTCTCCAACGCCCTTCTGCGAGCCCGCGGGCCCCTCTGCCCCGCAGCCCGGCGGCAGGCCGCTGCCCAGGGCCCCGAGCCACTCCGACCCTGTGTGGAGTCTGCACCCCGTCCCCTCTGCACTGTCTGGCGCCGGTGCACGCGGCTCACCCGCCGCCAGGGCGAAAGCAGACACAAGCCCAGACCGAACCCCGAAGCCCGGCACGGCGGGGCTCGGACCCGGCTCGGGAAGCCGAGGGCGGGCGCGGGGCCGCGGCCGGGGGGCCCGGGCGGTTTGCTCCCTGGAGGCGGGGACGCGACTTCAAGGGCCCGTGCGCCGGCAGCAGCCTTTGATCGGGCCGCCGCTGGCGCCTAAAAACAACATCCTAGTCTGCCTATTAGGCGCGCTGAGGGATCGTGACAGATTGTTTATCCCCGCAATTAGCGACGCGGCCCTTCTCAGGCCGTCCGCCCGGCCCGCGGCCAGGCCTTGCCGTGCCCGTCTGCGGGCACCTCCGCACAAGCCCTCTCCGCCCCCTGCGGACCCAGTCTCCGGCTCGAGCCCTCGCTCAGCACCAGGGCAAGCGTTCCTCGCTGGCGGACTCCAGGGGGTCCAGAGCCCGCGACAGAGTCTGCACCGTCGGGCGCAGTGCAGTTTTTGTGGGTGCGCATTTTTCGAGGGAGACGGCTCTTGGCTGTGTCAGAGTCTTGAAAAGTGGCCTGGGAGCCAGGCCTGGGAGATCGAGCCCAGCAAAGACTCGGCGGAAACACACAGTGTTGACCTAAAAGGCGGATGGAACCGTTTCCTCTCCCCCTTTAGCCCGGGAGCAAAGCGAGAGCCTTGCTGGGCGAGGAAGAGGCCGCTCTGTTGAGAGTTTAAGCAGAAATGCCAGCCATGGGACGCGCGGCCCCAGCCGAGCTGCCCGCGAGGTGTTTGGCCAGCAGTCTGGCCGCGCCTCAGTTCGCTGGGCTTGGAAATGGGGCCGTGCAGTCTTCTATCCCTGCACCCTCAGGCAAACCCCGGACCCCGGGCACGGCGCGTCCAGCCGGCCGACGCGAGCCAGGGGCGCCAAACCCCGCCCAGCGCCCGAGCTGCTGCTTTGGGTCCGTGAGAAACCGGGGGAGGCCGCGTGATTTTCACAGATGCGCGTATTCCCGAACCGCCCCAGGCTTCCGCCTGGCTCCGGGGTCTGTGGACAGATGCGAGGCTGCCCATCGCCCCGGCGCAGCCCGAGCCTGCCGCCAGACCCCGGACGTGGCCCGGGTAATAAAGTTCCCGCTCTGAATTCATTTTCCTTAATCTGGACGCTCTCATCTACAGCTTTTGTCGCCCCCAGTTAAAAGGCGAGGGAATTCGCTGTCGCTCTGCGCTCGGATAATTGCCCCTAAATGGCCGCGGCAGCCCCTGGTGTTTCTGGGAGATTAGAACCCCGCGGTCATCCATGCTGGGTCCCGGTGAGCCGCCAATCGCCTCCGCCGCTGCGCGAGAGCCGCCGCCTGGGCCTCGGACCGGAGGCCGCAAACTCCAGGCGCAGGGGCCGGCCGCGCCCCGACCTGCCCGCACAGATCGTCTGTCTCCCCGGATCCCGACTCGTTTTTTTCCAACAGCAAAAATAAAATCACGCTCCCTCCGAAATGGCCAAGGGCCCCAAGCCCTGCCCCGGGGGCCCACCGCCGGGAGCCCCCCTCTCCCCACGCACCCCCTCCGGCCAACGCGCCTCCCGCTCCGGCTCCCGACCCAGAGATGGGGCCGTGCTATTCTTCCCGCGGACGCCTCGTTTGGGGTCATGTTAGGGCCAGAGCGGCGTTTTGTTGACGTGTCTGCTGGTTTGGCGGCGGTAAGTTCTGTATCAAAAGGGCCGGCGGCTCCTTTTCCCCGCCGGCCGCCGGGAGGGGCGTCGTGGCCCCCGCGGGCGGCTCAGAACGCGAGAGACACGCATCACGCCCAGAAGCCGAGTCCAGGCCCCAGACGACGCTCTGCGTTCGCACAGCCCTGGCACCCCGGAGCGCGGCTTCTGCCGGGGAACTTGTCTCGCCCTTAGGGACCGTACCCGGAGCAAAGTTCCGAAGATTCCCAGAGGAGGAAAATGAAGATGTTTTGGGAAAGCGATTAGTGGCGGGCCTTTGTCTCTGTGTGTTCTTTAAACACACGAAAGGAATAGGCAAGAAGTGACCTCGACTCAGATTACTGTGGTGGAGAGGGGGACAGAGAAACACAGCGACAGACCGCAGGGGAGAGGTTCCAGAGGAAAGGAATACGGGGCGCGCGCGAGGAGGAGAGAGAGGGAGGCAGCGGGAGCGGAGAGGCACACCCGCAAAGGGGCAGAGAGGTGGGAGCGGCGGGGCCGAGGGGCGCGAGGGGCGGGGCGAGGAGGCGGAGGGCAGGGCCAGAGCGGCGAGGGCCTCCAGGGGCGCGCAGAGCTCGGACCCCGGCCCGGCCCGGGGAGGCCGCGGGGCTCCGCGCCGAGGAAGGCCCCTCCCCCGCTCCCCGCCCGCCCGCCCGGCCGGGCCGCCCCGGCCCGCCCCGCGCGCCCCGGGCCGGCGCGCCTCGGGCGCGGCCCCGGCGGCGCAGCCCAATGGGTCGCTCCGGGCCCGCCCCCTCGCGCGCCGATTGGCCGCCGCCGCGCCGGCCGCGCCTTATCAGCACGTTCTCGGGGGAGCGGCGGCCGGACCGGAGCCGGCGCGTGCCCCGGGAGCTCGGCCTGCGCGGCGGCGGCGGCGGCCCGAGCCGGCCTTCTGGGAGGCGGGCGGCGCGCGCGGGGAGTCCGCCCGGCGGGCCCAGGCGCCCGGAGGCCGGCCGCGCTCGCACCCGCGGGACGCCCATGCCCGGCGGCCGGCCCGAGCTGCGGCGGGAGGGCGCCCCGGCTCTGCATGGCCCCGGCTGCTGACATGACTTCGCTGCCGCTCGGTGTCAAAGTGGAGGACTCCGCCTTCGGCCAGCCGGCGGCGGGCGGCGCGGGCCCGGCCCCCGGCGCCGCCGCGGCCCCGGCGGCCGCCATGGGCGCCGCCGAGGAGGGCGCCAGGCCCAAAGCGGCGCCCTCGCTGCTGCCCTTCAGCGTGGAGGCGCTCATGGCCGACCACAGGAAGCCCGGGGCCCAGGAGGGCGCCCAGGCGGCCGCCGAGGGCGCGCCGGCGGCCGGCGGCTCGGCGCAGCCCCTGGGCGCGCGGCCCGCGCCGCTGGGCGCCCCGGACGCGCCCTCCTCGCCGCGGCCGCGCGGCCCCTTCGCGGTGGGCGGCCTCCTGCAGCTGCCGGAGGACGCGCTCGTCAAGGCCGAGAGCCCCGAGAAGCCCGAGCGGACCGCGTGGATGCAGAGCCCCCGCTTCTCCCCGCCGCCTGCCAGTGAGTAGCGGGCCGGCGCCGGCGCGGGCGGGGGCGGGGCGCGGGGCCCGGCCGGCTGGCCCGGGCGCCCGAGGCCGGGGCTTCCGCCGGGCGCCTCCCGCCCGGGAGGAGGCCCGGGCCGCCGCGCCCCGGCCGGCGACGCCGCGGTGGGGGCAGCCCCTGGGCGCCGGCGCCCGGACCCCGCTCCTCCGCCCGCGCCGCGCGGCCCGGGCGCCCGCGCGCCCTCGCCCGCCACGGAGCCCCTCGCGTCGCGGCGACCCCGCGGACGGGAGCCGGGGTGCGGCACCCCCCTGCGCGCGGAGCTTCGCTTTCCCGTGGCGGGAGCCGGTGTCCCCCACCGCCGCGTAAGGCCCTGCTGGCCAGGAGGTCCCGAAGCGCCTGCGGAACGCGACCTCCTCCCGCTCCCGAGAAGCAGAGAGCTGGCGCTGTGGACGGACGGGCTCCGGGGCGGGGGCGGGGGCGGGGCCCACGTCCACCCGGGAAGGCGCCCCCTCGTCCTGTGGGAAGCGCCCCGACGCCTCGGACGGGGGGCTGAGGCGGACTCCGGCCGCCCGAGGCTGCCCCTGGGTCGTCCCAAGGCCCCGGCGCCCCTGCTCGGCGAGCGCACTCGGAGATATTTCGGGAGCACGGGAAGTTCCCGAGTGTTTCTCGTTTCCTCCGATTATTTTGCGCGGCGTCATGGCAGCCTGGATTCAATGGCGTGATGCTGGGGAATGATTCTTGTCTGGGGATTAGACGCCTCTGAAAGGCCAGTCCCTCCCCGGGCCCGCTGGCCGGAGAGGGTGGCCTCGCGCTGGCCTGGCGCTGCCCAAGGGCGTGACGCTTACCTCGGCCGCCGCTCCGGCTGCGTCCTGGACTCGTGGTGTCCTCGAGCGGGGGAGGAGGGGGATGTTGGCACGAGATGTCATTGGGCTCACATCCCGGTGGTCTGAGCGCCCCAAGCCCAAAGGGTTTTTTTTTAAGAAGTGCTAAAGGCGGGGGGGGGGGCGGGGGGGAGAGGCAGAACCCGCATGGTGAAATATCCTGGATCTGAACTCATTTTCCACAAGGGAAGCCGCTGCACAAGTGTCCTTCCCAAGACCTGGGAGTTCGGTCAGGGCCTTGGGCCCTGGGACCCCAACGTCCACGCGATCCCTGCGCTTCTGGGAATAATTCGCTCCACGTTTTCTCCGGGCGGAGGCCTCACCCCAACCTGAGCCCGTCCCTGGCAGTGGTCTTTGCTCCCCGCCCACCCTCAGGTTTATCGAAGCCAAAAGAAAAAGACACGGTCCCTGTGGACGGAGCCTCCGGAGCCCCCCTACCCATAGATACACTTTGAGAGTGGCCAGACGGCCAGGGCGCCAGGGCTTGGGAGCAGTCCCAGAGAGCCCTGGAACGAGCAGCCGCGAAAGCCCTGTAGACCGAAGCAGCCCTCCTCCTTGTGCCAAATGGCACTTTGTGTCTCGAAGAGAGGGGCCGCAGTGCAGCCACCATGACGGCCGTGTGGTCGCTCTCCCTCGGCCCTGCAGGGACCCCTTCTAGAACCCTGGAGGGGCCCCGCTGTTCCAGGGTAAAGAGATTGCGATTTGGAGATAGGGACTCGCTGTCACACACCAGCCTAGCCTAGCCCTGAGCACTCGGGTGGGCCCAGATAAATGTCCAGCCAAGGCTGGAGGTCGGACGTGCCCTGGAGCCGGGCGCAGTGCCTCTTCTCGCCTGTTCCGCCACGCGCCTCACGACACCCATCTTCCCTCTGCGCGGGGCTGGGAAGTAGGAGGCTGCGGCTGCCAGTGGCCTTCACCAGCGGCCGTTCGGCCCGCGAAAGGTGGCAGGCCTCTCCCGGCTGTGTTCGAACCTTGAGCGACAGCAAAGAAAGGCCAGACCCGCATGGTGAAACATCCTGGATTTGAACTCATTTTCCACAAGGGAAGTCCAAAGTCCACGCGATCCCTGCGCTTCTGGGAATAATTCGCCCCAGTTTTCTCCTGGCGGCCCCCCCCCAAGCTGAGCTCGCCCCCGGCTGTGGTCTTTGCTCCCCGCCCACCCTCAGGTCTATCGAAGCCAAAAGAAAGACAGGCAGACACGGTGGGTCTCTGTGGACGGAGCCCCGGGCTGAGCCCCCCGGGCCCACAGAGGGCCGGGATTTCCTCCTCCGCGATAAGTAGACGGAACGTCTTCCCTGCGGGGTCACGGGCCCGGCATTTTCGCGCCGGTGGGCTTGGCACGGCCCCGTCCGGCGGCGCGTCGCCGCCGCCGCCGCTGGGGGCTTGCGCTCCCGGCCTCCGCTAACGCCCGCCCTGTCTCTCGCCCCCAGGGCGGCTGAGCCCCCCCGCCTGCACGCTGCGCAAGCACAAGACCAACCGCAAGCCGCGGACGCCCTTCACCACCGCGCAGCTGCTGGCGCTGGAGCGCAAGTTCCGCCAGAAGCAGTACCTGTCCATCGCCGAGCGCGCCGAGTTCTCCAGCTCGCTCAGCCTCACTGAGACGCAGGTGAAGATCTGGTTCCAGAACCGCCGCGCCAAGGCCAAGAGGCTGCAGGAGGCCGAGCTGGAGAAGCTGAAGATGGCAGCCAAGCCCATGCTGCCGCCCGCCGCCTTCGGCCTCTCCTTCCCGCTCGGCGGCCCCGCGGCCGTGGCGGCGGCCGCGGGCGCCTCGCTCTACGGCGCCTCGGGCCCCTTCCAGCGCGCGGCGCTGCCCGTGGCGCCCGTGGGACTCTACACGGCCCACGTGGGCTACAGCATGTACCACCTGACATAGACGGCGGCGCCGCCCGCGGGCCAGCCCGTCCCTCCCGCCTGGGCTTCTGTGGCCGCCGGGGCCGCACCCCCGGGTGCTCCCCCGGCCGGCCGGCGCCCTCCCTCCGACCCACACCCGCTCCGGGTTGGCCCGGCTGCGCCCCGGTTCACGCTGGCTGCGAAGCGCGGTCTTCTTCCCAAAGCGCCCGGAGGGGCCCCTGGGCCCTCCTCGAGAGTCTAGAGCGACCCCTGAGTGAGGGTGGGGCGGCCGAGGCGAGAGAGGCTCAGAGCCGGACCGCGTGCCCGGCAGCTTAGCGGCTGCACAGGACCCGAGGCCGCTCCTGCCTAGAGGCTCCCGGTCCTGCAGCGGCGGGAAAAGCGCAGAGAAGTTAGTGTTCCCCAGGCCGGACACGGAAGAGCGAGCCGGGGAGATGGATCCCGGCTGCCTCCACTGGAAAACCCGAGAGAAGCTCAACGGCAAAATGCAGGCTCTGGGGGGCAGGGGACGCACAGACGCGTTGCCAAGGTAGGTTGAAGGGGCCCCTCTTTACCAGTATCAGAAAGACAATTGTATAAGTAAGAAACCTTTCTATTTAACAGTACGTCTGCGGGGCTCGTAAGCCTCCCTTTGGAAGGGACTGTGTACTATGTAATATACTGTATATTTGAAATTTTATTATCATTTATATTATAGCTATATTTGTTAAATAAATTAATTTTAAGCTACAAAAATCATCTCTGTACTGATTCAGTCTTTTGGTTTTGCTTTTTGCCGTCTCTTCGCGGGTGCAGTTGCCCTTCAGCCTGATGGCAGTTTTGCACCAGCCGTCTTCAAAGGTGACAACAGGATGTGAGGGACGGAGGGGGGGTCTTTTTGAACACACAGGACGGATCTGCATTAGCAAAGTCAAGTGGAGAATTGAAGCAATTATCTGGGATAATTAGGCTCAATTTTCCAATTCACTTTAAGCTGAAATCGACACTCGCCCAGCCGACCCAGAACCAACTCTTGCTTTCTCAAACCCCCACCCCTTCTTAACCTGTCTGTGAAAACAAAGCAGATCGCCAGAATGGTCTGATGCCTGTAGACAGCCGTGCGAGACAGTCCCCACCTCCGCAGGCAAGCCCGTTTTTCCCACAGGAGGCCAGGTGGGGGAGTAGAAGCGATTGCTTGGCTTCCCTAACTCGCCACCCGTGTAGACGCCGCTTGTGGAAATAATTTTGAGCAGCGATTACTTTGCCTCTCTAACACACCGCCAGTGTAGACACAGCTTGTGGAAATAACTTTGAGCTGACAGGATGCCAGTCCTCCCACACCCCCTTACGACGGCTAAAAACAACACAATAACAACAAACTACAGAAGGCCCAGGGAGGCCATGCCCTCGCGCCTTGGCCAGTCCTTTGCAGTGGCCCTTCTCCCCGAGTGCCACCACCTTGGATTTTCTTTTAGGTAATAGGTTAAGATTAACCTTCCAGGAAAACATATTTGCACAAGCATCAAGTCTAGCCTTCGGGGGAATTCTGCAAGGGATGCTGAAGTCAGAAAGCGACCCCGTAATAAAGCCTGTCAAGTCCTAGGCAGCGCTCCGAACCTCGGCTGAGGTGCGCACCCGCGGTGCCGCGGCGCCCGCGCCTCCAAGTTCCAGGTGGGACACCCCCGGGCCGCTCTCGCGGCAGGCGCGAGGAGGGGATGTCGGCAGACCAGGGTTGTCAGGAGCCCGGTCCCTGGCGTTGGACCTTGGAAGAGGTGGACGTCTCACCGATAGACAGAAACCCTCCACACCGAGTCCCCAGCGCTCGGCGCGGCTCCCGGCCTCAGCGGCGGGCAGCCCAGGGACCGCTCCGCGGACGGGCTCTGCGCTGGGCCCGGCGAGTCCTCCTGCCTCGGCAGCTCGGGCAAAGAGGCTGTCTCCCACGGCGGGGGCTGTGGTCTGAGCGTGTCACACCCCCCTTGCTAGGGGAAGAAAGGAAATCTTGCCGCGAAGTGCCGCTCCGCCACACCAGACGGTCCGGGGAGCCGCAGCCACAACCGGGCCTGCGCCCCTGCGTCCCCCGAAGCGGGGAGTTAGGCCTGAAACCGCCTCAGACTCCCGTGCCCAGGCGGCCTTCGAAGGCGCGTGAGCGCTGAGAAAAAGCGTCCCTTTTTCTTTTCGCTATAAATGAGCAGCCCTCGGAGGGCGGGGCGCAGGACACCTGGCTCCCACGCATCTGGGTCCCCTCCCAGAGCACCGCTGGCCACTTTCCTGCCGTGGGGCCAGTATTTGAAGTCGGACGGGTCCGTGTGGCTCAAGCCTGCACTCGCCGGCGGCCTGGCCCGTGTCTGGAAGACCGCGCTCTCCGCAGCTCGGCGTTCCCACCTGCGAAGCGGGCCTGGGACGCCGCCCCCTTCGCTCCAGGGGAGCGTCCAGGGGCCCCTGCGCGGATCGGAGCTCTGGGCGCCCGGCGCGTCCGAGGCGCCGGGGTTCCCTCCGCGCGGCGGTGGCGGAGGCATGGCGGGGCGGGATCGCGTGTCTCCTCCGCCCCGGCTCCCGGGCCTCCCGGCTCCTTGGGGTTTGGCAGTTGAGGCGGAGGCAAGTTTAGAGCAGCGTAATTGCCGTAACGAGCAACGGCTCGCGCTCCGCAGACGCGCCGCGGCTCCAGCGAGGCGGCAGCTGCAGGCGAGGCGGGCGCGCCTCCCGCCCCCTCTCCGCGGAAGGCCTGGGCGAGACGGCCCGCCGCCCCGAGACCCCGGCCGCGCGCGCCTCCACGTGCGCCTGCCGGCCTCGGCCGGGCCTCCCTTCGCTTCTGGGCCCCTCGTTTCCGACGCTCGCTTCTCTGCCCTGTCCGTTCTCTACCCCGTTTTTGTTTTCGAATTCCCTCGCTCGACCTGGTGCGCACACAGAAGGTGCTCAATAAATGTTTGCCGAACCAGAACAGCGCGCTGGGGACGACCCGCAGCCACACTGAGCCCGGTGCGTCTGGGGGTCACGACAGGTTCTGGGCTCTGCTTCTGGCCCTCCTCGGTCCTTCGAACCCGGTTCCCTGGCGGATCTAGCCGGGGGGGGGATCGGGGGGCGCTCCCGGGCTAGCTTCCTTCTCTGGCCAGAAACAGCGGATCTGTCACGCGGAGTCGCCACCCACCGCCCTGGGAGACCGTGAAGGAGGAGTCTTCACCCACTCTGCACCTGCGTGCTGTGTGCGGGGCGTTTCCGGCCAGCCACTTCCCAACAAGCCTCGGAGATTTTTATAGCGCAGAGGACTGCGGCCCAGAGAGGTGGCGTGGTTTTCCCAAAGTCACACAGCTCAGAAAGGGTGGAGAGGGGCTTCGCAGCGCGGCTTGCACCCGAGGAACCGGCTTTCCTCGCACTGCCCACCTCCCTCCGGCGAGGTCGCCGGGTGCCGGGCGGGCTCTCCACGGAGCGCGCGTGTCGCCGGAACGCCGGCCGCCGCTCTGAACCCCGGCTCTGGTCTGGGTTTAACTCCTTGAGCGCTCACCGCGAGCACTGGGCTCGACCCTCGAGCAACGAGAGGGCCGTCGCGCCGGAGCGCGTGTTCCTTTTGCTGGAGAGGAGACTCCGCGTCTGCCCACGCGGGCGAGGCCCAAGTGGCGTGGGAGCCGGGCGGGACGAGCCCACCCGCGGCGGGGCCCTGGGCGCCTCGAGCGGGGGGGCTGGAGAGCGCGCGCTGCGGGCGCCTGGCGCCGGGTTCGTCTGGGGCCGTGGGCCCCGCGGCCCGCGGCCCAGAGGCGCGGGAGGCCCGCGAGGGTCTCGCTGCGCCCCGTCTCGGCGGCCCACGTCCCGCGGGAAGCCGGCGGGCCAGGCCCGCGCCCCGCCTGGAGGCCTCGGGGGCGCAGCGGGAGCGGCGAGGAGAGGCCGCAGCCGCCTTTCAACTCGGCGGCTGGCGCCGGCCCGCCGGCCTCCGGGGCGCGCGGCCTCCACGGCTCCGCCCGCCCCCAGCCGTCCGCGGCGCGTCGCAGCGGGACAGTCCCCTGGCGCCCGGGAAGCACCTGCCCCCGCCCCCGCCGCCGAGCACCCTCTCCCCAGAGCGCCCGAAGCCCCACCCCAGACTCGGGGACCCCCGGACTCCGCTCGACAGCTCCGGCTCCCGCGGCGCGCCCGCCCCGCCCCGGCCTGGCACGACCCGCCGCCTCCACGGCGCCCTCCCGCGGCCCGCAGGCCACATCCCGCCCTCGCCAGCGGCCGCGCCCGCGGCCCCCCGTGCGGGGCGCCGGCCTCGCTCTCGGGGCCACACGAGGAGCCTCGAGCGCGCACACATGACACCCCGCACACTCCGAAGCGCACACAGAGCCGCACACGCCGCGCGTGCGTCCCATGCTCAGACCCGCAGCGCACGTCCAGCCAACACGCACCCGCACACGGCCGTGAGCGCACGGCGCCGTCCACGGCCCCGGCCCACGCAAAGCCGGCCGACACGCCACGCACATACGTGCACATGCAGCCACCACGTGCCGCCACAGGCGCCCAACTGCCACACACAGCCAGCGCAGGCTCACTGCACACGAAGCCAACCGCATGCCTGCCCAGACGGAGGTGAGCAGGCGCGCTCAGGCCGTCCTGGAGAGTGCGGACGGCCGTTCTGCCCACCCAAGCAGGCACCCGGAACTGGCGGGTGGGGAGACCCAGAGACGGCAGACGGGAGAGAAACCCTGGCAGGTGATGTCCCGAGAGACTTTCGGACGCAGAGACCCCAGGCAGAGTCAGATCAAAGCCACGCGGAGACGCGGCCGCGGCTCAGCCGAGGAGGAGGCGGGCCGCTCGGGGCGCAGCGGGTGCGAGCGCGCGGGGCGGGGGGCGACGCCAGGGCGGGTGCGCGGCGTCTGGCTCCGCGCACGGCCTGCCTGGGGTCGCTCCCAGGACGGAGAGCTTCTACTGGGAGTCGAGGGAGGCTGGGGTCTTCTTCCAGTAGCGGCGCGGCGACTTCCGCTCGCTCCTCTCTTCCCGGGCCGTCTCCCGCGCACCCCCCCCCCCCCCGCCTGGACCTGCGTGCGTAACGCCGAGCCTCCCGGGACGCAGACCCAGCCCCAGCGAGGAGGGCGCGCTGCACGACGCAGCCCGCGGGCCGCGGTGAGATCGGAGTCGGAGGCGGCTGACCGGCCGCGAGTCCGGGCTGGGGTCCCTACTGTGTGGCCGGGAGCGAGTTTCTTAACTTCTCTGAGCCCCACTCGCCCCACTTCTGACGCGTAGCACCGCAGCCTTCCTTTTTCCTCTTGTCAAGGGAACAGAGTGAAATATCCTGCGGCATCCCCGGCACGGCCCGCAGTCAGCGTCGGTTGTGGGCGCCGTACTCAGAAGCGCCGGAGGGCTGGGTCCGGGCCTCCCCCGAGACTCCGAAGGAGTCGGGCAGACGACTCCGACCTGGGGCTCGCGTCGGGTTGAGCCCTCCGGGAGCCTCGCCAGAGCTTCGGAACCCTCCCCCACGGCAGGCTCGCCGAGTCTAACGCCCCGCGGCGGGGATGCCACGGACATCTGTCTTTCAGGGGTCGTTAGAGCGAATTCAAAGGCCTGCCTCGGCTTGGGGCCTGATTAGGGGCCGGCGGAAGGAAGGGCCCCAGACCGCGGACCCAGCCCGGGCGGCACCCCTGCGCGGGGTCTTCGCGGCACGTTTCGCGGCGAGGGGACCTCGGGGACTTCTCCCCTGCCGGCGGTGCCGGCTCCGGGGGGCCTGGGGCTGGGTCCCAGGGAGGTCGGGGGCGGTCTCTCCCCGCGGCCCGCGGAACTGTGGACGCCGCGCGATGGGCGCTGCAGGCAGCGTTTGCGGAGCGGGCGGAGGGCCCGCGAGGCCCAGGGCTCCCTCTTCGCGGGCCGTTTACCCCGCGTCCCCTGCCCGGCTTTCCGGACTCCCCTTCTCTCTGCCACTGCCCTGGGGTGGGCTAGACTGGCGCTTGGGGTCGCGCGGGCTCCCTGGCGACGATGCTAGGGCTAAATAGACACCCCGCTTTCTCTGTGGTTGGCCGCGTCGGCTCCCGGGTGGCCGCCCGGCCTCCTCGACCCGAAAACTGGCCGGCGTCAAGGCCGCCCTAGAAGCGAAGGCCTGAGGCTGGCCCCGAGCTCGGGCAGGTCCCCCGCCTCTTGGGCTTTCCGAGACGCGGGAAGTGGGCACGTGCAATGGGCACAGTCGCGACCCTTACGGAGTGGACGCGAAAGGCTTCTCCCCCGGCGGGTTCTTCACCTGCGTCCCCAGGGCGGGGTGAGGTGGCCACCGCCTCTGCTGGGGCGACGGCAGCTGACGCACGTGGATCACCTGCACGCAGTTCGGAACCGTCAGAGTCCAAGTTTTCCAAGCAGGCGATGCCAAGGAATCCACACTCAGACGGGCACGCACGGGTGACGAGGAAACCGAGGCCCGCGGGAGATTTGACCGACCAGGCAAGGCCACACAGTGAGGGCCAAGGCGGAGCTCCCAGCCCAGGCGGCCTCTGCGGGGGGCTGCTGCCCCCTGGCCTCTCTCGCCCCGTTTCCTGGTCCCCGGAGTGGGATCACGTCCAGGTTGGCGCCGGGAAGCTGGGAGTGGCTGGAAGCAGAGTGTGGCCTGGGCACCCAGGGGGAGCATCGCCGGGGCTGTGTGTGCGTGGGGGGAGGGGCGAGGCCCGAGGGCGGGGCGGGGTGGAAGCAGGATGCTCCTGTCCCTTTCATCTCCTGGCTGTGCCGCAGACACTCTTCCCACGTCACAGGTGAGGAATGAGGCCAGAGGGGTGGTGGGACTCCACAGCGGTGTCTGCAGCCTGACCAGCGTTCCCCACTTACTCTGCTGCTGCCTTGGGGCGAAAGCCGACCAGGGAAGCACCAGCGCCCAGGCCAGAGCCGTTCTTGCACTTGGCAGATTCCCTCTCGGGCCGTGGTCCAGGTTGACTAGGTTTGCCTCACCCTAGGTGCCGGGTGCATGCCTAAACCCACGCTGGGCCTGGAGAAACGGTTCTGGCGCTGCTGAGAGAGGCCATGGTCGCCCGTGGGCCAACGCCGTCCTTGACAGACGAGGCTCCGAGGGTTGTGCGAAGTGGCCAAGGCCATGGCGGACGTCTCGGCAGAGTCGAGTCCCTGATGTGAGTCCAGGGTTCTTTCGTTGATTGGTTCTGGGGCGGAAGGAGACCGACAGGTGTGACTTTCGGGTAGCGGCGAATGCTCTGGCAGGGAGAGTGGCAGAATGAGAAAGGGAAGCTTATTTTAGGCAGAGCCCCAGGCAGGCCCCTCTGCAGAGGCGGCCTGGGAGCCGAGATCTCTGGGTGAGGAAGGGCTGGGAGTCTGAAGCAGAAATCTCCCACAGAGAGAAGCCATGGGGGCCTTGGCCACTGTGCCGGCCGGCGTGGCTGGGGGGCTCTGGTGAGTTCGGAGCTGGTGGCCTGCAGGGCTCATTTAGCATTTCGTGGAGAGGGGAGAAAGGTGGGTGTGGTAGGAGGGGCCGTGGGTCCCAGTGACAGGGACGTGATGCTGGCCTGGACCAGGGTGGTAGCCAGAGGAGAGCCTTATCCCTGGCAATGCCTCTTTTCCCGCCTGCCCAGCATCCCCCAGTCCGAGGGTTCCTGGAGAAACTCCGCAGCCTTTGAGAGAGAAGCCGGGTCAAACGCACAGATGTTTCTCCCTCCGGAGTTCTCTGGATCCGAGACCCAGCGCCCAGGCCCCCAGCTCCAGCCCTGGCGTCCCGACCTCAGCGGCACCCGCTCGGCCAGCTGGGTCTCAGCTGTGGGGCAGAGTCCGCCCTGACACCCCCAAGGCCACCGCAGCTCCCAAGTCTGCTGCGTCCCGTTCCTCTGACACCCTGCCCGGCTCCTGCAGCCCAGCTGCAGGCCAGCTGTGTGACCAGCCTGGCCGTGATCAGGAACCCACTTGTCCTCCTGGACCCAACCCCGGGAAACGGAGTCCTTCAGGCCGGTGAAGGAAGAGGCTTGCCCTGCGGTTGATTGATCGTGTGTCAGTGTCTCGCCATTTAACCCTCGCAAGGGCTGGTGGCATAGGGGGAGTGGTCCTGCCGTGACCAGGGTCTCAGCTGGACCAGATGCCAACCTCAGAAGGCAAGCAGGTGGCCCAGGGAGCAAAATTTGAGAAGGCACTCACCCTCAGGGGTGTGCACGTGCGGGGTGGCGCTGAAGAGAAGGGATGGACCATCCAGGGAGGAAGGCACTCCCCCTCCCCAGGGATCTGGATAATTGTCTCAAGGAGGCTTCCTTGGTGTCATTACCCTGCCCACTTAACAGAGGACGAGCCTGAGTCTAGATCCCGCCCCCCAGCACCCAGGATTGTATTCCTGCCCAGCACGTCTCTCAATCCCCTCTCCTCTGTGAGCTGCTGGTTTCAGGCTGCAGCCAGGACAGCTGGTATGGGGGCTGAGGGTGCCCCATCCCTACAGCGAGCACTTACTCTGAGCCAGAGTCTGTGCCAGGCTCCTTACAGGCGTTAGCGATCTCCTTCCATCCTCAGCCTCTACAGGAAATCATGGCCTTGATTCTTTTTTTTTAAATAGATGGGTCATCTGTGGACCAGAGATGTCAAGCGACATGCCAAGGTCACTGGGCAAGCCCTCAGAGAACCTGGACTTCCCACCCACACCCTAGCTCTCCTCACGCCCTCGGGGGCCTCCAACAGAGTCAGAGAGGTGGGGGCTAAGCTGGAAACGTCTGGCGCAGGGGCTCGCGGACCCGAAAAGGCGCCACGGCCTGCCTTCCCCGCGTGATGCCCCGATTGGGAAGGCGGGGCTTCCCGGGAGGACGACCTGGCTCTTCCCGCAGCAAACCCAGCTGCTCAGGGCTAGGAGCGGGGCGGCCCCTCTGCGCAGCTGGCACGCGGACCCCCTGGCCCAGTAAACTCCCGGGCTTCGTGGTGAGGCGTTGGGGCAGGTGCGTCCCAGGAGCCAGGTAGACGGAGCTGTGCCTGCGTGTGACCTTGACTTAATTTCCGGAAGGCAGGCCGTGGATCCCGTGGTCAAGGACTGGGAGGCCGGGAAGCAGCCAGGACCCCCAGAGGACCTCTTCTTGCTCTGATCTTACCTCTCCCCACCTTTCTTTTTCCTTTCCTGCCTCTTTTTCCTTCTATTTTGATGTGATTGCTGTAATTTCTCGCTCAAAGGTGCGAGGTGGCCAGTGGCTCCTGGGACACCGGACCACTGAGCTAGCATTCCTTGCTCCCAGGTGTCTGGGAGAGGCGGCTGAGGACGGGGCTCTGTTGGTCTGGGACCGAGTGCCTGTCCCCAGCAGCTCAAGGTCAGAGTGGAAGCTGCGGACACCAACAGTGAACAGAAAAATAACGCGATGGCACAGGGCTGGGATGGCGGCGCAGGGATGGGGTTCCCTGAGACGGGGAGGTTGGGAACGTTTGAACAGACCGTAGGAAGTCCAGGCCAAGAAAGCAGCCCAGGCCAAGTCCCCCCCCGCCCGATCAACGAATCGGTCGAACGGCGAGGTGGTGACCATCCCTCCGCCTCCAGAAGGCCCTGGCAGCCTGTCTTGCTGAGAGCGTCTCTGCTTTTGAATGGAATCCACAGACCTCATCTCCTCTGCCCTCCGTCTGGCAAGCAGCAGAGCTGGTTCCTCACGGTGGTGCCCATTTTGCAGACAAGAGAACCGAGCTCTGGACCCTGCCCATGCCGGGGGGGAGGCAGGCCCTGGTCACTCCAGACAAACTGGTTTCGGGAGCATGCAGACCGATGCCGGCCTCCCACCAGCACATTCGCTTGAGGAGGGCCAGGGCCAGGGCTTTGGATGGGCCACGGGGAATGTTTCGGAACACAAAGCGCCTCGAGACCCGGCCCGTATTGCTGAGAGAGAGGACCGCAGAGAGGCTCAGGAAGTGTTAGTTGGCTACTCCTTGGTCTTGAGGGAGCAAAATCTGCCCCTCCTGAGTGGGGTCCGAGAGATGCTTGGCCACGTGAGACCAGCATGCACTGGGCCAGGCTCACTGCGGGGGAGGATTCTGAGCTATTTTTCCTGAATGACCCCTGCCCCCCCACCCCTGCCTGGTGAGCTGAGGGCCCACTCTTATTTCATTCTCGACATCAGGCTGGCTGCCTGACCGTTGCACAGGGACCCGCCCTCCGAAGGGCCCCATGCTTGGGTTTTTTTTTTTTTTTTTGAGTTAGAGTGTCACTCTGTCACCCAGACTGGAGTGCAGCGGCCGCTCCCGGCCACCGCAGCCTCGACCTGCTGGGCTCCGGCGACCCTTCCGCCTCAGCCTTCCAAGTGGCCGGAGTTACAGGCGCGCGCTACCACGCCCAGCTAATTTTTTGATTTATTGTAGAGATGAGGTCTCACCAGGTTGCCCAGGTGGTTCTCAAACCCGCGGGCTCAGGCGATCCACTGACCTCAGCCTCCCAAGGCGCGGGATGACAGGCTGAGCCACCGAGCCCGGCTATGCTTGGGGTTTAATGCTGCAGTCGCCATCTCGAAGCTCTTGGTGATTTTATCATTGGATTCGTGTGTTGTTACATCTGGTGGGACAATGGAGCATATCCGGGACTTGGACCTGCCTCCAGTACCTCCCTGGGCTGCCTATGCCCTGCTCCCTGGCAAGCCAGGCCCTGCCCAGCCTCCCTCCCCTGTCCTCACCTAGTGACTGCTGTTGCCTTCTCCCTGGCAGGGGTCTGGCCACCAGCGTGGGGAGAGTCAGGGCTGGGCATCCATACCCCATGGCATCGGCAGGCGAGGTATGGTGGGCAGTGGCTGTCCTTGCCGTGGGCCGGCAGACGTACGTGTGGTGGGAATCTGGGTGCGGCCGAGCCTCTTACCCCCGACCCACGTACCTAGCACATCCTGGCACTGAGGTTGCAAAGCCCTTGGGGGTCACCCATCTGCCGTGGTTTGGGGCAGTGGCCCAAGGGAAGAGGAGAGAGATGCCGGCTCAACTTCCCCACCGGTCAGGTTTGACAGCTGATGGGAAAGGCGGCTGGGAGCGAACGCCACGTGCTGGCATGCAGGTCCCTCTTTGAGGGCCTGGAGGCCTCTGAGGGTCTGTGCTTTCCTGCAAATATCCCTGAGCATGCAAATAAAAACCCGGTGACAGGTCGAAAGAAAGGAAAAAGCTTGTCATGAGACGGCCGTTAGCAGCACTGGCCCCTACTTTATGAACCAGGAGCCCGCATTTGCCTTTCATGCCAGACCCCACAAATCAGGGACCGGGGCCTGCCCCTGTGCACGGGGCGGCTTGACCCGGTCAGCAGGGCTGAGCCACCAGAGGTCTGAGTGCAGGCAAGAGCAACCTCTCAGCTAATAAACGCGTCTTCATGAAATAGGACGCCCCCCTTCCTCTCGGACCTTTACAAGGAGACAGTCTTGGCCGTGTGCCAGTAGGAGCCACCGCCCGGTCAGGGCTGACGTCTCTGCAGCGGGGCCTCTGGAAGTCCCAGGCGCGGAATCAGAGAGCGGGTGGGGCACGTAGACAGCCCCGGGTGCACGTTCTGAGGGGCCACGGGAGGAAACTGAGCCCGAGAGGAGTTGCTGGCAGTCACGCAGGGAGGTGGAGCAGAGCAGGAGAGGGCACTCGGGTGGTCTGGTTCCACGTCAACCTCTTGCATCTGTAGAGAAGGGAGCCCCCTCACCAGTTCGTCCTGAAGCCGTCGAGGAAGGAAAGCTTCTCCTAGCTGGAAGGGATTCTGCTGTCTTCCCACTTGGACCTTCTTCCCAGATTCTCCAAAAAATCTTTCAAGTGTGCATCTATGTGTACTTCCTCTGAGACCACGTGGGGAGCCTCTGGAGTTCCCTGCCTGACTTCCTCTTCCCTCCTGGCGTCTGTCACTGCCGGACATCATCTGTCTGCTCTCAGTCTGTTTTTGCCCCATGGCCAAAGGAGCTTTGTCTGTTTCCCTCATTGCTGCGACTGCTGTGCATTCCTGGGGGTTGGCACGTGGTGGGCCGCCACGCCATGTGTGTTGAACGAATGAGTAAAGCCAGCCTCTGCTTTTATCCTTCCTTGTATGTTTTCAGAAACGGGGAGCTCACTACCTCGGGAAACCTTTAATCCCTCCATCCTTAGCGTTTGACCCACCCATTGTGGATACCAGTACTTACTGAGCATCCACGGTGGGCCTAGACCTGGGCTAGTGCAAGGGGCAACAGGGCAAGAGGGACAAAGGCGAGATCTCTGCCCGTGTGGAGCCTAAGAGGAGACAGGCGTTGACTGAAGAGGACACCAGTGCTCGTGAAATAGTCATCTTAATGAGTCACGCCGTGCGGAGAGAGAGCGACATGCACTGTGCTACTTAAGAATCGCCTTGAACGTGAGGTCAACACTGCATGTGGACGTACCGTCATCTTCCCCCTTTTCCCGTTCTTTTTCGGTGTGTCTTTTATGATAGAGATGTGGGGTACGGGTAAGGATCAACTGCACAGGCAGGCCACAGGCCGGTGAAACTTGGGCCTCCAACTGGACTAGGCACCCCCTGTGATGCCATATGTCCCTCCCTCCCCGCCCTGCGGTGCCCAGTGAGGGCCACTCCCTCCCTTGTGCTAGTGCGACTAATGTTCAGGTCCCACTCGTGAGTCAGAACACTCGGCATTCGGTTCTTTGTTTCTGTGATAGCTTGCTGAGTCTGATGGTCTCTGACTCCAACCAGTTTGCTGCGAAGTCCACGATTTTGCTCTTCTTTATGGCCGTGCAATACTTCCTGGCATCTATGTACCACATTTTCCTCATCTGGTCCCCGGCTGATGGGCGGCAGGTTTGGTGCCGCGTTTT
Source organism: Cephalopachus bancanus (assembly GCA_027257055.1). Lineage (NCBI taxonomy): Eukaryota > Metazoa > Chordata > Mammalia > Primates > Tarsiidae > Cephalopachus > Cephalopachus bancanus. The sequence goes on along the minus strand of JAPVLO010000500.1, from coordinate 663,477 downwards.
TGCCGTTCAGTGTGGCTACAGACATGCGCGTCTCTTTTGTAGGATGGTTTATGATCCTCTGGGGCGTATTTCCAGAAGAGGCCTTGCTGGATCACATGGAAGGTTGGTTTTTAGGAATCGCCACACTGCTTTCCACAGTGGTTAAACTAGCTTGCACTCCCACCAACAGTATGGAAGTGTTCACTTTTTTTTTTTTTTTTGAGTCGGAGTCTCACTCTGTCGCCCAGACTGGAGTGCAGTGGCCGCTCCCGGCCCCCGCAGCCTCGACCTGCTGGGCTCCGGCGATCCTTCCGCCTCAGCCTTCCAAGTAGCTGGAACTGCAGGCACACGCTACCATGCCCGGCTGATTTTTTGATTTATTGTAGAGATGAGGTCTCGCCAAGTTGCCCAGGCGGGTCTCGAACTTGCGGGCTCAAGCAATCCACTCGCCTCAGCCTCCCAAAGCGCGGGATTACAGGCTGAGCCACCGAGCCCGACGAAGTGTTCACTTAAAAAAAATTAATGATGGCCTTCCTTACTGGAGTTAGGTGGTATCTCATTGTGGTCTTTGTTTTGCATTTCTCTGACACCATTCCCCCTTTCACGAGAAGGAAAGTCAGGCTCAGAGGAGGAAACGGAAGCTTGGAGGAGGCAGGTCACATGGGGGATGAGCTCCAGGTGGTTCCTGACGACCCATTTTGGGGTGGGGACGCAGAGACTCACGCAGGTTAAGGGACTCTTCTGAGGTCACGCGGCGATTCCATCCAGGCGCCATGGCTGGAACCGTGTCTGGCTGACCTTTGAGCCTGTCCTCCACGCCCGCCTCCTCCTCCTGAGTCTTTGCTTTGGCTAAGCATTCTTTTCCTCCGGTTCTCTTCCCCTGGCCCACGAGTTTCTAGGGAGGTGGCTCTCCCGTGTCTCCAGGCGCTCGAGCCACAGTCACCTCTCTGGCCTCCTGGCTGTCTCTGGAGCACAGCGCACACCCCTTGCCTCAGGGCCACTGTATGCGCCGTCGCCTCTGTCTGCAATGGCCTCCCCCTCTCTCCTTTCTCTCTCTCTCAGGCACCTGATCCAAATGTCTTGGAGAAGCCTTTCCTGTCTCCCTTATCTGAGAGTGCACTGTTGTCACACTTCATGGTTTCCCCACTTTGCTCTGCTCTTCTCCATTGAAGTCCCTACATGGCAGTAGAGGACGTGTTCACATGTGTGTTTATTCACGTCTCTCCCTCACTAGGCTCTGGGCTCCATGAGGGTGGGGGCTTCATCTATGCGGCTCCCCGATCACCCCAGCCCCTGGAACAGAGCCCAGCACCCAGAGGGACTTCGATGTTTGTGTAGGGAAGGAAGGATTCTCGTCTTCTTTCTACCCAAGAGGTGCTGTGAGCAGCTCCCGCCCCCCGTCTCAGAGGCACAGCTGGCCGGCACTGAGTCCAGCTCTGGGCCTGTCCTTACTGCTGTTCATTCCTCTGGGGAGGCCCCAGGGCTCCCAGGGAGGCCCAGGAGGCAGGAAGTTGGGCACTGGGAAGACAGCTGGCCCTGGCTGGCCCTGGAACCCAGGTTGAGGGGAAACCGGCCCTTGTTTCCATGGGGGTCTGCCAGTTGCCCCCCATCGTGCTATTGACCCATCCGAAGCAGACCCCGGACACCTTGAGATTCCAAGGAGGGACAGCCTCAGTGTGACAGGGCTTCTGGGCAGCGGCATAAGGGAAGGACCTCCATAAACCGGGACATGTATTTTCCAAGTCAGGCCTCATCAGGAACCCAGAAGTCAGAATCTTTACACCACCTCCTCTGTGCTCTAAGATGGTTTGTGTGGATCTGCGATTCCCCTTCTCTTTCCATCTGGAAAAGTCCTCGACATTTTCCTAAAGGCTTCAGTTTTCTGGAGTAAGAGGACATTTGAATTGGCTGAGTCCAGGGGCTCTGGAACTGGGCCGCTTGGGTTCAAATCCTGGCCCCGCAATAACTGGCTCTGTGGCCTTAAGCACGCTTCTTAACCTCTCTAAATTATGTCTTTTCATCTCCTTCACAGAGATTGCAGTAATTCCTGTCTCATAGGATTGCTCAGGGTTGAATGCGTTGATGCGTGTGATGGGCTTAGAATCATGCCTGCGACTTAGGAAGGCCCCAGTAAGCCTTGCTGTGACCGGGCTCTTGGGACTCAGAAGCCAGAGCCTGGAGGCTTTACTGCCCTCCCACCCCTGCCCAACAAAGACATAATTTAGAGAGGTTAAGAAGCGTGCTGAAGGTCACACAGCCAGTTATTGCAGGGCCAGGATTTGAACCCAAGCATCCTGGCTCCAGAGCCCCTGGACTCAGCCAATTCATTCTTCCTCTTACTCCAGAAAAGAGTGGAGGAAACACTGGGGGAAAAGACCCCGACAGAGCCCTCAACTGCATTCCCATCTTGCAGATTCTCAGCACAAATCAGTGAGATTGATAAGGCAGGGATGTGATTCCCTTTGGCCAGATGAGGAAACCACAGCTCAGAAACGTTGAAGGATTTGCCCAGGGTTGCACGGGGGGAATGGGCCAGGGTTAAAACCAGACGATTGGATTCTGATCCGTTTGCACACTGTACTGTTTTTCCTAGAATCTGCCTTCTGCATGGCCACTGGTTGATTTTATTTTCCCCCCCACAACTCAGATGACCCGGAGACTGAAGGTATCATAGGAAGGAGTCAAGGTGTTTTACTGCCATGAGCACAGCCAGGAAACTCCAAGGCTCTCAAAGAGAGTTCATCAGCCATTCTCAGTCTGTGACGTCTGTGAAATGTTATTAATTAATTGCTCGTTATGGACAAGAATTTTCAAGAAGTACTCAACTGCCTGGGGAAAACAGTGAGATCTCGTCTCCACCAAAAAACAAAATATAGCTGGGCATGGTGGTGCACACCTGTAGTCCCAGCTGATGTGAAAGGACCGCCTAAGCCTGAGAGACCACGGTGAGCCGTGATGGTGCCACTGCACTCCAGCCTGGGCAACAGAGTGAGATCCCAATTCAAAGGAAACAAACAACCCAAAAAATCACTAAAAATGCACGTAAGTGGAGGAAATTCAATCTGGATACTATTATAGCAAGAGTCATTTAAGTCGTTAACATCCGGATGTTTTTCTGTATATGTGGACGGGGAAAGGAAGATTCACTTCTATTTGCTGAGCGCTTACTAAGTTCTTCATCCTGTTCCTTGATTTTGCATTTGCAGTAACAGCCCAGTGAGGTGGGCGTCTAGTCCCTGGTTTTCAGGGAAGCCTGGAGCCCAGGGCAGATGAGTCAATCGCTCAAGATCACACAGTGAAGGAACCAGGATCTGGAATTCAAATTAAGTTCTGTGTGTCTCTAAAGCACATGCTCTTTCAATCCACTCACACCGAGGGACCCAAGCTTGCGTAAGTTGCCTTGTTAGCACATAAATCAGCTCCAAAAGCAGCCTGGAAAGTGGTTGCAAAAGCATAAATCAGGGAAAACACTTAGAGGAAGAAGAAAGAATGCTAACCAAAAAACACAAAAAACAAAAAAAACCTCACAATAAACAAACTCCGAATCCTTTTCTGGCATTGATGACTTTCACTGGAGATCACAAAGAAGCTGAAACTCTTAAAATCAGTCCTTGGGCTTGTTAATAACGGGCCGGTAGGAGAAAGCTAATGAAATGTGATGAGTTTTTTTCCTTGTTAAAACCTCATTTCAAATAATTCCGTTCGTCATCCATTTTTTATGAGGAAAGAAAACAAATGTTTTCCAAAGCTTCAGACCAAAATCTCTGTGTGGGTTTCTTGTTTTGAGCCAAATACTCTGTGTCTTTTCCCAGATGGGAATTCCCTCTGGAATCTCTCCCCTGTTGGTCTGAGTCCTACTTGTCCTGCTGGTCCAGATCTCCCCTTCACCGTCCCTGGATACTAGCCCCGTGCTCTCTGTCCCCACAGACAGAATCCTGGGTTCGAATCTGACATCCCGTTTTTTCGGCCATTAATAATTCAGTCTGTGTTTTAATATGAGCCACACTGAAGCACATTCCCACTGCAAAATATACGAGGAATACATATGGGGTTAGAGCATATTTTCACTCGCCCTAGAGGCCATCCATTGTCATAGTCGCTTATAAAATTAATTTGGGCTTTTTATGAAAGAAGTCATGCACTGCTTTAAAGGTCAAACGGTTCTAAAAGGCTTATAATGGAAAAAAGCAACCCCTGCCCCGTCCCTGCCCTCCACAAGTCCTTTTCCCAGACGCAAACCTTTTCAAGTTTTAGTTATTATTTCCGGCATTTTCTTACCTCTTTCTAAGTAGCATCTCTACACTGATAATTCTTGATTTTCTGTCATGTGATATTATCGGCGGTCTTCCTACTACAAAGATGAAGATGAACTCTTACACTGCTTTCCCCAATACCCCCTTATTCTAATTAGAGTATCTTTTTTCTTTGTTAAGTCCTTATTCTGTGTTTATTGTCATAAACACATAGATAGTGTCCACAGTCATGCCACATACTATCCTAACTTGAAGTACTTTTCTAATCTTGTATAACCTTTTTTTTTCTTGAAGTTGACGATAGCCTTTATATTTTATTTGGTTTCCTGTGTGCCTATCATTAATTCATCTCTTTGCGCTCTCAGAGAAGCAGAACTCTTCTGGGCAAATTCCCACATGCCCGGTGATCTCCCAGTTTTATTTTCTCTCTTGGAGTCACTTATCCCGATGGGCACGACCCTCCTACCCCTAGTTGCCCTCCAGGTCATCACACGGCGGCCCTCCTTGACACTCTTGCTCCATCACACGAGAAGTCCCCTCTGCCCTCTCCTGGATCGGAGCCCTGATACCCGGACGTCTGTGTCTTCCACTTGGTTCGATGATTTCTTGTACTGGAATACCTCTTTCGGTAGCTTCCTGAGACAGACTGCATGGGAGGTAAACGCTTCAAAATTCTGCACGTCTGCGGCGGTCTTCGTTCCTCTCTTTTGCTTCAGTGATCGCTTGCTTGAGTGCAGACTTGTACCGCCTCCAGCCTTGCAACCATTTCTCTGTGATCTTGTTTCCAGCTGCTGATGGGCTGATGTCACTCTGGTTCTTGCTTTCTCTCTCTGTAGGCCATTGGGACCTTCTTCTTTTCCCGGTTGCTTGGGAGCTTTATCACCATGTCCATTGGTAGGATTCTTTTTTTTTTCTTTTTTATTGTTTGTGCTGGACCCAGGTGAATTCTTTTAATCTGGAAACCCATGGCCTTTAGTTGCCAGAAAGTCCAGAATGAGCATTCTTAACCTCAAAACCTGAAATCTGAAGCGCTCCAAAATCTGAAACTTTGTTTTGAGTGTGAATATGAAGACACAAGTGCAGAATTTCACGCCTGACCTCATGTGGCAAATCACTTTAAAAAGGCAGGCGTGCAACACACTATTTAACCATCTCAGCCCCCTTTGAGCTGTGATATATCTTTCTGTGTACTCCCAGATTCCCCCTGGAAGTAACGCCCACAAGGCAGAATAAAATGGCACGTGTGCAGACTGGACCCACCCACAGCAGATTCCCCACGGTGCCGTGCCTGGGGCCCAAACCTGTGTACATTACTCATTTCATACCCAATGTACAAACCTATGTACATTGCTCATTGGTTGTTTTCTTCTTCTCTGCTGTGTGCTGTGACACTTCAGATATTGCTGAAAATGTCAAAGGCCTGTAGATACCCCCATACGCAACAGCAATAAGAAAAAGAGAAAGCATTCAGACTGTTGGAGAATCTGGTTGTCAGTGTAAGGGTGAGAGGGCTTACAAAAGTGAATGGTGTTAGAATGACCACCATCTAGGACCTGAGGAGACTGAAGGCTAAAGTTGAAGTTCTCTGCTGACAGCGATAAATAGACATTCTTCGAAATTAGAGACATGCTTCACAAAGCTAAAAATGAATATCTCAGTTATGCATCAAAAGAGTGGGCCTTTCAGACTCACAGTGGACACAGGCCACTTACTGGTGTGCTGATCGTGAAACGAGCCAAGTTCTGTCACAGATTTTCTCTCTGAAACAAGTGGAAGGAATGGTGAATATTCAACAGACCGATTGCTGAAATTTAAGAAAAGACACAGCAGAAAACTTTTAAAGATCTATGGTGATAAGGCATCTACTGACTATGAAACAGTAGGGGAAATTCATAGATGGGTTTACCAAGGTTATCGGCAATGAAAACCTGGCACCAGAATGAGTCTATGGTGCAGATGAAACATCACTGCTTTTATTTGTCTGTCTGTTTGCTTATTTATTTATTTTAAAGATGTAGGGTACAATTTGGGATCAGGTACAAGTGGTAAAGTCTGGACCTCCCTTTGGTCCCATCTTCACCGGGTTTGAGATCAGGCACCCTTACTGGTGTTGCATTTCCCCCCTCCCCTGGCTGTATCCCACTCCTGCCAAGAAACATCATTGGTTTGATGTTATTGCCCCAGAAAGACACTACAGCTAAATGAGACAGCCCCCACAGGAGTGGAGGACGCTCTTCCAGATCAGACAGCGTGGAAGGTCAAATCAACCCATGGCAGGATATGCTAATGCAGCAGGCAGGCGTGGGTGTAAACTCGCTGCGACAGGCAAAAGCTTGTGGTGTCTCTGTTTTCAGGGAGTGTGTGTCTTGCCAGTTCATTACTGGGCTAACGAAAAGGTGTGGATCGCCGGGGACATCTTGTTGGATCGATTTACCAAGCATTTTGTTCCAGTAGCTCGGGCTCATTGCAGGGACGAAGACCTCAAGACGTTTCCCCCCTTGACAACTGTTCTGCTCATTCTCCAGCTGAAAGTCTCATCAAAAAATAATGTTTATTCCATGCACTTTACCCACAATGTATCCTCATTAATTCAGGCATGTAACCAGGGTATCCTTAGGGCAAGGAAGAGTAAACATAAAAACACTTTCTTGAGCAGCATGCTCGCAGCCGTGAGCAGAGGCGTGGGCATGGGAGGTTTTCTAAAGGAGCTCATTGTGAAGGGTGCCATGCATGTGGGAGACCCCCCAAAGCCCCCGAATTGTGTCTGGAGGGTGTGCCCCTTGGGGTATAGGCTTCCCCCGCTAGGCAAGCGTTCTAGAAATCCACAGGCAGTAGTGTGCCAGCGAACACTGTTGTGAGAGGCTGCGTTTAGCTTCAGTGAATCTTTTTAAAGATTCTTTCACCCCGTTTGCCCGTTTCATGATGGGTAATGTTCACAAACAAGCTGCCCACACCACTGAGTGTTCACCGGTTTCTGACCACAGACGACCTGACTCCCGTGACCCACCCGCCCTATTCACCCAATCTCACCTCAGGTGACTATTTTGTTGTTTCCCTGGATGAAAAAAGCCCTCAGAGGGGAAAGTTTTGCTGATGTGGGAGAGGTGAAACAAGAAAATGGCAGAAGCACTAGAAGACGTTAAAACCGACAGGTTAAAAAACTGTTTAGAGCCATGGAAAAAGCGTATCAATAGGTGTATTGCATCAAACAGAGAGCACGTTGAAGTTGACTGAAGTTCAAACGTAAAAATAAATATGAAATTTTTGATAGGTAAATTCAGTTTGGGGGGTTTTCCCTTGCGGGCTGTGGTGAACACGTGGGACACTGTGACTCAAGACAGAGTTGTGTGTGTCTGCCACAATCTCCGGCCTGTGACTGGTTTCAGATGATGAACAAGAGAGTGAGTCCAAAGGTTCCTTCATGTCAAAGGAGGAAAAAAGAAATGTCTGCCTTTGCATATGCAAAACACAGGCCTCCAGAGTTTAGCAGTAAGCTGGAAGAAACGGATATAGAGGTTTTTAATATTGACAGCGAAGCTCCATTTCTTCGTTTATCGGTCGATGCTGAAATCGCCCAAAGGGTTGTGAATCAAGGCGATTGTGATAACAGTGATGGAGATGGCGTTAACGCTGCAGGGAGAGTGCCTGATGGCGTGGTGGAGTGTGACAGGATTATCAAGGGACTGGAGCCGTGTGCGTTCACAGCAGAGCAAGAAATTGTGTCTGCCTGTAAAATCAGAGAGAGAGGTCTGAGACAAAAAACATTGTTAATGAGGCAAATGACCCTGGAGGAAATTTTTTTTTTTTTTTTAGTTGGAGTCTCACTCTGTCGCCAGGGCTGGAGTGCAGGGGTGTGCTCCTGGCCACCACAGCCTTGACCTGCTGGACTCAGGCGATCCTTCCGCCTCGGCCTTCCAAGTAGCTGGAACTGCAGGTGCCGCGCTGCCATGCCTGGCTAATTTTTTAATCTATTGTATAGATGAGATCTCGCCCTGTTGCCCAGGCTGGTCTTGAATCTGCGGTCTCAGGCAATCCTCTCACCTCGGCCTCCCAGAGTGTTGGGATCATAGGCTTGAGCCATCGCGCCTGGCTGAGGAAACATTTAAAAAGCTATCCAGTACAATATTATAGCTAGACAGGAGGAATGAGTTGTAGCAGTTAAAAATCATTTATTGTATAGTTTCAAAAGCTAGGAGAGAGGATCTGTAATGTTCCCAACACCAATAAAAGATCGGTGTTTGAGGTGCTGAATATGCTCATTACCCTAATTTGCTCATTGCACATTGGGTAAGTGTATCAAAATGTTACTCTGTATGTCATAAATGTACAATTGTTATGTCTCAACTAGATTTTGTTTTAAGTGCCATCTTGCAGAATGCCTCTTACTTTATAAGGAACCCGCTCTCTGGTTCTTCAACTGCTTCTGATGCTTCGCCACACCTTAAAAAAAAGAAACGAAAAGAAAAACAATGTCTAGCAAACTTTTCATCCAAAAGCGGCCTCTTAGGGGGAGACTGGAAGCTGTCGTTAGTTGTCGTTTTGTCCAACAGCTGACACAGGTGTTCTGGTGAGGCTGTCGTGCAGCTTAATTACCCTGAACCATGATTTTTTCTAAACTGTCTTAATGGTTTGTTATATTTTTCACGTTAAACACTTCTGTGTGAACAAGTGGAAGAAATGGATTGTTTAGCAAATAAATTCAGTCAAAAATGGTGATGATGGCAGACAACCAGAGGCTATCCACCTGGGTGGCTAAGAGTGACGTCTTTGCTTTCTGATGGGTCAGTGCACACAAACTTTATTTCATGCACAAGCTTATTTAAAGCACTGTATACGATTACCTGCAGGTTATGTGCATAAGTTGAAGATAAAACATAAATGGTGCATATGAAACATAAATGAATATTCTGTTTCGTCTCGGTCCATCCCCAAGAGATCTCATTATGTATATGTAGATATTCCAAAATCTGGAAAAAAAAAAATCTAAACCACTTCTGGTCCCAAGCATTTCAAATAGGAGCCTGTAACCTGAATCGCTAATTTAACCGTTTCTATTTTCAGAATTCCTATTACGTCTGATTATTTGATGTTAGGCTGCTTACACTGGTCCACTAATTTAAAACAATGTTTAAAAACCTCTCCTCTCTTATGTTCTATTCCAGAAGATTTCCTCTATTTTTATCTTTTTTTTAATTTTTATTTTTGAGTTGGGGAATCTCACTCCGTCCACCCAGGCTGGAGTGCAATGGCATGCTTACGGCCACCCCAGCATCAACCTGCTGGGCTCAGGCGATCCTTGTGCCTCAGCCTCCCAAGTAGCTGGAACTTTAGGCATGCACTACCACATCCGGCTAATTTTTTTATTCATTGTAGAGATGAGGTCTCGCCAAGTTGCCCAGGCTGGTCTCAAACCTAAGGGCTCAGGCAGTCCTCTTACCTCTTACTTCAGCCTCCCAAAGTGCTGGGATTACAGTCTTGAGCCACAGTGCCTGGCCTATTTTAGCTTTCATTTATTCATTTTCTTGATGCTTTTGTTTTTGCTCTTATATTTGTAAGAGCTCTTTCATATTCTCTGAATGTCCCCTTTATTATATATCCTGTTTGTGTTTCACAGATGCGTATTTTATCTCTTGGAGGCTTGAAATTATAGATTTTTTTAAAAAAGTTTCTTCTGCTTGCATTGTCTCTCTTTTCTCTGAGTTTCTCCCTCTCTCTCTCTCTCTCTCTCTCTCTCTCTCTGTTCTCATCTTCCTCTTTCATGTTGAGAGGCGTTCCCCAAACGACTGGCAAACTTTGCCCAAAAAGTCTAGCAAGAACCCTGTGGGCATGGGCTGGGCTTGCTGGCAGGTGGGCTGCCCGGTCAGGCAAGAAATCAGCGATCCATCATTTCATCTGGGCAGCACACATGACCGTCTCTGCAGGTTTTTCCCATAAGCCGGTGGGGCTCCCCAGAGAGGATCCCTCCGGTTTCTTCCCAAGGGGCAGGCAGCGAGGGCAGAGCCCTGCAGCCGGGTTCGTGGGAGCTGAGTAGGGAGCGGCGCCCGGTGCTCTCACCGGTGTGAGCACGGGGTTCCCCCTTGCGCCCTGTCTTCAGCCAGGTGCCGTGACGCCACCTTCAGATGCATCGGTGTCCCTGAAGCCAGAGCCTATTGGGGTCCATTTCTCCAGAGAGAAACCCCGGTGGCTCACTAGAACAGGAGAGGGGCATTCATCTCGCGGCCTAGGGTGAGGGACTTCCCACCCTCCTCCGCTCCCGACCGGTCTCTTGTCTCGTCCTTCAGGGATCCTGGGCCTCTCGCCACTGGGCTGCTGTCCTCTGGCTCTGGGCACAAGCAGCTTACCCGTGGGCACGCCCCTCAAAGGCGGGATTTCCCTCGCGTCTCCTCTGCCATGTCGGGTCCCAACCGCTTGTCTGTCACTTTCGACCCTCCAACATCCCGTCGATGCCTCTTTGCTCTTGTTCTCTTTTCCCTTGCAGATTGCTATCTTTTTTTTTATTCCTTTGCTATCATTTTAGGGCACTGGTTGAAGGAAATGGAAATTAATGTGCGCATTTAGTCTGCAGTGTGTATATGGAAATAGAGACCTTTATTGAGACATTCGAAGAATAACAAAGTCACTGATGATAACGAAGATGATAGTGACTGTTGTCACTCAGGGTGTCAGCCACTTGGTAGCCATGGTCTCATGACAACCTCAAGCTAAGCATTCTTTCTCCCCACACCACAGGTGAAGAAAGAGATGTTCTGTGTTTGTTCAAAGGCAGTGGTTCTTTGTTTTGCTTTTGAGATGAGGCTTTGCTCCGTCGTGCAGGCTGGAGTGTGGTGGCGAGATCACAGCTCACCGCAGCCTCAAGCTCCAGGGCTCAGTGATCCTCCCACCTCTGCCTCCCCAGATGCTGGGATTACAGGCATGAGCCACCACGTCTGGCCAATGCCAGTGGTTCTGCGGGTAGAGGGGAGGGGATGAGGGCAGATCTGTCTCGACAGCCCGCTCTCGATCCCTGACCCTTAACCATCCCAGGCCTTTGTACACACACACGCACACAGGAAGGGAGAGAACATCGCACAGTGAGCCCACAGTTTTGCGCGGCTTTCTTTTCTAATTTAAACATAGGTTTTGGACATCCAGCTACTTCAGCCCACATAGAACACCCTTATTCTTTTTAACAGCAGCATACTATTTCACAATGAAATGTACCACCATGGTTCAACCCTGTGGAGGGGCACATATGTCATCTCAAACCTCACGACTTCTTAGCTGTATGACTTGAGATGAATCAAGCCTCCGTTGGGGTCTTAGTTTCCTCATCTTAGAAAATGGAAGCACGGGCTCGGTGGCTCAGCCTGTCATCCCGCACCTCTGGGAGGCCTAGGTGAGTGGATGGCCTGAGCCCGCGGGTTCAAGACCCACCTAGGCAACTTGGCGAGACCTCATCAAAAAATCAGCTGGGCCTGGTAGCACGCGCCTGTAATTCCGGCTACTCGGAAAGCTGAGGCGGAAGGATCGCCGGAGCCCAGCAGGTCAAGGCTGCGGTGGCCGGGAGTGGCCACGGCACGCCAGTCTGGGTGACAGAGTGAGACTCCGACTCAAAAAAAAAAAGGAAGTAAGGGCAACCCCTTCAGGTCCCCTCCCACTGTGGGAGCTCTTCTGTCCTTTCAATAAATCCTGCTTTAAAAAAAAAAAAAAAAAAATGGAAGCATACCAGACATGGTGGCACACACCTGTAGTCCCAGAACTTTGGGAGGTTGAGAAGGGAGAATTGCTTAAGCCCAGGAGTATGGGACCAGCCTAGAAACCTAATGAGATCTTGTCTCTACAGGAATTCAGAAAAATTAGCTGGGCATAGTGGCACATGACTGTAGTCCTAGCTACTTGGGAGGCTGAGGCAGGAGGATTGCTTGAGTCCAGGAGTTTGAGGCTGTGGTGAGCCATGATCATGCCATTGCACTCTAGCCTGGGAGACAGAGTGAGACTCTGACTCAGAGAGAGAGAGAGAGAGAGAGAGAGAGAGAGAGAGAGAGAGAGAATTAGAATAGGGTTCATTCTAGCATAATTCCATTTTATAAAGTATAAAAATCATCACATATACTCTGCAGTGGGTTGAATGGTGGCCTGCTCAAAACATATGCCAGCATCCTAATCTCTGTAACCTGTTGTTGTGAATTTATTTGGAACAAAGCTCTTTGCAGATGTGGTTAAGTAAGAATCCTGAGATGAGAAGATAATCCTGGTTTATAGCTGATGATATCCAAGGTCAAGTGTCCTTACAGGAGACACACAGAGACGAGGAGGAGGCAAAGGGACCCTGGCAGCAGAGATTGGGAGGAGGTGGTCCCGGCCCAGGCATGCCGCAGCCACCGGGAGCTGGGAGAGACAAGGAAGGATTCTTGCCTAGAGCTGTAGGAGGGAGCATGACCCTGCTGACATCTCGGTTTCGGACCTTGGTTTTATTATCTCATGGTTCCACAGCCTCTGGAACCATGAGATAATAAATTTATGTTGCTTAACGACCGCAAGCTTGTGGATAATTTGTAAGAGCAGCCTCAGGAAATCATGCTACTGGGACAAGATTTTTAAGATGAAAATATCAGCTTAGAACACCCCAGAATTCTCCCACGCACGACCCACTGGTTTCTGGAGACCTAGTATAGCTAACTTGGGTGGGCGTTTTTTTGATCTCAAGCTCGGTTAATTTCTTGCAGGCTCTGCAGTTTTCTCTGCAGGACGTACGTGAAAACCTCCTCGTCTCCGTCCCATCTCTCTCTCGAGATGGGACTCCAGGTGGGCAATTTACACAAGGTTCTGTGCTGGCTCAGATCACACAGTGCCAGCGAAGCGTCGTGGCTCCGCAATCAGCGCTGGTCCACAACACCCAAGAGAGACGCAGGGCCTGGAGGGAGTCTCTGGGTCTGCTCTGGAAAGACGAAGCCCTCCGTGAGTGTCGGGTGGAAAGATTCTCAGGAGCCCAACCCTGTGACTGAGAAACAGAGGCCCAGAGAAGGCGAATAACTCGTTAAAGTCGTGCAGCTAGCATGTGGTCGAGCTGGGACTTTGAACTCAAGCTGGAAGTCGAGACTCCTGTCTCCTCACTCCTGCTCCCAGTGTAGGGGCTTGTGAGTCTCTGAGACCTGGAGACATAGCCTGACTCATGGGCCCAGAGAATGTGGCCAGATCCTTTGTAGGCCTATCCCCTGCAGCCCCACGATGAAGAGTGAGGCAGAAAAAATGAACCAGCTTTCACAAAAAAGAAATTCTCTTTGTGCCTCCTCTGCACCTGGCCCGGTGTCGGGGGCTGGGGCTGAGGCGCATGGCGGTCCTCGCCGTTGAGGATGGAGTGCAGGGGTTGACACAAACCACAGCCCCTACGGAGCCCCGGACATTTGCGCCAGGCACGGCCTCGGGACCACTCAACTAGCATCAGGCGTTCCCACCAGACAGGCGAGGGATGCAAGGTTCGGGAAGGAACAGCTCAGGAAGGGTCACGCAGCTTCAGAGTGGTGTTATGGACCCCGTGTGGCCCCCCAGACTTATATGTTGAAGCTCTAATTACAATGTGATGGCATTTATTGGGGGCGTTTGGGAGATACTTCGGTCTTGACGACGAGGCCTTCATAAATGCGATTCTTCTATGCCCTTCTGAGAGCCAGAGAGCTCACTGGCTTGCTTTCTGCCACGCAAGGAGGCAAGAAGAAGCCAGCCATCTGCAGCCCAGAAGTGGGCCCTCCCCAGAGCCTGACCGTGCTGGAAGCTTCATCTTGGACTTCCAGCATTCAGAGCTGAGGCAAACCAATGTCTGTTGTTCAAAAGCCACCCCGTCTACAGGGCTTGGTTATCGCAGCCGCAACAGACCGAGACAAGTAGTGAAGCCGGGTCAGAACGCAGCTCTCTCCGACTTGCAGTTTGGGCAAGAGGGAGCGTGGGCAGGCGACGGCCCGCTGCCCCAAGGCGTGCAGCCCCAGGTGGTCCTCTTCCCCGGAACGCTGCCCATCGCTAACCTCGGACAGGACGGCTGCAGGAGGGGAGGGAAGAGGGCAGGACACGTGGAAAAGGCCTCTCCTCACGCACGTGGGCCCAGGCAGAGCCTGTCTTGAGTCTGAGTTCCGTGACATCAGTGTTATGGAGCTGGGTTGTGTCTATGGACCCTCTAGGGATCTCTTGACCCACGAAGTGGGGTTCCTGTCATCATTAACCTGTGGATGGGAGGGCAACGGAGCGTGACCAGAGGTGGCTTTGGAAGGTCTTACTGGGCCCCTTTCCTGTGTCTCTTCCTCGGGCCTGAGGGCCGGCTGACTGGCAGGCAGCTTCTCCACCATGTGGAGGCAGCCAGCCCCAGCTGGGCCCGGCCCTGCACATCTGCCCCGGGCCTATGAGCAGAGGGGCCTCATGCCGTGCCAGTCAGTGCCTCTCACGCCTGGCTTCGGGCTGCCTGTGTGACCCCAGCTAGCTCCCTCACCTCTCTGAGCCGAGGCTTCCTCACCTCCAACGTGGGATGACTCCAGTGATAACACAGTCTCCACCTGGCAAGTTTGTCTGGAAAACAAAAATTTCAACGGCGTGCGGGGCAGGCTTTGCCAAAACATCGGTGCCAAACACACACCAGATTTTCCTGTCCCGTGTGCTCTCACGGACTCTTCAACTGCACTTAACCACCATGTCACTGCCATCTCGAAGGCTGATCTCTGTGGTCAGGGTGAAAGCTCCCTGCCGGCCGGGGCCTTGGTTGCTCTGCTCACGGCTGAATTCTCGATTTCTGCACAGAGCCTCCCGCATCGGTGCTCAATAAACATTGAATAAGCGACTCCATACAAATATTCTTGTTCATAAGAGATTGAATGATAAAGGATAGAAAAACCTTTTGTCTCACAGGTCCTAGACTTTGTCTTCTAGCATGCGCATACAGACTCCTGGCTAGTCAGTCTCTCCGTCCTTCTCACGCTCTCCAAATCGCCGCCTCTGTCCGTCCTGCTTCCTCGCCTGAGTTTGGGCCAGCAGGGACTCTTCTTCCTTGGCCCTCCTGGGCAGCGCTTGGCACTTCCCCCGGGGCGTTTGCGTGCCTTGGCTGAGCAGAGGTCAGACTGTCTGGGCCCGGGGCCCTCGTGGCCTGGCCCCAAATCCAGCTCTGGTAAGACCGGCCCAGCGCTGGTCTCAGTGACAGACTGAAGCCGCTGAAGGCCTAGGCCAGGCAGAAACCTCCTGATCAGCATGGAAATGATGTCAGGAATCCGAAAAAATATATGTTTTGGCTGGAGCCCTGTGTTAACCCCTCATGGGCTGCCTCGGCTGAAAGGCTTTTGTTTTGCTTTGTTTTGTTTTGCATGCCGACTATCTGAGAACTGCTTGGCACTTGGGAATTTTCCACTGGCGTGAGCTGAGCCTACCAGTGCCAAGAAAGGAGAGAAGAAAATCAGGCAAATGGGCCCTGCTTTCCTGCCAGTCTCAATTTGGGAGACTTTTTCCATCCTTGGGGCTGTTTGTGAGAAATCAAGCTCCGAGGCCTTCTAGGGAAAATCTTCGGGCTTTTGATTCTCCGGTGTGGAAATTCTTCGTTTTGGAATATTAAGTGGCAACATGAGAAGGGGGTTAGAGAGGCCAAGACAGTTGTGTGGTTGTGTCTATGGACCCTCTAGGGATCCATATTTTTTTTTTTCCTTTATCATAGGGAGGCAGTGTGGTTTCTGCAGTCTGAAAAGGCTTCATCAGACTGTGGCTTCACTACTTACTGAGTGGGTTGGAGAAATCATGCCATCTCCTGAGCCTCAGTTTTCTGCTCTGTAAAAAGAGTTAATGGCACTTAAAATTTTTTTTTCTTTTTTTAGAAACAGGGTCTTGCTATGTTGTTCAGTCTGGTCTCAAATTTCTGGTTTCAAGTGATCCCCTCACCTTGGCTTCCCAAAGTGCTGGGATTATAGGCATGAGCCACTGAGCCCACCCAGACGATGGTACTTCATCTAATTATCGTGAGGAGTAACTGTGTTGATTCTGTGGTCTTCTTCTCTCCGGTCTTTGTGTGTGTGTGTGTGTGTGTGTGTGTGTGTGTGTGTGTGTGTGTGTCTTTTAAGAATGAAGAGCTTGGTGGAGCTGGTGTTTGCTTCCAGGGGCCTCTTGGGGCTCACTGCCTAATCACCTCTAAAGAGCCCTCCTGGTGTCAATCAAAAGGAGACCTGCGTTCTCAGCTAGGAAGTTGAGTCTTGGAGGATGGGCCCTGGGCTGACAGGGCAGGACCTGCTTGTGTCTCTTCCGATCAGCATTCATCAAGAGCGGATGTGTCTGGCAGGGTGGTTTTCCAGGCAGCGTGTGCCAAGAGGGAGAATGGAGCAGGTCAGAAGGCAGAATGGCATAGCCTGCTGAGCTGATGTGTTTTATGTTCCTCTCCCTCTGGAAACCTCCCTTTGAAAATTTGTTGGCCTTTAGGGAAGAAACCTCCATAGAAACTTTTAGTCGTACGTCGACTGTGTTATAGAACAGACATGAAGGGAAGAATCTCTGTAGAGAGAGTGAACTGTCTGGAAGCCCCGAGCAGGCTGACAACCTGCCCTTCAGACGAATGTCCTCGAAGCGTTGACTTCAAATTCACACGGGCAGGCTGGGAGGGGAGGTGGGGCTTTTGTCGGGCTCGCAGAAAGGCGTGCAAACATGGGGAAGTGAGACCCCTGGTGGCCGCTTCAACCTCTCCTTTGCTGTCAAAACAATTCTGCTCTGGCTCAAACTTGCAGGCTTCACAGTGTAAAACAAAACTTTTGCAATTAACTGAGACCTCCCTACTTAGATTACATAAACTCTCTATTAATCTTCAAGTCTGCCTTTGGGAGTCTTATTCTTCAACCCATGAGGCACCTCACAGAATTGCCCTCGAGGGAGGTTTTTTGTTTGTTTGTTTGTTTGTTTTTGAGTTGGAGTCTCACTGTCGCCCAGGCTGGAGCACAGTGGCCGCTCCCGGCCACCACAGCCTCGACCCGCTGGGCTCTGGCGATCCTTCCGCCTCAGCCTTCCCAGTAGCAGGAATTACAGGCATGCGCTACCATGCCTGACTGATTTTTTGATTTATTGTAGAGATGAGGTCTCACTGCCAGGTGGGTCTCGAACCCATGGGCTCAGGCAATCCACTCATCTCAGCCTCCCAAAGCCGTGGGATGACAGGCCGAGCCACCGAGCCCGGCTCGAGGGAGGTTTTGATCAATAGAATTCTGACCCTCTTGCTGCCCCAGGAATGATTTGGCCCCTTTCGTAAGTTGCTCCAGGAACATGCTCAGCTGCTGTTGTCTTCCAACTTTTTTTTTTCTTATTTTGAGACAAGGTCTCTCTCTGTTGCCCAGGTGGGAGAGCAGTGGCACCATTATGGCTTACAACCACCTCAGATTCCTGGACTCAAGCAATCCTCTTGAATAGCTGGGATTACAGGAGTGCAACACCATGCTTGTTTAATTAAAAAAAATTTTTTTTATAGACACAAAGTCTCACCATGTTGCTCAGGCTGGTCTCAAACTCCTGGCCTCAAGTGATCTTTCCTCCTTGGCCTTCCAAAGTGTTAGGATTACAGGCATAAACCATAGTACCTGGCCAGCTATTGGCCCGTAACTTAACTCTGTGAGGATACTGAAGTGGAAGACTTTTCCACCCCATTTTCCCTAGACCAGAGAGGTTGGCCACGTAGCACCATGGCATGAAGTCTGTGTATTAGATCTGTGAGGCCCTGTTCCGTCCCTTGATGGAGAGTCTCCGTTGCAAACTTAAAAGTTAAGGGTTTCTTTATATTAAGGAAACTGGCAATTTATTGCAGCTTATAAAACATAGCACAGGCCTACTATAAAACATAGTACGGCCGGGCTCGGTGGCTCAACCTGTCATCCCGCGCCTTTGGGAGGCTGAGATGAATGGATTACCCGAACCCGTGGGTTTGAGACCCGCCAGGGCAGGCGAGACCTCATCTCTACAATAAAATCAAAAAATTAGCCGGGCATGGTAGCGCACGCCTGTAATTCCGGCTACTCGGAAGGCTGAGGTGGAAGGATCGCCGGAGGCCAGCGGGTCGAGGCTGCGGTGGCCGGGAGTGGCCACTGCACTCCAGTCTGGGCGACAGAGTGAGACTCCAACTCAAAAAAAAAAAAAAAAAACCATAGTACATATTTCTTAAGAGGCAGTGTGGTGCAGTGGCTATAAGAGTGGCCTTTAAGTCCAAACTTCTGGTGTCAAATCCGACCATGAACCAGCTGTGAGACTTTGAGAAACTTACACAATTTGCCTCCATGTGTATAATGAGGATTATAATTGTATTTACCTCATTGTTCTGGGGACTAAATGCAATCATGCTTTCAAAATGCTAGAGCCAAGTGTGGCATATCATAGTAGGCAGAATAACGACCCCTCAAAGATGTCCTCTTTCTACTTCTTAGAGCCTGTGAGTACATCAGGTGCATGGCAAAGGGGAATTCGAGTGACACGTGGAATTATGGTTGCTCGTCCACTGTCCTTGTGATGGGGAGCGAATTCTGAGTGATCTGGGTGGCCTGATGTCATCCCAAGGGTCCTTATAAGTGGAAGGAAAAGGCAGAAGACAGAGAACCAGATAGGAGGCAGCCTGAGAAGGTGGCGGCTTGGAGGTGCTAGTGTTGGAGATGGAGAGAAGGGTCCTGACCCAGGGTATGCTGGTGCCTCTAGCAGCTGGAAGAGACAAAGACAAAAATCCTCCTCTGCAGCTTTCAGAAAGGAGCACAGCCCTGCTGACACCTTGATTTTAGACCCATGTTGGGCTTCTGACCTACAGAAATCAAGGAACATACATTTGTGTTGTTATAAGCCACTGAGTTCATAGTGATATGTTACAGAAAGTGAATAAACATATGACAGGTGATGGGAAAATATGAACTTTCCATTTTTCCATTACAACTGTTCAGATGTTTCTTCTCTCAACCCCGATAGAGCAGAAATGACAAATTTATTTGCAATGACCAGTACCATGCCAGGCATACAGTAGGTATCCTGGAATAGATGAATGGACAGACTAACTAACATGGAAATCTTGGTAAACCAGCACTGGTTGTGTTTCTAATGTGTGGTGATATGGTGGGCTGAATAATGGCCCCACGGGTGTCCATGGCCTGATCCTCAGAATTTGTGAATATGTTACCTCACACACAAAAGGAATTTGCCCTGTGATTGAGTTAAGTAAGGGTCTTGAGATGGTTAATTTCATGCATCAACTAACTGGGTTAAGGGAAACATTTCCGGGTGTGTCTTTTGAGGGTGTTTCCGGAAGAAATTAGCCTTTGAATCTGTAGACGGAGTAAAGAAGATCCATTTCACCAATGTGGGTGGACATCACCAGCAGTTGAGGGCCTGGATAGAACAAAACAGTGCAAGAGGGCCAAGTGTGGTCTGTCTTCTTGAGCTGGGACATCCAATCAGAGCTCCTGATTCTCAGGTCTTTGGCCTCAGACTGGAAGTTATGCCATCAGCTCTCCTAGGGCTTGGGCCTTCAGACTCAAACTGAATGACACCACTGGCTGTCCTGGGTCTCCAGCTTGCAGGTGGCATATTGCGTGACTTTTTGGACGCCATAATCGCATGAGCCAATTCCCCTGTACATCTCCTCTTATAGATCTCTGTATCTCCTATTGGTCCTGTTTCTTGGGACTCAAATCCTGACTCATACAAATAGTGTCAGTTTTCGATTGCTGTGTAACCATGTTACCGCAAAATTAGCAGCTTAGAAGAACACACGTTGACTATCCTGATTATCTGAGTTGGCCCAATGTAATCAAGAGTGTCCTTATAAACGGGAGACAGAGAGTCAGGGTCAGAAAAATGATGTGATGGTGGAAGCAGAGGTTAGAAGATGAAGGAAGAAGCCATGAGCCTAGGAATGCAGGTGGCCTCTAGAAGCCGCGAAAGAGAAGAAAAAGCTTCTCCCCTAGAGCTTCCAGGAGGTCCCAGCCCTGCCCCATGCCTTAATTTGAGCCCAGTAAGACTGATTTCAGGATTCTGGCCTCTGTAACTGCATGTGAATACATCTGTGTTGTTTTAAGCCACTAAGTCTGTGGTACTCGGTTACAGCACGGGACAGAAAAGTAGTGCAGCTGACACAGGAGAAAGGTTTCCTTCCTGCTGGCTGAGTGTACATCCGTAAGATGATGTATTTCACTCGTTTTCGGAAACCAAAGCTGTATTAGTTATGCATGACTGCATAACACTACTACCACGAACTTAGCAGCTTAAACCAGCTCCCATCTATGGTCTTATAACTTCCGAGGGTGAGGAATCTGGTCACAGCTTGGCTGGGTCCTCTGCTCCAAGCTCTCACAAAACTGCCATCAAGACGTTGGCTGGGGCTGTGGTCTCATCCGAGGTTTGACTGGGGAGAAGTTCTGCTTCTGTGCTCCAATTCGGGCAGTTCCTCGCAGGTGGCTGGGCTGAGCGCCTCACTCTCCCTGTTTGCCTGGAGGCTAGAGCTGCCCTCAGACCATGGCCATGAGGCTCTCTCCATCGGGTAGCTTGACTTCTTGCTTCTCCACACCCGGCGGGACAGAGGTTGCGATCTTGTGTAAGGTCTTCATGCATGTCCCATCACACACTGCAGGCCTCAACGACACTTAAAGGGAGGGGATCCCACAGGAGTATGGGCATCAGCTCACGTGGGCCACCCCACGGTTCGTCTTCCACCATGACCCAGGGAGGGTGAGAAGGGGAAGCAGACATTCTGTGGCTCGAGGGAGGCAGTGTGATGTGGGAGTTGAGAACCCTGACTCAGGCGACTGTGCTTTGGGTCAGATTCCAGCTACGGCATTTCCTGGTCTTGAGAACGTTTCTTGGCATTCGGAGTCTCAGCTTTCTCAACCATCAAATGGGAATGAGAGTGCACCAGGCTCTTAGGATTGTTTTGAGGCTCCGAGTTGCTCCTGAATGCGCAGGACCCAGGCCCGAGGAAGCCCTTGATCAATGTCACCCTGTTCGCTGCGTTCCGAGGAAGTTGTTTGGGTTGTTTTGCGCCGTAGGGCGTCTGTGGTTGTAGATTCCAGGAAGCGGTGTGGTTTGCAGCTGGGCATGTTCTTGTCTCCCAGTGTCCATCCTCCCTATTTCTCTCTGATCACGGAGTCTCCCTGTTTCGGCTAGGGACAGGGCCATCTAGCCAAAACCATGCTTCTTCACTCCTCTTGCAGTGGCAAGAACAGCCATGTGACCAAATTTTGGTGGGGGAAGTGTGAGCAGAGCTCTCCCCTTCCTCTAGCCTCTTCCTGCCAGCAGGAACGTGATGGGAGTACACCTCAGTACAAGCCACGGTGACAGCAGAGAATGAGATGGAAGTCCTCTGCTTCCCGACTCCTCCCCAGCCCTGGCCTGTCTACCCAGACCCCACGTGAGTGAAAAATAAACGTCTTCCTTTTGAGGCTGGTCACTTGTTAAGACAGCCTCATCTGGGTCTTATTTAGTATGTGGTTATTCTATTTATTTATTTAGTACATGGCTTTTACTGTCGGGACATCGCTGGTGGCAGAATGTGGGGTGGACGGACTCATCCCTGCTTAGAAATCGCCCACGAAGCCTGCCTGAGCCTGGATTCCCAGATAGCAGAGCCTGAGACCAAGGCTTTCACACGGGAACTTTATGAGGGTGCAGGTGTGGGGGACAGAGCGTGAGCTGAGTGGGGGAGGCACTGGCCCCACCCGTGGTGACGGGTGGCCGGATCGCCAGTTCTTCCATGAGAATCACCCCAGATACAAGGGAGAGAGAGCACAGCGATTCTCCACTGGCTCTCAAGTCCTGCTGTTCAAAAGTTAGCCCACTGGGTGTTCGTTTCTCACGTTTCCGGGCAGTGCACGTGCCATCTTGCAGCATCCTGAGCCTAGTGTTGACAGAAAAACACCAGGTGAGATGCCATCACATTGCTGCTGCCAGAGGCAGGGTAGAGCCTGTGTAGACCTGGCTGCTGCTGCCAAGGCTGGGCTCAGAGCCAGGTGAGGCCAGGAGAATCTGAGCTTTTGCACAGGAGGGGTCTCTGACAGTCCTCAGAGCGGTGGGCCAACCTGGCAAAGGCCTGTCTTCCCCACCCTTGCTTTCCCTTGAAATCAAGGTGTCACAGGGCTGCACCCCCTCTGGGGGCTCTAGGGGAGGGTCCTTCCCGCCTCCTTCAGCTCCTGGTGGCTCCAGGCGCTCCTTGGCTGGTGACCACATCACTCCGATCTTTGCCTCACACGGACTCTCATCTTGTCTTGTGTTTCTCTCAATGTATCTTCCCCTTTTCTGCTGCTTCTGGGGGACTCGTCCCTGGTTTGAAGACCCACCAAAATGCAGCATCGAGTTGTCTCGAGACCCTTCCTCAATTACATCTGCAAAGGCATGATCAGCAAAGACCTGTTGGGGTGTGGACTGCCACATCAGCAGGTCTACATAAGAAAGGGTCGACACGAGACTGAGGGACAGGAAGGGAACCAACCGCAGACATGGCGAAGCAATGTCCTTCTCTCACGGCCTTCCTCTGGGCTGCGGATCTGGCCTCTCCCAGGGTCAACAAACCAGCCGAGTCTCAGGCCCTTCCCGCTCTAGCCAAACCAGACAGAAAGATGAGAGAGCGTTTCCCCTTGCGGCAACTCTATCCAAAGTCCCAGGCAAGGACTCCATCGGCCCAGCCTGGGTCGTATGCTTACTCCTGGGCCCCACTCCGTAACCGGGGGCACGGGTTACCAGGCCCAAGCCCATCGGGACCTCATGGAGCAGGGAGAGGACAGGCTGCAAAGTAAGAGAGGCCGAGGGTCATGGGAGGAAGGGCACAGAGGGGTGCCGGAGGCGGCAGACCTCCACCTCATCAGACCCCAGTGGCCATCTTCTGACCCTCCCACAGCACCACACAACACGCTCCTCCCCAAACCCTCCATTCCGACCCGCCGCGATGCCTGGCACATGCTGTTTCCTCTGCAGGAGCCGTCTTCTCGGGCAGTCTTACTGGCCCGCCCGCCTCCTGTCCACCAGCCCCAGCCCCAGCTGAGCCGGATCTGCCCTCGGTGCTCTGCTGGCCTCTGATTCCAGTGATCGCCAAGCTTGAGTGTTGCGTCTTCATGATCTGAGAGTCTCCTTCACTGAGCCCAGACCCCAGATCTAGTTGTCCCTCTAGACAGCAGGGGTTAGGGAATGGGTGCTGAATGAATGAATGAATGAGTGAATGAAGGAAATCTTGGGTGGGCTGGGAAAAGAGCCACGGCAGGGGTATGCACCGGCGGTTCAGAGAGGCTGTGGTCGTTTTCTGTGGCTGCTGTAACGAAGTGTCACAAACGGGGGGCTTAAAACAGCAGGAATGTATTTGCTCACAGCTCTGGGAGCCAGGAGTCTGA
The DNA here is from genome assembly GCA_027257055.1 of Cephalopachus bancanus. Classification (NCBI taxonomy): domain Eukaryota; kingdom Metazoa; phylum Chordata; class Mammalia; order Primates; family Tarsiidae; genus Cephalopachus; species Cephalopachus bancanus. Next base: position 639,923 of record JAPVLO010000500.1, on the reverse strand, counting down.
AGTCTAGGTGTCAACAGGGTTAGTTTTTCCGAGGTCCTGAGGGAAAAGCCATGCCATAGCTGTCGCCTGGCTTCCCACAAGGACGTCAGTCCTTGAATTTAGGGCCCACCCTAATCTAGTGTGATGTCATCCTAAGCAATCGCATCTACAAATACTCTGCTTCCAAATAAGGTCCTATTCAGAGGCTCTTGGCGGACATGAATTGTGGAAGGACACTATTCAACACAGCACAGAGGGCTTCTGCACACCTTTCAGGGGGTCCTCGAGGAATCAGACCCCACAGCCCCTTTGATCTGCTTCCCCTTCAGCCTTGTCCTGCTGTCCCATCTCCCCCTGCTCCTGGGGTCACCTCCCAAAAAGAAGTACCTACACCCAAGCCCTGTCTCGGACAGTGCTTTTGGAGGCACCAAACCAAGACAGTGGTAGAATGCACACTGGCTTCGGAGGTCTTGTTTTGTTTTAATAGAGACAGGGTCTTGCTGTGTTGCCCAGGCTGGTCTAGAACTCCCGGCCTCGAACAATCCTCCTTTTTCGGCTTCCCACAGCACTGGGATTACAGATGTGAGACACTGCATCCGGCCACACCTCTTTTTAGTACTAGCCGCTGGGGCCACCTTGTTTCTTACCCAGCAACCGAGTCACCACCCAACAGCCACAGACCAGAGACTTTACAAATCACAGTGAACATTGACTGAGGATTCACCTTATGCTGAGAACGGATCTCAGCGGTTTACTAATCCATTAATATGCCCATCAGTGGGAAGGGTATTTTTGTTGCCCCCACTTACAAGCAAGAATACCGAAGCCCAGATGGACTGTGCGACTCACCCAAGGTCACACAGCGAAGGAATGACAGAGCCAGGTTTGATCCAAGCCGCTCGCCTCCAGAGCACGCGCTCCTGCTCTCCATGTCTCCAGGGAACACAGTGATCACCTGACTCACTGTGTCCTTATGCCGGCCGGGGCCACCTGTGGCCACTCACCTCTGCCTTGAACTAAGCAGATGTCGTGGCTGAAGCCTTGACCTTGCTGCTGCCTGCACCAGGGGAGGCTCAAAAGGTAAAAGCACGAGCTGTTTCTTCTTCGTATTTTTCCTGCAGCAAGGTAGTATTTGTTTAATTGACAAATAAAAATGGTGCTTATTGATGGTGTACCATGTGCTGTTTTGATGTATGACTGTATCACGGATTAAGTCAAGCTCATAACATATCCATCACTGCACTTATTTATAATTTTTTTGTTGGAAAGTTTAAAATATGCTCTTTTGGAAATGACAAAATACGTCATATGTCATTACTAAATGTACTCCCTGTGCTATGCAGTGGTTCACTAAAGCGAACTCCTCTGTCTCCCTTTATATGCTTTGACCGACATCCAACTTTTCCCCACGCTCCCTCCCCACCCCCTCACCATCATCCTGCCCTCGATTTCTAGGAGTTCAGTTTTTTTTTAGATTTGACATCTAGGTGAGAACACGCTGTGTTTGCCTTTCTGTTTCCGGCTTATTTTACTTCACATAATGTCCTCCAGTTTCGCCCATGTTGGTGCAAATGACAGGATTTCCTTCTTTTTGTAAAGCTGGATGGTGTTTCATTGTGTATTTGTCCCACCTTCTTAAAAGCCATTCGTCACTTGGACACTTAGGTTGGTTCCATATCTTGGCTATTGTGAACAGCACTGCGTTGGGCATGGAGGGTGCAGCTGTCTCTTGGATATGCTGGTTTCATTTCCTCCAGACAGACACCCAGCAGTGGGATTTGGGGACCGTATAGTAATTCTATTTTCAGTTTTTCTGAAGGACCTCCGTACTGTGTCCCATGATGATGGGACTTACATTCCCATCAACAGCTGCAGGGGATGCCCCTCTCCTCCACATCCTTGCCAACATCTCTCATCTTTTGCCTCCTTGATAATCGCCCTTATGCTTTTTCTCAAAGCAAATGGTGGGTTTGAAAAGATGCTCTTGCCTCGATGAGAGTCCTCTTCACGTGGAGCATGGCAAAGATAAAGAGCGGAATTTTATTTTTTAGTTTCTTTCTTTTTTTAATTAGAAAGATGTAGGGTATAATTCAGGGTTCAGTATACAAACGTTGATTATGCAGGCACCCTAAGAACAAAATTTTAAGTTCCAGGCACGGGCGCCCTCCTGTTTGCGCGGCATTCTCGGGCTCTCACTTGCTCTGGCACCTATCAGGCTCTTTCTTGGCTGACAAGGGTGAGGGGGGAGGAGGACGAAGAAGGGAGGGAAGAGAGAGGGACTGGTGGCGGAATGGGGAATGGGGAGGGGGAGGAAAAAGAGACGAGAACGGCAGCTGTCATTGGACGTGGGGACCGAGGCGAGCAAAAAAGCACGTCTCATTCCATTTGTGATTTGCGCAATGAATCGCTTCTTCAGAATGTCCTTGGGCGGGGGGGTGGTTAGGGTCGCATTCTGTTGTCCAGTTGGAGTGCAGTGGCACATTACAGTTATTGCAGCCTCGACCTGTTGGGCTCAGACGATCCTTCTACCTCAGCCTCTTGAGTTGCGGGAACCACAGGCATGCACCACTACACCCAGCTAACTTTTTTTTCTGGCTAGAGACTAGATCTTGCTCTGTTGCCCAGGCTCGTCTTGAACTCCTGAGTTCAAGCAATCCTCCCGCCTCCACCTCCCAAAGAGCTGAGATTACAAGCATGAGCCATCACCCCTGGCCCAGAATATCCTTTAGAAGAGGCTGCTGGTCAGTGGATCGGAGTCAAATGGTACTTACCTTGGTGATCATGTGGTGTTGAGAAAGTCCCATAGAAATGAAGACTTAGTGTACTGCAAACATCAGAAAGCTCATTCAGGGTGACTTAACCTGTGAGAGTGGAAGGCATTGCCTCAATCAGCAGAAAGCTCAGAAACAGCACGAACTTCTGGGTTGTTCAGCCCAGGTTCCACATATCTCGTTCTGCTAGCCTCTGGGTGTCACATTAAGGTTTGCCATCAGTGCCTTCCTCCGTGGAAGCCAAGGAGTTGTCAGCAGCTCCTGGAGCTATGCACTTTTGCCTTTATGTTGGGAGCAGGGAATAGGCTTCTCTTCCCTTAACTATCACACAGAAGACCCCGGCTTTATTGTGATTGGACTAACTCAGGTGACTTGCTCACCTGTAACCAGGAACGATAGCTTGGAGGTTGTAAAAATTCTCCAATTGGCTCTGTCCAATCAGAGCCCACTCTCAGAGCTGGGGTGGGGCGAATAGTCTTCACCAAACCACATGGCTGCTGTGCAGTGGATTTTGGAGAATTGGGCACATGTGGCTGCCTGAGCCTACATGGTGCCTTTGTGCAAATTAGAAAAAGGTGCCGCAGGAAAGTACAACAACCTGTCCTTTACTTTGAAGGGATGCCCTAGCTTACCCTAGACTACCGAACCTCTCAAAACTTCACCGACAGGGCAGCTCCTGCCCTCTGGAGCTCATGCAACCGAAAAGGAATCAGGCCCAGTGAACATGATGTCGTCAGTATGGGGGGCCAATATGACATTCTGAGATACATCCAGATGGTCCAGGTTTCTTCAACAGAAAGCGTTGTGACAGGAAGTAGGAGAACGAACCTAGACATGGGACGGGCTGTGAATGTGTCCTGTTGCCCCTCTCATGTGAGTGTGCGAGGCACACAGTACTTTCTATACCCATTACCCTTTGCTAATGGGTATAGAAAATAAAGCGTTCTGCACACCCATAGGCACACACCACATATCAGAAACGGTGTGAAACCTGCTCTAGTAAAGATACAATGTCTGGTGCTACAGATTGAAAACTTGAAGCATTAACTGGTTAAGTTTATACTTATTCACAGTAGTCTGCCATGATCTGCCCAGCCTTTTTCAGAGGCCAGGCTGGTGAATTAAATGGGATGATGATAGGGATGACCATCTGTTTACTCTTTAAGTCTCTGAGGATGGTACTAATATCTTTGTACACGAAATTGGTTTTGATTTACTATCTTGGCCAAGGGCAGGGGCTGCTTCAAAGGCTTTTCCCTACTACAGTGTTTCCCTCCTGAATTTTCCTACTACAGTTGTTTTTACTCCACAGGTTAGGGAAACAACGGGAGGGTTCTGATAACTTGTCTATTCTGATTACACTTTGGGAACTGGGGAAAGGACCCAGTGGACCTACTGTGATATGGACCTGAACCCAGACGCCACTGATCACTGATGCTCACATGCCTTGGCCCTTTTAGGGAGGTCGTGATAAACTTTGGCACTTTTTGGTGTTAACTTGGATCCCGTATCTAACAGTTCTTCAAAGATTTGGGCATTTCCTTTCCCCAGTGTATGACATGCCAAAAAAATGTCCATAAGTTCTTTTGGGGAAGGGCTCAGGGAATCACTTCTAGACTTCTTTCAGTGCTACATGGTCTTTCATGGGAACTAAGCTCTTTTTCAATCAATGGATTTTTGAGAATTCATTTTGCAAGATGGGCAAAATATTATGACTTTCCATTGGGGTGGCAGGTATCAGATTTCTGCTCATTTATTTCTTCAAGTTTATTTTTTATCAATAAATAATAGGCATATATATTTTCAGGGTACATGTGGTGATTTAATCCATCCATATAATTTGCAAAAATCCAATCTGTGTAATTAGATTCTCCATCACCTTAAATTTTTATCTTTTCTTTATGTTAGGAACATATGACCTATCCTCTTCTAGGTATCCTAAAATATACAATAGACTATTATAAATTATGAGCACTCTACTGATCTATCAAACACTTATTTCTTCTATCTAACTGTATATTTATATCCATAAATCAGCTTTTCTTCATCCTTTCTCTCTCTAACTCTTTTTGACCTCTGGTAACCATCAATATACACTCTATTTTTATGAGATCCATGTTTTTAGCTCCTGCATGTAAATAAGAACATGGGATATTTGTCTTTCTGTGCCTGGTTCATTTTGCTTAATAGAATGACCTTCAGTTCCATCCATGTTTCCACAAATGACATGATTTCATTTTTTTTTTTAATGGCTGAATGGTATTCTATTGTGTATATATATCCTATTCCTTTGTTCATTCATCCATTGGTGATCACTTAGGTTGATTCTATATTTTGGCTGTTGTGAACAGTGTGCAACAAACATGGAAATACAGATATTCCTTCAATATACTGATTTTCTTCTTTTAAATATAGACTCAATAATGGAAGTGCTGGATTGTACCGTAGTTCTATTTTTAGTGTTTGGAGGAATCTCTGTACAGTTTTCCTCCTACGCCCACAGTGTGTGAGGGTTTATCTTTCTCCATAACCTCACCAGCATCTGTCATTCCCTGTCTTTTTGATAAAAGCCATTTTACCTGGGGGAGATGGTATATCTCATTGTAGCTTTGATTTACATTTTTCTGAAAATTTGTGATGCTGAGCATTTTTTCATATGCCTGTTGGCGATTTATACATCTTTTTGGGAGAAATGTCTATTCAGATCTTTTGCCAATTTTTATATAGAATTATTTAGTTTCTTTTTGCTATTGAGTTGTTTGAGCTCTTTATATATTCTAGTTATTAATCCCTTGTCAAATGGGCCATTTGCAAATATTTTTTCCTATTCTGTAGGTTGCCTCTTTACTTTGTTGATTGTTTTCTTTGTTGTGCAGAAACTTTTTGACTTGATGTAATACCACTTGTCTATTTTTGCTTCAGTTGTCTATGATTTTAAGGTCTCATACCAGAATACTTTGCCCAGACCAATTACCTGGAACATTTCCCCGATATTTTCTTCTAGTAGTTTCATAGTTTCAGGTCATAGATTTAATTCTTTAATCTATTTTTATTTGATTTTTGTATATGGTGAGAGATAGGGTCTAGTTTCGCTTTCTGAGTATGATCACCAATTTTCCCAGCACCATTTATTGAAGTGACTGCCCTTTCTCATTGTATGTTCTTGTCTCTTTTATTGAAAATGACTTGGCTGTAAATAAATGGATTTATATCTGGGTTCTTCATTCTGTTCCACAAATAGGCCTGACATTTACAGGATATTTCACCCAACTGCTGCAGAATACATATTCTTTTTATTAGGGCATGGAACATTCTCCAGAATAGAACATATCTTAGGCTATAAAGTATTTCTCAACAAATTTCCAAAAGAAGAGATTATATCAAGTATTTTTCAGACCATAGTGTAATAAAACTAGAACTCAATAACAAGAAGAACCTCAGAAAATGCACAAAGACATGAAAATTAAACAACATACTCCTGAATGAAAATGGGTCAATGAAAAAATTAAGAAGGAAATTTTAAAATGTCTCAAGACAAATGAAAATGGAAATAAAATACACCAAAATCTACAGAATACAGCGAAAACAGCACTAAGAGCTATGTTTATAGCAATAAATACCTATATAAAAAAGTAGAAAGACTTCAAATAAGTAGCCTAACAATGTACATCAAGGAACCAGAAAAACAAGAACAAAGCAAACTCCACATTAGTAAAAAAAAATAAATAATAAAGATTAAAGTAGAAATAAATAAAATCGAGACTAAAAAAATACAGAAGATCAGCTAAATGAAAAGTTGATTTTTCTGAAAAACAAAATTGACAAACCTTTTTTTTTTGAGTCTCACTCTGTCATCCAGACTGGAGTGAAGGGGCATGCTCCTGGACACTGCAGCCTAGACCTGCTGGGATCCTTCTGCCTCAGCTGTCCAAGTAGAAAGAACTATAGGCACGCACCACCACACCCAGCTAATTTTTGATTTATTGCAAAGATGAGGTCTCGCCAAGTTGCCCAGGTGGGTCTCGAACCTGTGGGCTCAGGCAATCCACACATCTCAGCCTCCCAAAGTGTTGAGATTACAGGTTTAGCCACTGAGCCTGGTTTTTTTTTTAAGATGTGGGGTACAATTCAGGATTAGGTATACAAATGTTCATTATGCAGGTACCCTTGTTGATGAAGTGTGCTTCTCCCTCAACTGCCAGTCTCATTCCCCATCCTCTGGCAGTTTTCCACTACTGCTAATCCCCTTCTCATAGTATTATGATAGTTGTTCAAGGTCCACTTATGAATGAGAACATTTGGTACTCTGTTCTTTGTTTCTGTGATAGCTCACTGAGTATGATAGACTCAAAATCCATCCAAGTTGCTATGAAGTCAATGAGTTTGTCCTTCTTTATGACTGCATAATATTCCACTGTGTATATGTACCACATGTTTTTAATCCAGTCCAGCTTCAATGGGCAGCATGGTTGGTTCCATGTTTTTGCTATTGTGAATAGAGCCGCAACAAACATGCATGTGCAGGTATCTTTTTGGTAGAATGATCTGAGTTCCTCCGAGTATATTCTCAATAGGGGGATTGCTGGGTTATATGGAAGGTCAATTTCTAGTTCTTTCCGAAATCACCACACTGTCTTCCAAAGAGGCTGCACTCGTTTGCATTCCTACCAGCAGCGTAGAAGTGTTCCTTTTCCTCCACCACCTTGCCAGCATCTGTTGGACAAACCTTTATTTAGCTAGACTAACTCTGACAAAATAGAGAGAAAACCCAAATAAATAAAATTAGAAGCAAAAAAGAGACATAACAAGGAAGACCTCAGAAACATGAAGAATCAAACAACTACATACCAAAAAACTGAAAAACCTAGCAGAAATAAATAAATTCCTGGACACATACAACCTACCAAGATTGAACTATAAAGAAACAGAAAACTTCAACAAACCTATAATGAATAATGAGACCAAATCCATAACAAAAAGTCCCCCATCAAAAGAAAGCCCAGGACCTGATGACTTCACTGCCTATTATTTAAAAAAGAATGAATACCAGTTCTATTCGAACTCTCCACAAATATTGAAGAGATGGGAGTACTTCAAACTCATTCTACAAGCCCAGCATAATCTTGATTAAAAAAAACAACAAAGACATACCAAAAAAAAAAAAAAAAAGAAAACCGTAAGCCAATATATCTGATGAATATAAATGTAAATATTCTCAACTAAATACTAGCAAACTGGGTTCAACAACATATTGAAAAGATCTTCACCATGATCAAGTGGGATTTATCTCAGGAATGCGAGGGTGGTTCAACATACACAATTCAATAAACATGGATATATTAACAGAACCAAGAACAAAAACCATATGATTATTTCAACACATGCCGAAAAATCATTTGATAAAATTTAACATCCCTTCATGATAAAAACCTTCAACAAACTTGGTACAGAAAGTACACATCGAAATAATAAAGGCCATACATGACAAATCCACAGCTACCATCATACTGAATGGGCAAAAACGGAAAGACCCAGAACAAGGCAGAGATACTCATTTTCACCACTTTTATTCAACATAATACTGAAAGTCCTGGCTAGAGCAATTAAGCAAAAGAAAACTAAGGGACATGCAAATTTGAAAGGAAGAGGTCAAATTAGCCTTATTCACAAATGACATGATCTATACTTAGAAAAACCCAAAGACTCCTCCAAAAACTGTTAGGACTGTTAAAGATATTGAGTAAAGTTGCAGGATACAAAGTCAACATACAAAAATCCGGAGAACTTATATATGCAAACAGCAAACAATCTGAAAAAGAAAGCAATCCCATTTACCATAGTTACAAATAATAATTTTTAGAACCCTAGAAATTAATTTAACCAAAGGAGTGAAAGACCTATACATGAAAAACTATAAAACACCAATGAAAGAAACTACAGAAGACACACCCCCAAAATGAAAGGATATTTCATGCTCATGGATTGGAAGAAATAATATTGTCAAAATGATGATACTACCTAAAGAAATTTACAGATTCAATGCAATGCCTATCAAAATACTGATGACATTCTTCACAGAAATAGAAAAAAACGAGCATTTATACAAAACCACAAAAGACTGCAAATAACCAAAATATGCATGAGCAAAAAGATCAGAGCTGGAGGCATCACACAACCTGACTTCAAAATATACTGTAAAGCTATAGTAACCAAATCAGCATGGTACTGGCATAAAAATAGACACGAGCCAACGTTCATTCATTCTTGATCACTTTTGATTCTATATTAAGTGATGCGTTTTCTTGGCTTCGTAGCCATCTTACCTTACGAGCACCGCATTTTATTAAATATTTCTATAGATATTTGCAAATTGGGAATCCCTGGTTGCCTATTTAGGGTAATTATTCTGGCAATTAAGTGCTGTTCCTTCTCCTTTTCTCCTTTGAGATCTTATCATCCCTGTTGCTACTAAGTAGCCCAGTTCATAGCAGCATCTCCCACCATCAGCTCTAGATTGCAGAGGATAGTTTGATGATTTTTCTCCCAGGGCATTTCATAAAGTCTTGATCCATATATATATGTCACATGCCCACTTCTCTTAGTCTTTGAGTCCTTATTCCAGAGTCTCCTATCACAGTTCTGGCACCTCTACTTTTTATCGTTAGGCTCGTCGCTTTTTCCAAGCTTCTACAAATAGTATGCTAGAACCGTCTCCTGAGTCCATTTCTAAGATGTTAACATCCTGTGAAAGGAGAGGGTGCGCCCATGTCAGCAAAATCCCCTTTATCTAGATTTATGTCCTGCCCCTGGCCCAGCACTTCCAGGGTCCACTCCCAAGAAGACTCTCAACTTCCCTCCGGTGTATGTTAGCCAGTCCTGGAACTTTTGGGGGGACATATCATCTCTCTCCTGCTTAGAAGACGTAGCAATTTCCCAGGCCAGTCATGCTGAGAATGGAGCCTAACTAGGCGTGTGACAGCTAGAAGGGGAAGTGAAGGAGATTCAAGGACAAGTGCTGTCTTGTAGGGCTTCCGCCTCACCTGGGGCTTCTGCACAGTCTTCAAGCTATGGACCCCTATTGTCTTCCAGAAAGGGGGTGGGCCACTTTGCAGGGTCAAAGGGTTCAAGGGAATTTTGATGTTCGTAGTTAAACCTATTCAAATGCCTCGAGTCCAAGTCTCAGTATTCTACTCTGTCCTTACCAGTGCCCTGACTTTGGCCTAAAAGACTCTCAGCCTGTAATCCCATGCCTTTGGGAGGCTGAGGTGAGTGGATGGCCTGAGCCCGCGGGTTCGAAACCCACCTGGGCAGCAAGAGCTCATCTCTACAATAAATCAAAAAATCAGCCGGCGTGGTAGCGCGCGCCTATAATTCCGGCTGCTTGGAAGGCTGAGGCGGAAGGATCGCCAGAGCCCAGCAGGTCGAGGCTGCGGTGGCCGGGAGCGGCCACTGCACTCCAGTCTGGACGACAGAGTGAGACTCCAACTCAAAAAAAAAAAAAGACTCGCCTGGGCTGATAATTCAGCCTTCCCTAAAGTTCTGCCACAGCTCAGCCCTGTGCCTTGTCCCCACCTCAGTTGGACCTCCAGCTGCAGCGACAGAAGTCTTGGAAACCCTGCCAACGGGATCCGATGAGTCTCACCCTTGGATTTTAATTGGTGCTGATCAGTCTGAACCTTTGGTTTGCTCCTTTCTGTGAATCAGTGGTGTTTAGCGACAGCCATTTAATTCCACAGATTGTGTAGTTCTGTCTTTCCTATACCTTTTGTCTTAGTTTGGGCAGCTCTAACAAAAATATAATACTATAGACTGAGTGGCTTAAGCAACAGAAGTTTGCTTTTCACGGCTATGGAGGCGGGGAAGGCCAAGATCAAGGAGTTAGCTGATTCATCTCCCTTTGAGGGCTCTCGCCTTGGCTTAGGGATGGACGTCTTCTGGCTGGATCTCCCATGGTCGCAAGAAAGAGATCCTTTCTCTCATGTCTCTTTTCATAAGGCGCCAATCCCATCACGAGGGCCTTACCCTCATGGCCTCAGCTAGACCTGATTATCTCCCAAAGGCCCCTCCTCCTAATCCCATTCCCCTGGGGATTAAGCCTTCAGCAGGTGAATTTGGACAGATATAAATGTTCAGCCCACAGCCCCCCTCCAAGTTCGGGGACATGGCACGGGGAAATGAATAACCCTTTCACCTCTCTATTGCCCCAGTGGATACAGGTGAAATTCTTAGCAATTGCACTGCTAAGGCATGCCAGGGGCCCACCTACTACCAGTGATGGGGTGGTCCTCATTGCCACCTGGCTGATGGGAGATCCAACTCCAGATTCCTGCCCTTGGGGTCTGTTTCTGGGGACTACTCCTGTACCAAATGTGTTGGTTTGGACTCCCCGGGATCAGAGCCCGAGATAGGGACCCTGTGTAGCTGAGATATTGAGGGAATACTTTCAGATAAAATCCCGCAAAGAGCAGGAGAAACGGGACAGGGCAAGGGAAGCATCTTGGCAAAGATGCGGGTTCAGATGAAGTCTGACCTTCGCCCCGTCGGGTGGGAAGTTCTGGAGTGTCTCATTTTGAGGCAAGGTGGAAGAAACTTTGCATACACAAGTTAGTCAGAAATTGGCTTCAGGCAGAGCCCAGGCAGCTTTGGGACAGGGTGTAGCTCCTCACATATATTCCACACTGCCAAGGGCAGCTCTCCAGAGAAGGGGGCAACTGAGAGGCGTTAGCAGTGGAGGAAGGGGTGACTGCCCACTCTGGTGAGCGGGGTCTGGCTGACAACCCTCAGCGTCCATTCCAGCTTATCTTTGGCTAAATATCACTTGATTCTCTTGTCTTTGAGAGTCAGCGTCTCTACCAGCACCTTTGGTTTTTGTTCCAGAAATCCCACAGGGGAGCGAAACTAGTCAAACAATGGGCAGGAAAACAGGAGAGACGCTGAAAGAGAAATTGAGCTTGGGCAATAAAAATGCTTTGACTCAAGAGCCGCTCCTCGCTGTTGGCTAAACATCTCTTCCGTTCCTCAGGATTTTACCATTTACGAAACACTCTCAAATGTTCTTGACTTAGGTGATCCACACAGAAACTCTGTGTGTGTGTGTGTGTGTGTGTGTGTGTGTGTGTGTGTGTGTGTACGCGCATGTGTGTGGTGGGGGGGGACCAGTTTCACTGTTCCCAGAGGAGTGAAGTGACTATTCCAAGGCCATAAGATTGGTTAAGTGACAGAACCAGAGGCAGAAGCCAGCCCCAGCGCCTTCCATCAGCATTAGCTCGCTCCGTCGACGTCGATATGAATACATCCATACGCTTAGGTGCTGTTGCTTGATCTTAGATGCATGCTTCTTTTTTCACTCAGAGGAAACCACAGGCTGGTGGGGCGTTGAGGTTCCTGAGCTGTAACCTAACGCTTCAGAGTTACAGATGCGTTTCCAAGCTTCTAAAGTCGGCCACCTACGCCTGTTTCTCCCTCTGCAGACATACGAGGGCCAGGTGGTCGCACAGCAGTCTGCTTAGCTGTCTTCTTCTCCGTCCGTGCCTTTCTGCGTTTAAGTCGAGGCTTGCTTCTCCCTCCGCTTGAGCAACGGGCTGGACGTTTTGACTCGGGGGAACATTTGGCTCCATTACCAGCTGACAGCTGTTGGCAGCGCCGCCCGAGATGACGGCTTCGCGCACAGTAGGCAGGTTCCTCAACGCCCTCGGTTTGGAGCAGAGTGAGGTGGTGTGTCCAAGAAGCTGTCTCCCGGCCTGTGCAGCTGCAAATCACTACAGTATGTCGCTGACGTTTTCCACTCTTCAAACCGGGCCCGTGACTGCGCTCACTCCCCTCTCCAGATGATAGAAACCTGCAGACTTGAACGTGCAGGACAGTGAGCCTCACCGCCACCCCGGCGGCAGGATTCCTCCGCCCCCGCAACCTCTTTTTCCACGCCTGGACCACGTCTCGAAGCTTCTTTCTAGTCATCCCTTCAGAACTGTTTCTTCTCGAAGCCTGTGACCTTGAAATCTGGACATCCCCCAATCACCATCTCAACAGGCCATTTTAATTCTCCGCTCTCCCTCATTACCGTCATGTTTCTAGGCTGCACACTGAAGCAACTCCTGTCCCCCTACTTAGGGTATGAGCTCTGGAAGGCAGGAGCGCGGCCTCAGCTCACCGCTGGGTCCTCAGGGCCCTGGCACACAGTAGGTGCTCACTAAATACTGAAGAAATGCCTCAGGCTTCGTGCCCCATGTATCCCCATATCCTGCCCCCACCCCCACTGGGAGATCAGGAGACAGGCTGGGAGGTCAGGTGGTCCTCCTAGAATCACACAGCTGATTCACCACACTCCCCCCAAGAACTCCACGGAAGGGAGGTCTGAAGCCTCCACAAACGCTTATTTTCTCCCGGGAGCCCCTGCTCACCCCTTCCCTGTACGGACAATGAAGCCAGACAAAGAGCAGACCGCAGCCGGACACAGTCTTGTGGACGCTTTACCATGGACAAAACGTCACCCGAGAGAAATGAGGCTTGACCAGGGCAGGGTCAGAGCTCACACGACACCCGTCGTGGTATTTCAGGACGACACCCAGGGAAACCAGGGAACTGTGAGTCAGTGGCCATGAGTAGGACACCCCCGAGACTCACCAGATCCTTGGTCTATGGAGGAAACACTCTTTCTAGACCTTATCTGCTGGTGTCAGTGTGGCTGACATTACGTAGGAAAAGGGGACGGTGTTAGCATGGAATGCTTCCTGAAATTCATGTGCTGAAATTCTCGTCCCCAAGGTGATGGTGTTAGCAGGTGGGGGCTTCGGGAGGCGATTGGGTCATGAGCATTGGGATGGTGCCCTTGTTAAGAAGAGGCCAGGCCGGGCTCAGTGGCTCAGCCTGTCATCCCAGCACTTTGGGAGGCTGAGGTGAGTGGATTGCCCGAGCCCGCGGGTTCAAGACCCGCCTGGGCAACTTGGTGAGACCTCGTCTCTACAATAAACCAAAAATTAGCCGGGCATGGTAGCACGCGCCTGTAGTTCTGGCTACTTGGAAGGCTGAGGCGGGAGGATCGCCGGAGCCCAGCAGGGCGAGGCTGCGGTGGCCGGGAGCGGCCACTGCACTCCAGTCTGGGTGATGGAGTGAGACTCCAACTCAAAAAAACAGAAGCGGCCAGAGAGCCAGCCAGCTCTTCTCACCACGTGAGGAGGCAAGGTGAAGTCTGCAGTCTGCAACTCAGAAGAGGGCCTCCGCCGGAACCGACCACGCTGCACCGTGATCTCAGCCGTCCAGCCTCCATAACCGTGAGAAACAAATGTCTGTGGTTTATAAGCCACCTGTCCCATGGCACTTTGTTATAGCAGCCCGACCGAATCAAGACAGACAGGGACCCACGTCTGTCCGAGCACACGGTAGGCGCCATCTACCATGTGACACATCCCATGCTGATTTCTCTCTCTCTCTGTCATCTAACTGTCTACTTCCGCTTCGTCCTCAGAAGATCCAAAGCGACTTACACATATTCAAAATCCAACTTGGTTTAAAACAAAGACGAGAAAAGAAAAACCAGGCCAAAGAGGAAACCAGGGTGGGGAAAACAATCAATTTCAAGCCAGGGTCAAGCTGCTCCACAAAATTGGGACAGGGAGGCCAGGAGCCTTGGCAGAGGGGGTTACAGATTCCATTCTGACCTCTCCAGCAGCCTGTGATGAGGGACACGTGTTCAAGCACGTGGTTGGGTCTTCAAGGCAACACTGAGCCGGAGGCTCAGAAGCCCATCCTGGGCTGAGAGTCGCACGACTGTTTCTGGGGCTAAAGGAGAGAAAGGTCTCCTGTGGGTCTTCAGACCGATGACACGACGAGGCCGTGAGCCACGTCCTCAACAATGCCTATCCATAACCACGGCGGGCAGTTTCCTACAGCGTCTGGGACAGCAGCCGGAATGAATTTCAATATCTTCTAACTGGGCCTCACCCTTCTCACCCCTGGCTTTTTCTGCAGCGCTCTCGCTTTCCAAAATCAAACCCCCTGATAGACTGCAGGCAGCTGCCAAACACGTCTGGCGTGCTGCACCAGAATAAAAAATCACGACACATTTCTAGGGAGGACTGGGTGGGATAAAACTCCAAGTATTCAGAAAATGGGCAGAATCGAATTCTCCAGGAGCTCCTCCATCAAGACTTTTCTCTTCTCAACCGAGCCTCTGATACTGTCGGGTGGGGGTCCCATCCAATCATTCTCTTTTGTGTTGCCCACCTTTCCATGTTATAGCCAGACTTATCTGCATTCATCCTCACGCCAACCCTGCGAGGCAAATGCTGTTGTCTCCGTTTCCAAGGGGGCCAGGTGAGTAAATAACCTCCCGGGCTATGCCACCAGCGAGTAGCAAACCTGGGTTTCGAACCCTGGTTTGTCAGATTCCAAAGCTGTGACCGTCCCTCGCATCGCACCTCTTGGGTGCTGCTCCCCCAGGCGAACAGGCTTGCGGGAGGCGGGAGCCGAAAGGTTTTTACGGATCCTACAAAATGGCAGCCCAGCCACATCCACTCCGACACCAGGGCCGACTTCCTAACTTCTCTCTAGTCCCGGGGAACCCGTGGAACTGCTTGTTCTTGGGGCTGGACGGCAACCGGGATGAATTTCAATGTTTTCTAACCGGGCCTCACCCTTCTCACCCTTGTCTTTGTTTGCAGCGCTCTCTGTTTTCCAAACCCAAACCCCCTGATTGACGGCGGGCGGCTGCCAAACACATCTGGCGCGGAGGACGTCCAGAAGCGCAGTCAGTCACCCAGGTGTAGGGTGGACCCAGCCCGCGGGTCATCTGCGGTCAGCTGTGCAGCCCCTGGTTGGCTGGGTCTGGTCCTCGCTGCTTATCTTTGGCGCCTTCTTCTTGAGGACAGGCCGTGAGGGGGGACAGAGGGGAGGGACTGGGCCAAACATTTGGAAACGCTTGCCTTGCACAGACGTAGCCAAAAAAGGGAGATTTAAACGTTTCTTCTACCCACGCAATTCAGGAAAGCTTGGCTTGGGATTTCCCAATTTTTATGCTTAATTAAGACAAAGTGTTGCAGAAAGTGTGCAGAAGAACTTTGGGTCTGCAGAAGGGGGACCTGCCGTGGACCCCTAGGGCGGAGAAGCTGGTAGAAACCATGGAGGCTCCAGGGCCAAGGCCCCTCGTGTAGATGTGGAACTCGTCTCCAGAGGCAATGGGCCTTGCCCAAGATCACCTGGAGAGTGGCCACGCTGAGATTTGACTCTCCGGAAAGCCAATGCTGCTCTCGCCTTCCTATGCCGGCCTCTCGGCCCCTTGATCCTGCCCACGAAAGGGAATGGGTCTCCAGGTGAGGGGTGCAGATCGAGTGCAGGGGGAGGGCACAGTATGCCAATCCCAGGCCTTGCTCAGAAACCAGCAGTCACGTTATCTGAAGAGCCTGGCACTGTTCCAGAAAGCACCATTGTTTTGCAAATGCGACTGTTGTCGGAATATTCAGGCTCTGAGCAAGCCAGTTTGCTGAGTATCCTGGCTGGAGGCTTGAGACATCATGTGCGTCATCTCGTGCAGGGACCCTCCGAGGTTATAGGTGAGGAAACTGAGGCAGAGCAGGATGATGTGACCCAGCCCTGGAGGAAGTGCCAGACTTTGCATCCAGATGAATCCCTCCTTCCTCTGGGCACCTGCAAGACAGTTCAGAGAACAGACGTAACGTCGCATGCGACCAAGTTTTTGTAGGAAGCAGAATCCCACCCGAAAGGGCCCATGGAGGCAAATGCTGACAAAGGGACCCTTGAAGGAGCTGCAGAGGGGGTTAAGGACACCAGCAAGGGGCACGGAGGCTCCAGCCCTGGTAACACAGGAAGTCGTTGCCCCCTTGGGTCTAAAGAGACGAGAAGGAAGTGGTGGTACCGGTGGCCAGGAAGAGCCACAGCAGGGCCCGGGGGGCTGTCCGGGTGTCAGCGCCTCCTGGATCTCACATGGCCCTTGTAAGCACTGGAGTGTGCACCCTGGTCATCAGAAAGACAACCCCCCCGCCTCCCAACACCTGCTGTGTCCCCCACTTGTTGACCTCACCGGAAGCCAGTGTGCAGATGACTCCCTGAGTGCTGCAGCCTGTGGGTCAATTCCCAAGCATCCACCTGCTTTTGAATCGGAGGGTGGCTTCTACCAAAACCAGGCTTCATTGTCAACATTTAAGTGTTGAGGCCATCACATTTTTTAAAAATCTGCGTTTCTGGCTTCTTTTGAGAAAGCAGGACGATTTGGTAGCCCTGGACCTGTGTCCTGCCTGGCAGGGAGAAGCCAAAGCCATGGCACGGGGGCTGACGGGCTTGCCAGCCCAATTCCCTGTCCTCTTCCTCTGCCCGAGGGGCCCTCCTCATCCACTGGCGTTTGCTGCCTGGGGCTCCAGTGTGCCGCCTGCTCAGAGGAAAGGCTGGAAAGCAGAGCCGGGGAGGCGCGGCTTCCAAGGTTCCCCGCAGCCCGCCTGCGGGTTCCTCCTCTCCCGGCCTTCCGCAGGGGATTCCTCAAGACACACACGGCTGTCTCGTGAGGGCTTTGCCTACTCCAGTGACGCCTCGGACCCCAAGCAGATCTGGGACCTTTCGGCCAGTGACATGGGCGCACGACCCCCTCCCCCGCGCCGTCCACCTCAGGGAGTCGGGGTTCGTTTCAGGGTCAGCGTCTCCCAGGCGTGCTGCTGGAGAAGGAGGCGGCCAGAGCTGCTGGGCTGGGCTCTGGATTTCCAAGTGATAATCCCTCCCCTTGGTTCTGAGGTCACACACCTCAAAGGTCGCTCACAGCCAGTGTCCCCAGAGCTCCAGGGCCCGGATGGAGGAGGGCAGCTCAGGAGGGATTTGCTGAGGGGCAGGCAGTGGGGTCTGGGCGGCCTCGGGACCTGACCCCGGAGGCCGCTGGCCAGGATTTCGCTGCAGGCGTCTCCGGGTGACTGGGTCGGCCAACCGGTCGTGGAGAGGAGTTGCCAGTTTCAGAATTCGCCAGCTTGTCGGCACGGCTGTTTTGTGCCAGTCCACGGAAGGACAGGGACGGGGGGCCGTGTCCAGACTCTGGAGAAGCTCAGCTCACCCTCTGGTGCTTTCCAGTGTCACCACCTCGGTCTGTCCATCAGTGACCTGCCTGCCCAGCCCAGGCAGCGACGATCTCAGCTGCAATCTGCAATCACCTGCCGGAGAAGCAGGGTCCACCTGTTCCAGGATCTTCTTCCTGCATTTCTAGTCCAAGTCTCAGATCTCCCCCGTCTCAACTCTAGAGACCCCCCCCTTCCTCAGTTCCAGGCTCAGAAGAGAACAGTGGCTGAAATCTCTTGTGCGCACTCTTTCCGTCACAGCGGTTCTGGGGTCCCTGGAAAGTCGGACCGCTGAGGGGTCTGCCTGGAGCCATGGTCGAAAACCCACCTCCGGCATGGCTTGATTTGTCTCCAAAGCCCTTGACACCATTCGCAGCATGACGCACAAACTTGCCTGCTTTTCTTTGTGCATTTCCCCGCTACAGGATGCAAACTGCAGGTTCAGGGACCGAGCCTGTCTGGGACAGCACCGTACCCTTCCTGCCTAGAAGAGCGTCTGGCGTATAATAAGTGTTCCCCAATGTGCATTAAGCGAAGGAATAATTGCCATTGCTCTGTCTCCTGCCGGCTGGGTGCCTGTGCGTCACCTGTCCTGTCCCCACCGGTGCCGTCCCCACTCCGAGCTGCCAGTCAAGTCCCACCCTCTGGCTGCTTACTCCAAACGGAACCATGGCGTTGCCACCCCTCTGTTTCTGCTACCTTCTGAAATCCCTGACGCCATGCTCCCTACGGGACTGGGCCAACACGGGCCACAAGGCCTGGACTAGTTAATAATGCAATGAACATTTCCCCTGGACCTCCAATGGGTTAGGCTCTGGCCTCCAGACTTACACTCTGGCAGGGGGATGGTGTGGAGACAGAAAAGTGAATGGCAGGCGTGTGAGGTCTGTGCAATGTTATGTCCTTCGAGGACTGGATCGGGGCTGGTTGCTGTGTGTGTTAGACGGTGTCAGGTTGCAGGTGACAAACGCCAAACGTAACCAGCGTAAGCCTAAGAAGGACGTCTGTAGGTTCAAACCTTCAAAGATGGAAAAGCAGCGTGAGGTTCCCGGAAGGGCCAGCACAGCCGGAAACAGAGTATCTCCTTCTCCAGTCGGGTGTCTGCTCTGCGTTGCACACCGTGACTTGGTTTCCTTCTGCTGCGGTTGAGTGGGGGGAAATGGCCCTGAGCCTTGAGAGGAAGAGTCTCCTTTCTGTCTCCTGCTCCCCTCGGGCAGGTCCTGGGAGGGATGCATTCTGTCCAGCTGGGCCACGAGCTCTCCCTTGGACCGGCATTGTCGTCGAGAGGACGAGGCGTCAAGCAGCAGGAGATCCCACATGCACCTCTCTGTGAGCGGAGACGGCGGCTGCCATCAGACAAGGAAGAGGAGGGGCAGGGACCCCGCAAAAAGGCACCCCCAGGGATCTGGGTCTGCAGCCAGTCACCTCCTCCACCTCCGGGCCCAGCTGGTCGGGCTTCTTCCTGCGTCGGCGGCTGGCGCCCTAGAAGTCCCTTGTGCCTTGCTGATGCGGTTGTGATGAGGTTATGCCGAGGGCCACCAAGCTCCCGCCCCGTCTCGCAGTCGAGACGCCCTCTGCCCCTCTGCCCAGCAGAGCCTGCGGCCACTGCCTCCGTCCGTGCCCTGCCCGCAGATTCCCTGCTAGAGCCCACTCCCGTTACTCTTGAGGACTCACACGAGCGGCAGCTTCTCCACCCTCAGCTCTCACTGCCCCCGTCCCCGTCCGTCTTCCCTGGGCCTCTGATCCCAGCAGGCTGTGGGGCCCCAGGGGACTGAGGGCCGGGCCCTGCGGGAACGGTGTCCTGGAACACGTATCTGCAGATGGCGGAGGAAGCGCCATCTTGGGTCTGGTGTCTGGACTGGGATTGTTTTCCTCTTTGCTCCCCAGGGGCATCCCTGCCTGCCTACCTGTGCGCGGGGGAACCCGGGGGATGGCTACTGACTTGGGCCTCACTTTAAATGACCAGCGAGCCGGGACGAAAGAAGGAGAATCTGCTTGGGGCTGGGGGGAGTGGGTGGAGAACTCAGATATGGTCCCTTTCCCTGATTCCTTTGGAGCCCATCTTACTAAAGAGGAGATCTTCATTCAGCAGGCCCTGAGGACCCAGAGCTCTTGGGAAATTAGTGGCCTTGAGCTTGGCCTGACTTTACTCCCTTGAAAGCAACCTTGAGTCCTTGGACACAGTCAGGCCTGCCGGTTGCCACCCAGAGCTATCTGAGAAGACAGCTGGACACCCATCCAGATGGGAAGATCTCGAGGGCAGAGGTGCCAGGGTCCAAAGCGAACAGACGCAGCAGACCAGGCAGAGGGAGCCAGGCTTCCGGAGAGCTCGCTTCGTGTCCACATGCAGTGCCTGGGCCGACGGCCTGCTTGGCCACTGCAGGCCCGTGACTCACTTGCTCCCATGCAGCCTGTCTGAGTCACGGCCCCTCTGGCTGCCCGGGCCAGCTCCCCCTCCGGCCTCTCCGCCCAGCTGGGTAGCATTAAGAACTTGGCGTCACCTGCAGCGTGCACCGGGTCCTCTGGGCCTTCCTCTCGCTGTTGCTGCTGTCAGACACTGGCGGGAGTTTGGGAAGCAAGGGAGGAATGCACTCCCCCGGGCCAGGGCCAAAGTTGGCCGCAGGGCAGGGTTGGCCTGAGGTGAGAGCCTGTGGGGTATGGAGTCCCTCTCTAGGTGGCAGGCTACGTGCCGTCAGCTCCAGGCGGTGACATCCTGGGTGAGTCCATCCGCTTCTCCAAGCCCCGGTGTTCCTATCTGTGCACGGGGAAGATCAAAGGATCCAGGAGGACGAGGTGAGACCCTTATCCGGAGAATGCTTTGAACGGAGCTGGCGCCTTCCAGCTGCCCGGCATTCCTTGGCCGGCCTTGGTACCTCCGGCGCTCTGTGCCCCTTCCTCCTTCCTCTGCCCTTCCTCCCTGCCACCCCATTCAAGCTGGCCGCAGTTGGAGGACATCCACGTTCTCGTGAGGACCCCCGGTCCCCGGGTACCTGCCACCCTCTCTGTTTCCTGCCTCCCCAAACTTTCCCCCACATTCTAGGTTCCGGAGTCTTGGAGCTGTCCAGGTTCTAGGTCTTCCGAACACCCCAGGTGTGCCAAGCACAGGCCTCCTTTGCCTCTGCCGACTCTGCTCCTATGGCCGTCCACCTCTCTCGCCGCCTCCCTCACCCGGCCGCCCCTCTTCTTCCGCTTGGAGGTGGCAGGACGAGGCTGTGGTCCCCCACCGCTCGCCAGACGACAGCGGAGAGAAAGAAAGAACCGCAGGGCCGTCCTCGGGCAAAGCCACCCCCTCTGCGCCGCCTCCCCGGACCTCTTCCCCCCGCCGCAGCGGCCTCAGCCGCGCTGCTTCTGTGCCTCGTGGTGAGGCGGACACACACGCGGAGAGGCACCCCGCCGCGGCCCCTCTCCGGGTTCCGCCCCGCTCCGGCTTCCTCCCGGCGAGCCCCGCCCGGCAGAGGGCCAGCGGGACTGGCCTGCAGGGGACGTCCTCCCACGCCTTCTGAAAGACCACACGAAGGACTGAGCCAAGGTGGGGAAGTGCTGGCCTGGCAACTAGGAGAGCCAAGCGCCCACCCGACCCGTCCTCACTCCTTGGTCCAGACCAGGCCAGGCCGTGCCTCCCACGTCAGGACTCCGGGAGGCTGAGAGACCCCGATCAAGCCTGTTCAGCAGCCTCGGGCGGTCAAAGAGCCCTGCACGTGGCCTCCAGCTCCAGTCTGTCGTGTAGATGGTCATGGCAGGAGAGCGAGACAGAATCGGGAAGCACCCTGAGAAAGTCCCTGTGATATGTCTGCCGACGAAATCCTGACAGCGTTTCTCTTTGATTTTCGTGTTGGGTGTGCTTCTGTGGGGAGTGTGGAAGCAAGGTGGCCGGGGAGGGTCGGGGAGGAGGTGTCACGCCCAGGTGCTGACGAACATCGAGGATTCTTCAGGATTCGTTTCCTAAAGTTCTTCGAGGGTACCCCAAAGTTTAGATCCCTGGAAATAGGGAGAGGTTTGGGCTCCAGACACCTGAACACTGAGCAGCTGATGGGTCCACGTCAGACAGATCTTTCTCCCTGAAGGAATGCCAGACCTTGGGACTCTGAAGTTCGACTACCAGGAGCCCCCGCCCCAGCCATTGTAGACCCACACTCCAGCCAGCCCTTATCTTCTCTCCATTGTCTTCCCAGTATCCTCATGGTTAGAAGGCGCTCATGGGCCTTGGGTGATCTTTGCAAAGTGGCTCCTGACTTCGGTTTCTCTTCTTTTTTTGAGTTGGAGTCTCACTCTGTCGCCCAGGCTGGAGTGCAGTGGCTGCTCCCGGCCACCGCAGCCTCGACCTGCTGGGCTCCGGCGATCCTTCCGCCTCAGCCTTCCAGGGAGCTGGAACTATAGGTGCGTGCTACCACGCCCGACTGATTTTTTTGATTTATTGTAGAGATGAGGTCTTGCCAAGCTGCCCAGGCGGGTCTCGAACCCGCGGGCTCAGGCAATCCACTCACCTCAGCCTCTCAAGGCGCAGGATGACAGGCTGAGCCACCGAGCCTGGCTGGTTTTCTCTTCTAGGACATCAATAGATAGTCCCCCTCTGTCATCCTCACAGAAATGCTGTGCAGAAAAAAGGGGCCAGACCCGAGAAGCAACTCTTTCTCCTAGTGAATGTGAGACGGTGAGCAGGAGCCAGGCCATGGGCTGGAAGCTGGGGCTCGTGGCTTTGAGTCCTGGCCCCCTAATTCGTGCAGCTGCGGCCTCCGGTTGAGCCACCCACACTCTCTGGGCCTGGTTTGCCTGATCTGTGAACCAGCGTCTGGGACCTGCTGATTTCAAGGGCGTGGCCAACTCAGCCTTCCAGGAGCCTGCCCATTCCATTTCTTAACCATCCCTTCGGGGAGGGAGAGGGGTCCCATCAGGTCTGGTGTAAGGTTCTTGCCAAAGGATGCAGTCATCGAAGGCTGGCTCACAGGGACCGTGAGTCCCTCTGTCTCCTGGGCCATGCTCGCAGAGATGGGGCCTCCCAAATGCCCAGGCATGCTGTGGAATCTGCTCTGACCCGGCTTCCCTGGCAGCTGGACCACGTCCTTCTGACTCGCCCGGTTGACGGAGCATCCCAGGCCAGAGGACGCCTCCGAAGCGGACTCATGTCGGTGAAAGCAGTTCACCACGGTTGAGTGGGTCGGCTCTCTGTTCATAGTGGCATTTCCTCCAGGATCGGTTTCTTCAGCCGTGGGTCTCACACCAATGCCACGGCGAGCGGTGGGGCTGGGGCCTCGGGCCAGTCACGATGGAGACGGGGACTTGCAGACTCGTATTTCTTTTATTTTTTTTTAATTTTTATTTTAAAATTGTGGGGTACCATTCGGAGTTAGGTCCACAGATATTCATTGTGCAGGTACCCTTGTTGATGAGGTGTGACCCCGCTCCCCAGGCAGATGTAGACTACTGTCAACCCCACCTCCCTGCCACCCCCACCCCCGCAGTTTCCCGCTACTGTCAATCCTTTTCTTACAGTATTAAGGTAGTTGTTCAAGGTCCACTTATGAGTGAGCACATGTGGTACTCAGATCTTTGTTTCTGTGAAAGATCACTCAGTATTATAGACTCTAAGTCCATCCAGGTTGCCACGAAGTTCATGATTTTGCTCTTCTTTATGGCTGCATAATATTCCATTGTGTATGTGTACCACATTTCAGTCCCTTCCTGGTGCTGTCACTTCCCAACTGAGTAATGAGGGCTAAACTCTGACTTTTTTTTTAGTTGAAGTCTCACACTCACGGCCACTGCAGCCTCGACCTGCTGGGCTCAGGCAATCCTTCTGCCTCCGCCTTCCAAGTAGCCAGAACTACAGGTGTGCACTACCACACCCAGCTAATTTTTGATTTATTGTAGAGACGAGTTCTCACCAAATTGCCTGTGCTGGTCTCGAACCTGTGGGCTCAGGCAATCTTCTCACCTCGGCCTCCCAAAGTGCTGGGATTATAGGCTTGAGCCACCGTGCCCAGCTGACTTTTTTTTAAACCCTGCCAAATTCCTACCTAAGGGGACTGGAGAGATGGGTTTTTAATTTTAAATTTTAAATTATTTTTTAAAAATTTAATATAATGTGGCTTACTCTCCAGCCTGACCCTGGCATAACATCCATAACAGACAAAGAAGGAAAATCAAAGTATTTTATGATCCTGAAGAACTGTCTCTTGGAAATTCTAGGCACTTTTTTTTTGAGCTGGGGAGTCTCACTCTGTCACCCAGGCTGGAGTGCAATGGCGTGATCATAGCTCACTGCAGCCTCAACCTCCTGGGTTTAGGCGATCCTTCCACCTCATCTTCCTGAGTAACTGGGACTACAGGTGGCACCACCACACCCAGCTAATTTTTTGTGGAGACGAGGTCTTGCTCAGTTGCCTGAGCTGGTCTCACTTTGTTGCCCAGCCTGGTCTCAAAATCCCGGGCTCAAGTAATCCTCCCACCTTGGCTTCCCAAAGTGCTGGGATTACAAGACACCTGTTAAGACATTTACCTGCTCCCTCTGAAGTCCACCGCCTGTGAAGCTGCTTCTGTCTATCAAGAAACTCCCTTATCACTTTCTCATTCTGCAAGCTGCCCTTTCCTTTACTGCTTCCACAAATCCTTCGATGACTTTTGCTAACTTATTGCCAGCGAGGAAATCTTTGGCTTCACCTATAACCCACCTGCAAGCCACCTCCTCCCTAGCCCCCCGAGAGATACCCCACCTTCCTGGAGCAAAGCCATGTAAGTCCCTCGTGTACTGACTTGTAGTTTTCTGGAGCTTCTTTCCTCCTAAAATGTACATAACCAAGCCACCATTCAAACACGGTGGACACATGTTCCCAGGACCTCCTGAGATGGGTGTCACGAGCCTGAGGTCACTCACATTTGACTCAGAATAAGCCATCTTAAAGGTTTCACAGAGTTTGGCCTTTTTTTTTGAGTTGGAGTCTCACTCTGTCGCCCAGACTGGAGTGCAGTGGCCGCTCCCGGCCACCGCAGCCTCGACCTGCTGGGCTCCGGTGATCCTTCCGCCTCAGCCTTCCGAGTCGCCGGAATTACGGGCGTCCGCTACCACGCCCGGCTGATTTTTTGATTTATTGTAGAGATGAGGTCTCGCTGCCCAGGCGGGTCTCGAACCCGCGGGCTCAGGCAGTCCACTCACCTCGGCCTCCCAAAGGCGCGGGATGACAGGCTGAGCCACCGAGCCCGGCTGAGTTTGGTCTCTTTTGTCAGCTTTGGAGAAGTCGTTGGACCTCCTAAGGTCTCCTGTCCCTGTGGGCAGAGTAGCAGGAAAGAAACGCCCCTGCCCATCTGGGGTGGCAGGAGGCTCAGGGGAGACCGTGGGTGGGACGCAGCTTTAGGATCTGTGAGGTCTGTTGATTCATGTGCAGCGATGCCACTTCCTTGCCGTGGTCACTCAGCCAGGACAATGACAGCACTGTGCTGTGACAAGCCCTCCGATCAGTTTGTGTTGCTCAAGACAGGAATATTGAAGACAGGGCGACATTTCCAGGTGTGGTTCAGTGGGAGAGCCCAGGACTGGGAATCAGACCCGGCTTCCAGCTCCACGGCCGTCTCTCGCCTCTGTGACAGGGGTGGATCCTCTCTGGGGAACCCAAACCTGGCGCTCCGTCCGTAAACGGGGGCAAAACAGGACTGCCCGATAATGAGCCTGGGTCTCCCCAGAGCAGATCCAGCACGTAGATTCCACGTAAGGGATTTATTTGGTGGCAACCCAGGAGACAGGGGGAAGGAAAAGGGAGTGACACAGGAAGGGACGTGTAAGCCAGACAGTGGCTGCGGCAGATCTCACTCGACTTAGAGGCTCATTTTGCCAAGGCAAACAAGTCGCAGCAGGTTCTGTGGCCTGCACTTCCTCCAGAGAGGGCTTTGACGACTTCCTTCCTTCCTTCCTTCCTTCCTTCCCCTTCCTTCCTTCCTTCCGTCCTTCCGTCCTTCCCTCATCGGATTCCCACTCTGTCGCCCAGGCTGGACTGCCGTGGCATGCTCATGGCCACCGCAGTCTCAACCTGCTAGGCTCCAGTGACCCTTCCACCTCAACCTCCAAGTTGCTGGAACTACAGGCACCTGCTCCAGGCCTGGCTTATTGTTTGATTTCTTGTAGAGACAGAGGTCTCACCCAGTTGCCCCGGCAGGCCTCGACTCCCTGAGCTCAGGCAGGCCTCTCGCCTAGGCCTCCCAAGGTGCTGGGATGACAGGCTGGAGCCACCACGCCGGGCCTAACTGCAATACTTAAAAGGGAAAGACCAAGCAGACGGGAAGGCAGAAGGAAGAAAAGAGGGAGGCCAGGTAATGAGCTCAAAGGTCAACTCTCGTGGGGCTCCGACCAGCCCACCACACTCACATCATCCACGTGGAAAAGGGACGAGCTGGGATGTCAGGGGAGTCAAGAACGCGTCCAGCTTGCGCTTAGTCTGGACACGCCAGGACGGTCGCCCTAGAGGAGCCAGAGCCAAGAGGAAAGCCAGGTCCGCCAGGTCTCCAACACGGCTGCCGTCACTGCCACACCATGCCAGCTGCTAAAAGCCTCAGACGTAAGGCAAGGAGCCCTCACCCAAGGCCTCCCGGCAAGAAGCTGCAGAGGAGGAATTCGAACCCAGAGCTGCCTTTCTCCAGAGTCTGCGTGTGTCTCGCCAGGCCACCTGCCTAGGAGCAGCTTGCTGTGGATACACAATGGCGGAAGGTTCCAGAATGCCTCTAGCCCTGTGGTGGTGCTGCGAACCGGTGGGCGGGCCTACGTGCAGACATAAGACAAAGCAAAATTGCAGCTGTCTGGGAAGAAAAGGCAAACCATTTTTGGTTTTGGTTTTTGTGTGCGACTCGGTTTCCGAGCTTAACTTTTCACTTTGGCAGAGCGAGTGTGGGGTCCCAATATTCTGTTTTCCTTCCACAGCGGGAAAGTCAGCCCGGGAGGGGGGTGAGTAGGTCTTCACTGAGGGCAACTGGGGTTCGGTCTCCGGGAGTCTCTGAAGTAGTGTGTGGGTAGTGTGTGGACTTCAGAGACACTGCAGAGTTGCCCCACGGGGGATGAGGAACCTGGGTGTTCACCCACCGTCTGTGGGTTGCTCTTGGGATGGGAATGCCCCAGAATTCCCGCCTGCCTGGTGTGGAGGCCAAGCATGCCCCTGGGACCAGGGAAGACCCTCAGACCAAGAGACTCAGGCGGCCATGGATATGTTGGGGAACTCTAGGGCAGGCTGATGGGTCTGGGCCAGGTCTGGAAGCTGCTGTGAGAGTGATGTGAGGTGACGGGAGTGCTCAGAGCAGTGCCTGGCGTGTGAGAACTTTTAAAATTATTCTTATTATCTATGCCTCAACTTCCTGTCTCAGCCAAACCTCAAGTTTATTCCGATATCGACTCTTCTCCGTGTGGCCGAGTTTCCCTGAGGCGGACTCCAGCCCAGTCCAGGGCTGGGGCCTCGGCTGATTGAAGACAGTCATGCTGCCCCTGGGCCTCTTGTCTATGATTGGCTGACGCCTGAATTTGGGGTGTCTCTCTGGTTGAGGAGAGACAGACAGGAGTCAGCTCCCTCCTAAGAGACACAGGAAGAGGGTCTCATGAAAGCTTCTGCAGGTTGCTGCCCCTGGAACCTCTCCTGGGACTGTGATGGCCATCTTGTCGTGGCTCAGGTGGCCTCAGCCAGGGCAGGAGCAACGTTCTGGTAACTTCTGGGAGATGGCCTGAGTCTCATAGCTCTTCCTCTAAAACATTCCGTGGCCGG
This sequence comes from Cephalopachus bancanus, assembly GCA_027257055.1. Lineage (NCBI taxonomy): Eukaryota > Metazoa > Chordata > Mammalia > Primates > Tarsiidae > Cephalopachus > Cephalopachus bancanus. The sequence goes on along the minus strand of JAPVLO010000500.1, from coordinate 612,395 downwards.
GGTGGGGGTGGGAAGTCAGAGGACAGGTTGACCAGGAATATTTTCCTACAGAGTCAGTATCCACGTGTTTCCTTCCTTAGGGACAAAAAAGATTCTCTGGCACGTTCTCTTTAGTGCTGCCCTGTCTGTCACCACAGCTGTCTCAGATTGGCCGTCACAGTGTGTGTCTCCCATTCTGAAGCCGGGAGGGCTGGGCCCTGGGCAAGGGGAAGGCAGTCACTCGCGAAAGCGCCAAGGCTGGACAAAGCTTCCCCATTCGCGCAAACGCACACCTCCTCTGAGCGTGGCGGGAGCTGTGTCCCGAGCATCCCAGGGCCTGCTGGGACCTGGGAGGCTGGATGCAATCACTGGGTGCTGAAGCAGTCTTACTTGGAAGGAAGGGTGCGTTTTTCTTTCTCTGACAAAGACACAGCAGCATGTATCCGGCCTCTTTTCTTCCTGGTGATTCATTTGGGGAAGGACTTTCCGATGCAGTCAAGGTGACGGCGGACAAGGTCATGCCTGGGGTCGTCTCCGAGCTGCAGAGCCAAGCAACATTTGTTCATTCACTTAACCACAGCTGCAGTGAACAAGACCATGGGGTCTTGGGTTGGAAAGTTTGTAACCCACCCAAGGCCTCGACTGTGCTGGTGGTGGGTGGGGGGCCTGTAGGCCAGGAGGCCCCTTTGACCACTCCCTAGACACATGGTGCATCGAGGAGAAAGCCGTTCACTTCGGCTGCTACGTAATGGCCTGACAGGGCTGTGTGAATTGGCCATTACGAAATAGCGCGTAGGCAGTGAGGGGTGGAAGTTAACCATATTAACAATAAGAATGATGATGGCTACTCTGTGTGAGGCACTATTTCTGGTTCCCACAGCTCTTCTGCAAGGTAGGCAGTCTCACGCCCATTTTATATGCAAGGAAACCAGAGGCTCAGTGCACCCAATAACTTGCCCAGGAGCAGGTAGCTGGCAGTGTGACCAACTCTCCTGGTTTGCCTGGGACGGTCCTGGTTTTAGCACTGAAATTTCTGCATCTCTGGAAACCTTCAGTTCTGGGCAACCTAGAGGAATCAGAGCCATGATGAAAGCCAGGCCCCATAGGTCCCCAACACGGTGGCCGTCACCGGCACACCCCGCCAGCCGCCGAGAGCTTTGCACATAAGGTAGCGCTCCTTCACCCAAGGCCGCACAAACAAGAAGGTGCAGAGGAAGAATTTGAACCCAGGGCTGCTTTTCTCCAGAGTCTGCGTTTTTCTCACTAAGTCACCCCTCAAGAGGCACCTTACTGTTGCGACACAATGGCAGAAGTTTCCAGAATGCCTTTGGTCCCGTGGTGCTGCTGGGAGCCAGTAGCTAGGCCTAGCGGTTACACCTTTCCAGGGAGGCGCACCTAGCCCTGGGCGTGAAGCCCGAGTCTTTGCCACCTCAGCACCCTGGCCTGGCCTGCCACCGGGCCTGGTGGAGAGCGCCCCTCATGAAACCTTCGGGAGCCCATGAGAGAGGAGATCACACACAGGGCTGCTTTCATTTAAAGAGCAACACTCACGCTCAACTGCTCAGCAATTGGCAGACATAAGTACAGACATAAAGTAAGGACTGATTTGAAAAGAGCTACAAGCATGTAAGGCGACTTTTCTCATTAGCATCAACAGTTGTCCCTTGTTAAGTGACATAATCTAACTCCGATGTTCTTCCAGGCTTGGGCTAAACCAAGGTCTCTCTCTCTCTCTCTCTCTCTCTCTCTCTCAGTCTCTCTCTCTTCATAGAGATACACATACACACACATGTGTGTGTACATACACATAGTATATAAATACATGATGTAATATATATTCTACCTAATATGATCTATAATGTATTCTGTGACAATAGTTATGCTTACAGAAGTGTTCAAGCTGTTTCTCCTTCCTTGAAGCTGTTTTGCATTTATGAGCCACTGGAGGGGAAGGCGTGCTCTTTCACTGTGGCTGGCATGAAACATCACAGTTAGCTGCTTGTCCTAATTACCGTAAGACATGTTTCTGTGCTTTGCTACTCCCAGCATCCCTGCCTCTCCAGCCTCCCTGGTTCCAGGTCTCTGTATCCACATTCCTCGCAGCTACAGCAGAGCCCAGATGGAAGGACGTGACAACTGCGCCTTGGCCGTTGGCAGGCTGCCACTGTGCTCTGACTTCCACCCTCCTCTCTTTCTAGGGTAATAGAAGCCTGACGTTTTGGCTGAGCAAGTGGCCACCCCCAAAGGGAAGGCTACATTTCGCAGCGTTCTTTTCCGCGGGCTGTGGCTTTTTGACCGGGTTTTGGCCAAGGGGTGTGAGTGTGACTTGCGCAAGCTCTGAGTTGTGCCATTTCCTCTCTTCCCACTGGTTGGAATGTCAGTGTGTTGTTGGTGGCCTCTTTGGGGGCATTTGTTCATTCACTTCACCAACAGAATTGAGCAAAGAAGGAAGTAAGACTCCGCGAGGAATAGCCAGCAGAAATAATAGACAACAGAAATAGACCTACAAAGACGTCAGATGTTGGAACTGTCAGAGGCAGAATATGAAACAACATCATAGAGAAGGCGGATCAACAGGCTGGGAGACCCTTGGGTCCCTCATGCCATGGGGGCTTCTTGGAGAGCCTGCGTGTGTGAGGGAGAAATCAGTGTCTATCCTGGGCCTTCACTGTCGTAACTGACTTCATGTCCTTGTCACACACAGCTTCTCTGTAGCAGCTGTTTTCACGCATGAGTCGCTGTCTTCCAGTAAGTATGTTGGGATGTGCTGTGGTTTGGCTATGGTTTACTTGACGCTGCCAAGTCCCAAGTTGAAGTGTGATCCCCAGGGTTGGGGGCGAGGCCTGGTGGCAGGTGTTTGGGTTGTGGGGCAGCTCCCTCGTGAAAGGCTTCGCACCATCTTACGGGGAATGTGTGCGTTCTCACTCTTCCTATAAGAATGGGCTGTTGAAAAGAACCCGACACCTCCTCCCCCTGTCTCGGTTCCGCTTTCTCCATGTGGCACGCTGGCCGGCCTTCACCTTCTGCCGTGAGTGGAAACAGCCTGAGGCCTCACCAGAAACCAAGTAGATGCCGGCGCCATGCTTCCTGCACAGCATGCACTTCTGCGAGCCAAATAAACTGCTCTTCTTCATAAATCACCCAACCTCGGGCGTTCCTTTGCAGCCACACAAATGGACCAAGACAGCATTTAATCTATTTGCTGGCATGGAATCTCGTGGAATAACTTAAGCAGACACCCAACAAAATCTTCAACTTCTAGGGCTTTTGGGGCCAGAATTTCATCAGAATCTGACCACTCTTGTTTTTAAATGAAGGCAGTTAGGAGGCCATTGCAAGTGTCCAGAAGGCTCTAGCATTGGTTGGAGGCAGCAGAAAAAGAGAGGGAGACGCTGATGGTGCAGGAAAAGAAGGCATGACTGCATCTAACCTTCACTGAGTGCGAACGATGCACCAGCACTATGTTAAACACCTCATGTACACACAGTCCTGTCAGGAGTGTACAATCACAGCTCACATTTTGCACACGAGGGAACCGAGGCTTTCTGTGGCCAATCACACTTGTCATCCTGCAGTTTCTCTCTTATGTTGTGCTGCCGCCTGTGATCATTGGGTGCCAGATAAACAAAACTAAACGAACCCACACACCAAAACAGGAGGTGCAGTTAAATGTGAATATCAGATAAGCAATGAGTCTTTTTTTAAATTATAAGCATGTCTCATACCAACAACCATATCACACTAAACATTATTTGTTGAATATCTGAAATTCATCCTTAACTGGGGGTCCTGGCGGCTCTATTTCTATCCCAATCCCTTACCCTTTTTTTTGTGGTAGAAATGATTTGATATACAAATTTACTTATTTGATCACATTTACAAAGTCAGAGCAGAACCACATTAATTGTCTTAATAGTTGTCACTGTAAACATACAGAATTTTGGAGCTCTTGGTTTGCTTTGGAAATTTCTGAAGAATTGACCATTAACAGCCTGGAAAGCCTTATCCTTCCCCTCCGGGCTCTCCTGCCCTCTGTGGGGTGGGGGGTGGGGGTCGGTGAAACTGATGCTGAATGCACTGCATGCGCCAGCTCCCTAACTTTACCTGGATGTTTCTGACTTATCCCGCCAATCTCAACTTGGGTGCGACTTTCTTGGAGAAGCCTTCCCTGAGTAAACCAGATTGGGCCCCCTCTTTTTAAGAAATGTGTATAAATTTCTGGAGTACACGTGCAACTGTGTTACATGGATATATGGCATCAGGGTGAAGTCAGGCCTTTCAGTGTGTCCGTCACCAGAATGTGGCGTGCTCACACCCATAGAGTCACGGCGCATCATCCACCCCGGGCCACCCTCGTCCTTTTGGGGCAGCTTCTCCCAGACTCTGCCTCTTGTCCTCAGAGCCCTCACCTCCATTGAACTGCTTGGTTGACCCTTTCCTCTCAAGCAGACTGAGAGGACCTTGGTGGCGGGGTGTGCACCCGCTTTGCGTCACCACTGCATCTCTCTCCCACCCCCGGCACTCTGCCAGGCGCACAGTAGGTCCACAGCAACTGGTTGTGGGAGGCTAGAAATACGGTGGAGTAATCTGTCTATGACCACCCACTTAACAAGTAGAAGAATTAGTACTCAAATCCAAGGAACAAAAGGAAGCAGGAAACAAGCAAAAAAAGGAACTAGAGTCTATAATACTGAGCGACCTCTCACAGAAACAAAGATCCGAGTATCACATGTTCTCACTCATATAATGGACCTTGAACACCCAATGTAATACTATAAGAAAATGACTGACGGTACTGGGAAACTATTGGGGGGGAGGGGGATGGGATTAACCGTAGCAAATATCTGTCTGGGGAAGGGGAAACACCTCTCATCAACAGGGTGCCTGAATGAAACGTAATTGTACACCTAACCCTTAACTGTACCCCACAAAACCATAATAAAAAATATTGATTTAAAAAAAAAGAAAATGTTTATAGAGCGCTATATGTTAGGCATTGTTCACATACTATCTGTATAATATCCAAAACAACAACAAAAAGCAAAAGCAAACCTGATGACAACCTAAAGTATCTGACAGTAGAAAAATTGTTTAAAAAGTGATAGTATGGGCTGGGCATGGTGGCTTATGTCTGTAATCCCAGCACTTTGGGAGGCTGAGGCAGGAGGATTGCATGAGCCCAGGAGTTCAAGGCCAGCATGGACAACATAATGAGATCTTGTTTCTAAAAAAAAAAAAAAAAACCACAAAACAAAACTCTATAAAAAATTTTTAAAAAAAGAAAGCAGAACTCTCATCAGGGCCTCTGCAGTGCCATCCTGTGGAAGGTAGCTGGGGGTGTGTAGGGGGGGTTAAACCCAGGCCCTGGAGGGGGTTTACTGCCTGGGGTGGATGCCAGGCTGGGTGCAGATGAGCTGAGTGGTCTTGGGCGGGGCTACACACCCAAAGCCTTTCAGGGCCTCAGCTTCTCTGTGAAACAGGGACCCATGGCCGGAACGAAATAAAAACAAACCTCTCCTAGGACTGCCGGGAGGACCGACTGAGTCAGGGCCTGTGAAGTCATCCCAGGCACTTAGTGAATGTGACTCTGACACCCTCTCCCTGCTCACTGTGCTCCAGCTGAAACTGCAGAATTCTTTTCTACCTCCGGGCCTTTGCACATGCTGTCTCCTCTGTCACTGAAGAGTTTCTTGTGTTGTCGTTGCTGTTTTTGGCCTGGCCAGGGCCCTCTCATTCTCTGGGACTCAATTCTTTGCTCAGAAAGGACTTCCTTCCTCCCACCCTTTAAAGTTTCATTCCTTCCTCCTTCCCCATTCCAGAGCCCGGACTCCAAGATACAATGAAGTGAGTATTTGGGGTGCATTGGCTTAGGGCCTTTCTTCTTCCACTGAACTGTAGGTTCTACGAGGACAGAGACTTTTTACATTTGCTCCCACACTATTCACAGTGGCTGACACAGGGCCAGCCACACAGCAGGCACTCAGTGAGTATTTGGTGAAAGAACGTGTGACCACGAAGCCGGCAGGACGTGGTGGCTGGTAGGGTAGCATGGACTAGGGATGTGGAGAACTGCTTCGCCTTGAGTGGACACAGGGGCGGGGAGGGCCCTGGACGCCGCTCCGTTCAGTGAATGTTTATTGAGTGTCTGCTGGTTGCTCTTTCCTTTCCTGTCAGTTGATCACACAAGCTAGTGCAGAACGTGAAAAACATCTCGTGGGCCGAGTAGCACAGATGAAAGCTCTCAGGACTTTGAAAGCTACTCCCGTGGCAGTTGCTTGAGACCTCCATGTGTGTCAAGGGACGAATGGAGACAAGAGTAATCGTCGAGGTTGGGAATCGCCAATTTTAAAATATAAGTCACATAAGATGATTTTTAAAAATCCCACAAGACATATAAGTGTGTGTCTGTACACATTCCATTCCGCAGAAATAGTCCCTGAGTCTTAGAGGGGACAAATGACTTGTCCAAAGTCACGGAAGGTAGTGGGATTGTTGGGATTTGAACCCTTATCTGTCTGACTCCAAAGCCTGTGCTCTTGTCCTGCCCAGCCAGCAGCTTCTGAAAAGCGGGACTTGGACATGACCAGTCCAGCTGCTGGTCCCAGCTTGACATGACGCTCACATACGGAGCCAGAGATCTCAGGGTATGTGTGCTAGCTGCCAACAAATCGGCAGGCTCACCAGGACCCGCTGCCGGGGAGCCACTCAGTGGTTATTGCTCTTTCATTGGTTCTTTCATTCTGGGATGGATTGATCAATGTATTCATTCGTTAATTCATTCATTCAATAAGATGAATTTTACAGGCAGACACATAGATAAGAAATTGCAACGAGACACGATTGCTAGGGAGTCGCAGTGTTGAGAGAGGTTGGCCCTGGTGCAGCCAAGGTTCCCGGGACAGGAGGACCAGAAAAGCCCTTGAATCTCTAGGCCAGTGTCCAGAAATGGGAACTCTGCAGAAGATGTCAACCCAGGCGGCTCCTGTCGGGGGCGTCTGGGCACGTCCTACCTCCTGTTAATCCTCATGTCCCTGCGGCCTTCATCGAAAGCAATTGCAATGTGTGTGTGTGTCTTTTAAACGGGGTGGCCAAGAGGGATTTAATTCGAAACAGGCATCTCTAGAACGAGGCATCCCGATGGCGGGCGGACCGATTAATTATGTGAACAAAGGGAAAGCATCAGGCCGAAGGCCATCTGTTCATTCAAAGACACTCACCGAGGTCTCCTTGGTGCCGGGGCCCAGGTTTCACGGGGCCGCCACTCCAGAGGGACAAAAGGACAATAAACAATGACCTCCAGTGGGCCACGTGCTGGAAGGAGGGATGGACACAGAGCCATGGGCCTGCCAGTCTGTAGTTGTAACCGTCCCTCTCGCCTCTGTCCTCACTCAGGACCCAGAAGGCAGAGGACACCTCTCGATCATGTCCGTCTCCCCAGGCAAGACCGTTAGAGTCCTCCTTTTCCCAAAAAGGAGAAAAATATCACTAAAGTTTCCAAAAAAAATTGTAATTTTTCTCTTGTCCTGCCATTCCGTTCTTTAAACTTACTGTTTAACAGCAATCTAAGTAGCTTAAAACTAAAACATTAAAATGACGAGCATGAACTTTATCATGCATCTTTGCACCGTGGGGTGCCAGTTTTCAGTGCAAAAATGGAAGCATCGAACTCTTATGCAGAATCTCAGACGTTATATATTTGGATCGCATCTCGCAGCTCAGACCGGCACTTGCATTCTGTCCTTCCCGGGACAGGGGAAGGAGGCCCAGAACAAACTCAGCGGCTTCTGTTTCCCTCTGACACAAGCACCTTCTGCCCACGTTCTCCAGCTGTGCCTTCTGGGAAGGAAGGAGAGGCTGAAAGGCAAAGGAAACATGGCTTGCCCCATCTTCCCTTTGGTGCTCTCGTTTCTGACGCCAGGGACTGGCAAATTCAGGGAAGCCACAGGGGCATGAAAAGATCTGATGAGGGCCCTCAGTCCTCCTTGCTGCTTCCTCCTTCCTTCCCTCCGCCCTCCTTCCCTCGCTCTCTCTGTTGGAGTCTTACTGTGTCACCCAGTCTGGAGTGCAGTGGCGTGATCACGGCACACTGCAGCCTCAACTTCCTGGGCTCAGGCGATCCTTCCGCTTCACTCTCCCAAGTAGCTGGGACTACAGGCGCATGCCACCAGGTCTGGCTAATTTAAAAAAAAATCTTTTGTGGAGATGAAGTCTCTCTATGTTGCCTAGGCTGGTTTCAAACCCCTGGGCTCAAGCGACCCTCTCACCTTGGCCTCCCAAACTGCTGGGATTACAGGCGTGGGGTCCATTCATGTTCTTAGAACACCGTTGCATTTGACACAAGTTCTGGCTGTAACAAAAAGTGCAGCTTCTGTGGATGTCGGAGCCTTGACACCACACGCTTCCCTTGCAGGTGCTTGGGTCTGGCTGATGTCATGTGCGCTGTGGAGCCATCAGGGTTCCAAGGGAATAAAGTGGCAAGGAACAGCGGACGTGCACATCGTGTGTACCTTCTGCTCATGTGCATGCTCTGGTGTCCCATTGAACTTCACTTATAAAACCCAAGTTCAAAGGCAAAATGCCTAAGAATTCCAAGACGGCGATAGCAGAACGTTTTTTTTTTTTTTTTGAGACGGAGTCTCACTCTGTCGCCCAGACTGGAGGGCAGTGGCCGCTCCCGGCCACCACAGCCTCGACCTGCCGGGCTCCGGCGATCCTTCCGCCTCAGCCTTTCGAGTAGCCGGAATTACAGGCATGCACTACCACGCCCAGCTGATTTTTTTTGATTTATTGTGGAGATGAGGTCTCGCCAACTTGCCCAGGCGGGTCTCGAACCCACGGGCTCAGGCGATCCACTCACCTCGGCCTCCCAACATTAAACCAAGCATGAGGTCCAGGGCTTTGGTAAATTTTGTCTGACGAATGAACCCTCTCCTTGAGGTGATCATGTTTGACTTGGGATCTGTTGGGAGCCGGCCTTGGAGGTCCACCTGATTGACAGGGTCCTGGTGGGCCGAAGACACCGGGCTGCAGGGTGAGCCCAGGAAGCTGAGGCCCTTCTGTCTTCCACCTTTGCTGTTTGGTACCGCCGAAGAATTCTGTGCAGTCGTGGAAGAATAAAATGGCACGTTTATGCGAAGTACTCACACCTAACCTGAGAATGTCATGGTTCATTTTCCCATTTTCCCACTATGCCGCTTGGCCTTTTCTAACATATGCAAGGATTAAACTCTGAAGCACATCAAGAATGCTTTCTTTCACTTGGTTATAGGTTGCTAGATATTGCTTAAGTAATAAATGATATAAGTATATTTACTCCTTATTTGATTTAGGATTATGCAGTTTAGTGTTTAGACATAAGGTTTTTTAGAAGCACAAGTTTATAGTAAGTTCATTATGAATTCACTATAAGTTCTAACACTTATCTAGGAGTTACGTAGTTGATTTATAACACTGTTTTCACTGACTTAGGATAAAGATTAATCATTAAGGTTTTTACTTAATTCAATAGTTAAAACTCTAAGTTAACATTTATGGAGTGGGTTTTCACTGAACTCATAATATACTAATCAGACACTTTTATGATAGATTAGCTAAAGACAGAAAGCAACCTTGGGGGCCTGGGAAACATCACTAAAAGCTTCTTTTGAGTTCTCTTTCGAAATAAACACTGCAGGATAAGAGAAAAGTAACGAAGACACCTGGACAAGAAAGGCGATTACAAAACTTTGAAGGTTGTAAAAGCCCAAAAGAGAAAAACTGCTACATGAAGAACTGTGCACCTGGGAACTTTCTTGAAGTACTTCAAGGACTGTAATTCGGGACTTTGAACTAAAACTATCATTTTTGGCTTTATGATAAAGACTTATTAACTAAAAGTAGATAGTGTTCTTGGGTTGTTTGTTGCTTCTAGACCACTAGATGGTGGTAACTTTTAAAGCATATGTACGTGAAGGAATTTTCTTTGTCTTGCCCCTTTACGAATGGTATAAAAGCTCTGTGTTAACTACATTAAATTGTCATCTGTTCAGGAAATAGTTGTCCGAGTATAAGATTTTCATCTTTCGCCTATCCGTCTCTCCTTCAGGAAATCTCACGACCCTTGCAAGGGGCTGGACCCCTTCAGGGATCTCAGGCCAAGTGGAAGTCTCCCAGGCAGGGAAGGAGGTGAGGGAGAAAGACCTCACTAGAGGCAGGAGAACGCCCAGCAGGGGGGGGGAATTGGGGTCAGAGGGACATCACGGATGCCTCTTGTGCCAGGGAGGGAGGGGCGCTGGGGAGGCTGGGGAGGGAAGCTGGAGCCATATGGCAAAGAGTGTAAATACAACTGGAGCGGTCTTTGTCTTCTAAGCTGAGGACGCTGGACCCACTGGCAACGGGAGCCACTGAGGATACCATTGGATCTGGGGTTCAGAGTGAGGACTCTGTTGCAGGGGGAGGCCGGATTGGAGGAACGGGCATGGAGGCTGATGCAGAGGGTCGGGGCCAGGGCCATGGGGGCTGGGCATGGGTGGGCTGCAGAGCTGGGACAAGGGCCCATCTGGGTGGGGGAGCTAAGAGGAACAACCAAGAGAGCTTGGGGAGAGGCTTGCTGGAGGTGGGGGAGGCAGGTGGGAACAGAGGTGATGCTTGTCTCTCCCACGTGGGTGCTGGGTTCTGTCACTTCTGGCCTTGTGGAGCTTACAGACACTGCAAGGTGGAGAGGCTTCTGGAAATCCCTCTCCGTCTCGCTGCTTGCAAATTCTTCCATTTGCCGCTCTCTCCTGCTCGGGACGAGAGCATTTAAATAAGGAAAGGAAAACATTGCACAGGGCATGCTGTTTTTCAGAAAGCCCAAGGCACAAATAAAAAATATAATATTTCAAGGCTTCGTTTATTTGCAGGGAAGAGACCGTGTCTGCCTGTAGGTTCTGAACAGTGCCCCAAGCCCCACCGGCCTCTGTAAACACTCCTGGACGATGAATAATAGTAGCGCCAGTGTTAGACCTACTCGTTAGGGCCTTGGCATGACATGCCATGATTTCAGAGGCCCCTCTTGAATTCTAAGAGACAGAACTGACTGCTTGGGGTTTCTAGGCAGAGTGATTGCTAGAGGGTGGTGGGAAGGCATGTTTTTCTGCCAGCGGAAGTGGGTCGTCGTTATTTATTTATGAGGCCACGAGCACGATGTCTCTCTTACCCTTTGAAACAGAAATTCCCTTGTGCTACATGACTTCCCTCACGCCCCTGGGTTGGAGCTTGGGTCTCTCTCATGGATGAGAAAGCAGAGGCTCCCGGGGCCTCGTGACTTGCCTGGGGTCACGCGGTTGGAAAGCACTAGAACTTTCTCTTGGCTTCTTGGCCCACGTCTGCACAGACCCAGGCTTCGTTTTCTCATGGACGTACTCCTGTCCAAGAATGAGGCAACCAGAGGGGTTCTGGGAGGAAAATTTACCGTGGTTTCCTCTAATGAGAAAAACGCAACTTAAGTCTGATATTTTGTCTTCATCCACGCATACCTTGCGTCTTGCTGAGTATTATAACGGAGGATGTTGTAAGCATAGAAATAATGCTTTGAATGACTTCTCCAGCAAGACGGATGCTCCAAGGACACATATCACATTCACCCTGGGTCCTAGCCACTGGGTGAACCCTTGAGTTCCTGTTGGGGCGGATCGCCCCGTTTGGCAGTTGCCTCTTTGCCCTACAAACAGGATGAGACGGTGTTTACTATCCACAATGAGGCTGTGGCACCAACAAGCCTGGAATGCCGGCAGTCTACAGCGGCAGCATCTCTTCAGCTAGCGGGCCGACTGGAGGGTGATGGGTCATGGACTGGTGCTCTCAGCCAGGCTCCCTGGGGCAGCCCCTCGCGTCTCCCCCAGGGACCGGGGTCCCGACCCACGTGTGCTCTTCTTGCGGTGCCAAGGCCCCACCGTCCAAGCACACCCACCCCACTGGCTGTGTCCCACCTGCTGGCATTCTGCCGACTGGAGCACGTCATTTGGCTGAACCCCAAGTCAGAGGGTGGGGAAGCAGTCTTCTTTTTTTGAGGGGAAAAACTGAAAAATCCTATGGCAAAGAGTGTAAATACAAGGAGGGGTGAAGAAAGGAGGCTATTCATGAAATCTTTCATAATTTTGAGATAATCCCCCAGGTTATTTTGTGTCACTCCTGCTGGCTTGTGTCAAGGGACCTGGATCTTAGTGACAGCTCAACTGCTTTTTAACTATGTGGCTTCTGGCAAGAACCTTGCCCTCTCCAAGCCTTGTCTCATTGTATAAAATGAGAAATAATTCCCTTTTTGTAAGAGGGTTACCTGGATAAAGTAAGTGATTTTATAGAAAAGCACTTTACGAGAAAGCACTGTAAAGGTGTTCTTACTGTTATCCCATGTCATTCGTTTCTTGAGTTGCTATACTTAGCTCCAAGTAACTTTT